>JAEAOA010001852.1:1725000-2157500 GCA_016746295.1 Potamilus streckersoni
TAGCCAGTCCTATTAACCGATCGAAAGCTGAATCTTTCAGACCCTATCCATCTATTGCGGACTAAAGGCCTAGTTGAACATTAGGGACTAAAGACCTCGGTGAACATTAGGGACTAAAGGTCTACGTGAACATTATGGCCTAGTGCTAATATTAGTACCTTAGTCATTTTATGGACGCGGTACTAACATGAGTCTCTGTGTGTTACTGGAGCATCTGGGTGTGATTCACACCCGGCTCTTTTTTAGCCTAATATTAAAAGTTCTGAACATATTTTTGATATATTATGAATTAAATTGAGTAATCCTCTTATTTAATACTGGAATAATCGCAAATCATTGTAGAAATAGTGGTAAAATCTCGTTTACCTTTCTTATCCAATATTTTCGTTTTGATCGTCCGCCATATTAGTTCAAATAATACCTACTTCCGTTCTCAGCCTCGTTTGTTTGTGTGCCATATACGGACCTTAATGCCTTATTTGGAAACGTAAACAGATCGTAGTAAAAAAAAATATGGCGCGGATTGAGTCGGAAATTCTGCGCATTAAAAGTAAATATGGTTTACCGGTGACTTTGAAATTGCACCAAGAAGCAATTATTTTCTCAACAAAACAGTATTCAGCAATTTATGCAAGTATCCATTCTCCATCTCGCGTTCAACAACTAATACCATAGTGTAGAATATCCATATATAGTCTGGCAAGCCTTATGTAGAAAAGGGGTCACGGCGAGAGTCTCGCGTTATCTGTCATGGTGGACACGGTGAGGTTAGCATAACTACGCCAATTTATTTTACCGTGTAAGGGCTTAATAAATTCAAAATAAGCCAAACTTCTTTGACAAAATGATTAAACTTATTTAGTAGATTTCTAAACTATTTGTGTTTCTGACTTAGGTGAGGATTTTTTTTTTTTGCTCCATTACACGATATGGGATCAGTTCGTAGCCTCAGCCACAACAAAACAAGTTGAGGCTACGACATCGTAGCTAATTAGGGCCTAAAGGCCAGGGTGAACATTGTGTACTAAAGGCCTGGGTAAACATTAGAGACTAAATGCCTGTGTGAACATTATGAACTAAAGGCCTGTGTGAACATTAGGGACTAAATGCTTGGGTGAACATTAGGAACTAAATGCCTGGGTAAACATTTGAGACTAAATGCCTGGGTGAACATTAGGCACGAAAGGCCTGTGTGAACATTAGTCACTAAAGGCCTACGTAAACATTGTGCAACTCGTTAATCATATCTAAGATAATTTTCGGTTTTCATTAAAATCTGGAATCATTTTATTCATCTTTATTAAAAGAATTACCAATATAATTTGAAGATATGTGTAATACTTGTAGGATATTATATTTTCTTTCTTTTATTTTTCTTGTTTGTATTTTCGGTGATTATTACTTGCACAATGTTAGACTTGGCAGCAATTACAAGGACACGCACAAGAAATTCCAGCGGAGTACATGCTTGAGAATGTATCATGTCTATCGTCCATTCTCACGTCTAACACCATGATTAATTTTGACAATGGTTGCTATGGTTACAAATCATAGTGCATGATGCTGGTTGCTGGATTGGTACAGGCAGATGGGATAGAAGTATTATTGTTAGAAAAGCTAATATTTGTTTAACCAATAATACTGTATGTCTCACGAGAAACAATACACTAAAGGGAAAAAAACTACAATACTGTATGTATCTCGAGAAACAATACGCTAAAGGGAAAAAACAAATTCAGAACAACGAATTGATTAGAGTACTTTTTCGATTAAATTGATTGAAAATCAATAGATAACATGAACATTAAGAGATTATCGTGATGGAAATCAAAATACTGATTATTACTGACTACATGAGTATACATTATCACAGAATTAGTCAGCACATATCTTTTATTATTATTTTATTAGTCAAAATTGGACATGTTATTCCATATTTGACTTTTCACATGCTAATCGCAATTTGACTATGCAATAATACTCATTTCTTAAGAGAGCACTTGAATTGTGTACGTACCTGTTGTCTTCGGCTCCTGGTCGATACTTTGATACTAATCCAATTATAAATTATGTTGGCTTTTGTGAAAAACTCTTTAAGGAAGCCTTCTCGTCCATTACTAGATATTAATCTGTCATTCAATTGCAATACACCATCTGATAGGCAGTATACTACAATTATTGTAACAGACAGTAATTATAAAACTACAGATCTTCAACGGAATCAGTGGCGTACCAAGAATAAATGGCGCCCGAGGCGACGATTATGGCCCGAAGGGGTTTTGACGCCCCAAGACCTCTGGCGCCCGGATCATCGACTCCATCGCCCCCCCCCCGTTAGTACACTACGGAATGGATTTAAAACAATACTTATCGCAATCTGGTGTGTACAGTTCTACTTACGACTACAACGGTCATCATCGAAGTATGTTACAAATAAAACAGACTGAGTACTTGAGAAAGTTTAATTGTCATGGAATGGCGAATCGGTGACTTTTGTCTGAATTTTAATATGTTATTCACTGTACTACTGACCAATAACAATTCGACACGATTACTGCATATTATTATTATTATTATTATTTTTATCATTATTATTATTATTATTATTATTATTATTATTATTATTATTATTATTATTATTATTATTATTATTATTATTATTATTGTTGTTGTTGTTGTTGTTGTTGTTGTTCAGCATACATGAATGTTCTCAAAAGTTCTTTTTTGCTTTATAATAACTCCGAAATATCAAACAATTTACCAGTAGCTACTTTGCACTATTTTATAGCCTGAATGAGAATCATGCTATAAAGAAATGGCTACAATTTGTATCATTCCATTCATCCCCAATTTTATTAAATTAATCAGATTGCGTTCATCCCTGACCTATTTATCAGTAAAGCAACATACATCAACAATAACACATTCTACCTCTAGTGATTAGAAATGTTAATTTTACCAAGAAATTTCTGTAAACTTTGGCCCTTTTTCAGTTAGCATTTAAATAATTATCTACATCCCCTACCCAGTCCCGGAAAAATCGAAACCCATTAAACTCAGCTCTGAGAAATCATTCTATTTCAAAACAGGAACGCAAGGCAAGTTAATAATTTCACGAAACACTTGTATTTGCCACACTCAGTGAACAAATCCGCAAATTGTGACGTAAAACAAATCCGCGTGTGTTCACAGTGGGACCCTCATACAAAACACTGCTGCTTGCCCAACAATGGGACAATTTCAGGGACACTTTTAGGTGGTCGGGCTTTAGAAATAATACTCCCTATAAAAAAAATAGACAGCGAACATAAATTGAAATCATAATAAAACAATTTTATATATTCAATTTTATTTTATTTGTTTCTCTTCGTATGCAGGTAATGTACTTGTACATTCGAATTTCGGAATATAAATAAGAATCATGGTGTGGATTCAAACAAATATCATAGCTTCTTACACGTTTACTCTTTACTAAACGTACACTGTATATTACAAACAAATTTCGCTTCTCCGAGGTTATTATCAACGTTATTTACGAACGAACGAACGAACGAACGAACGAACGATAGATAGATAGATAGATAGATAGATAGATAGATAGATAGATAGATAGATAGATAGATAGATAGATAGATAGATAGATAGATGGACGGATGGATCGATCTATCAATCAATCGATCGATCAATCTTGTCGTCGTAAAAAATAGCATCTTAGGTATTACCACTAGATTAAATAA
Source organism: Potamilus streckersoni (assembly GCA_016746295.1). Lineage (NCBI taxonomy): Eukaryota > Metazoa > Mollusca > Bivalvia > Unionida > Unionidae > Potamilus > Potamilus streckersoni. The sequence goes on from JAEAOA010001852.1 coordinate 1,728,738, forward strand.
TTTGATTTTTGTTTGTTTGCAGTGACACTAATTGTATTTAAAATCGTCGCCTTGGTCTCGTTTTAAGCTTGCTGGCTTAATTCGTTGTTTATTTGTTTGTACTTGTTTGTCCTTATCACAAATGCAAAAATTTAAAACGGTAAATCAAATTAACTTTAAATAATAAAGAGAAGGATGTATATCTTACAACACCACCTTACCGTTATAACGCCTAATTGTCGATCCAAGTATGTCTTACAGCTACCTCAAATATTGTATTCTATCTTCCTGTGTGTAGAGTCTGTAATACACAATATAACTCGAACCAAAACACTATTATAGCGAGCAGACAACTAGAAACTATGTCTTGAATTGGGGCGCTGCTACAGTTTTATAGATCCGATAATTCCACTCTCTGTATTGCTGCTTCTTCCCAAAATCCTTATGACCTTCAAAGAGAATGTCGAAACCACAGATAAAGATTTCAAAAATCAAGCTCGTGGAGTAGAGCCATCGCTAATTTCTCTTGTTTAAACAATGCGAGTTTGATATTTAAATGCTAGACGTTCATAGTGTATGCTAAGAGTAGCCGGGATCTTACAGACATTGAACACACTATTTACTTACTAACTTATAGCGATGAAATCGATAAAACTACAGCATTGTGCCCCTGTCTTTTAAAGCCTAATAATAATAATAATAATAATAATAATAATAATAATAATAATAATAATAATAATAATAATAATAATAATAATAATAATAATAATAATAATAATAATAAACATAATAATAATAAACATATTATTATTATTATTATTATTATTATTATTATTATTATTATTATTATTATTATTATTATTATTATTATTATTATTATTATTATGTTTTTGTTTATTATTATATTTTTGTGTTTATGTTTATTATTATGTTATTATTATTATTATTATTATTATTATTATTATTATTATTATTATTATTATTATTATTATTATTATTATTATTATTATTATTATTAACCGCTCCGGTGGCCTAGTGGTTAGAGCGTCTGATGCGGGAGGTCATGGGTTCAATCCCCGGTCAAAGCATACCAAAGACTTAACAAAATGGTACTAACAGCTGCCTCGCTTGACGCTTAGCATTAAGAGGTTAGTGTTAGGACTGGTTGGCCTGGTGTCAGGATAATGTGACTCGGTGGGACATCATGCCACATGTTTGCAGCATGATGCACATGTCTGCGGCATGATGCCCCAGTGTTAGACATCATTATAAACTGCCACACTGCAGACATCGGAGCGATATGACTGAAAAATTGTTAAAGCTACGTTAAAAATCATAAACACACTATTATTATTATTATTATTATTATTATTATTATTATTATTATTATTATTATTATTATTATTATTATTATTATTATTATTAATATTATTACCCTGCTAAAACTATATACCACTAGCTATTGTACACCACGACACTTTTATTAGATGCTCATATTTGATAAATTAATAGCTTCCGTAGTATACATATTGACGCATCTAGAGCATAGTGAAATGTACTTTGAGTGGGTTTGGTGAATAATAAATGAATGAATACATGTACAAATTTTAATTCCAGAACTGTTAAGTTTTATAATGTTCTAAATATTATTATACCAAAAAGACAGCAAGTTATTATTGATCCCGTTAAAATAATCACTAGACCAGTCAGACCATGAAACCAACTAAGCCAATAGGATGTAACTGTGGACCAACTAAGACGAATGAAATTCTGTTCATATTTCGTATATGATGCATAATGCTTTCTGCAAGTTGTCCAGTAAAACTTTTTAAATGCATGTATATTAAGTTCACTCCGTTACAGGAACTATCTTATGGAATTTTCGAATGATATTTTTTTTTTATCAAAAATAGTTCATTGCCATTTACAATTTTACAAATCTTGGTTGCTACCGCCATGAATATTTAAGACTTTTTGTTATCATTCTGTAAAAAATTTCTAATTAATCCTCGTTGATTATTTTCTAATTTCCTTGATTATTTTCTAGTTTAAAGAGTACGGGTGTTAAAATTGATTAATCTTATGGGGGTGGGTGATGGGACATCAAGTATCTAAGTTTTCATTTCGATTTATTTAACTGAAATATTTCAATATATTAAACTACCTTTAATAGACGTGAAATAAAGTAATGTATAAAACATCGATTTTACATCTTGCTTTAAGTCATTATTCTATAATTAACTTGCTCTTTTTTCGTTAAATTTCCAGCAATCTGATTGACCAGACCGTTTTGCATTTCTTTTCTTTATATCCATATGAACCCCCAAAATTATAATAAATTATCCTAATTCACTGGCACTACTTTTTCTGACAAGCGTATCGAAATATGTGCACTATATTTGCTAGCTACATTGACGTAATGTTGATTTATATGTGATCATATTATGTTTAAGTGCATAATGAACAATGTTGTGAACGAGTAAGACCCCCTGCACAAATTCGACGTAAAAGGACTGAAAATAAAAGGCCAAGAGTGGTGTCAATCATAACATATAGGCTCTGTGTGTGTGTGTGTGTGTGTGTGTGTGTGTGTGTGTGTGTGTGTGTGTGTGAGAGAGAGAGAGAGATTGAGAGATTGAGAGATTGAGAGAGAGAGAGAGAAAGATAGAGAGAGAGAGACATAGAGAGAGAAAGATAGAGAGAGATATTAAAAATGTTCCAAGTTGCATTCTGACATGTATATTTTTAGATAATTACAGATAATAAAGCCAAGATGAGTCGATAATTCGTTCGTTAATCTCATTTCGAGAGTAGACAAGCTTTGGATCTGGGCATATAATCGTATTTTTATGTTTTGAATGACACATAGTCTGTAAGAAAAAATGAAGGAAGCTAACATTCTCTTTGGATGTTATTCCTATTTGAAATAAATTACTTGTTGCATATACTAATAAATAATTAAGACTTTGTAATAATCATCCATAGAAACAGCGAATCTATCCTTGACTGTGTTAGAATTTTTTTCTGGAGGTAGGAGGGGGGCTTTTGTAGAGATGGTAAGCGTGTTTCTCAGGGATTGACCCTGATACAAAAAGAAGTACACAAACTGGTTGACTCAAACTTATGCGTTATGGACCAGAATTTTAAAAAAGAATGAAAGAAAGTCGTCATGCTGTTTCCAGTTTGCATCTCTCTCTCTCTCTCTCTCTCTCTCTCTCTCTCTCTCTCTCTCTCTCTCTCTCTCTCTCTCTCTCTCTCTCTCTCTCTCTCTCTCTCTCTCTCTCTCAATCATTCTCTCTCTCTCTCTCTCTCTCTCTCTCTCTCTCTCTCTCTCTCTCTCTCTCTCTCTCTCTCTCTCTCTCTCTCTCTCTCTCTCTCTCTCTCTCTCTCTCTCTCTCAAACACACAGATACAGATACAAGTGTACACATTATATTATGTACATAAAACGCACCTTTCTGTTGATACTGTCGATCAAAGATACATTTGTCTACATTGTCCAAATTGTATGCAGTCCAGTTATTGCGTATTTATCGAAAGGATATTTTTGTAATAAATTTTTAAAGAACAACATGAAGAACATATGCTTCTTGTTTTATCGGAGAAAGTAATCTTCGTTAATAGTGATCAGAAGAATCCTACCCACCCCTCCTGCTTAAGCTTTAAAAATAGATTTACTTTCAGTCATTACCATCCTTAATTGATTTGATTTTGATGGCTTTAATCACTAAGGGCACTGTTGAGGTCCAAAAACAAAATAAATTATCCTGTTAAATAGAATTCAGCATACTGTGGATAATAATGGAAAGCTAGTGAATAAGACCTCTTTTCATTAATAGCGAATGCCGTACAGTAAACGGACAAATTGGCGCTTCTAAAAAATTTCTGTATTACGCAATAAGAATCCAGTAATTAAATAGAATCGAAAGTAATGCTGCAGTTTAATCACGTGCGTATTTCTCCAACGTGAACTTTACTTTGCATACTTGGACTACATGGTCTAATGGATGCAGCTCATATACTGATTTAATGAACAAGGTTAAGTTTTTGCAAAACTGCCAGGGAAGCGGCTGCATTCTGATTAGTTGTATGCAAATTATTGATGCTATTTGCTATTCTGCATGTATACATGCAAGTTTGGTATTAATCACTATCTCTGTTTATTATGATGCAATACTTAAGTCGATGTAGTGAAATAACCTTAACTCGTATGTTACATATTTGTTTCTGTACACTGTGATGTAAAACACAAGTTATGAACATCTCCATCAAAGTACCGCTCTTACTCTCTATTTGCTGCTGACACGCATTGGTGATTTATATGTAAGGCGTATCCTGTACTATCTACGCTTGCCAAGGTTCCGATGTGACAGCCTTATCGACACCTTGGTGTATCGAGCAGATATTACTGTGCTTCGGGTCTGCGAATTTCATTGGATGCTGCGGCAATTCACCGTATCCAATAAATCTTGACACTGTTCGTACATGATCTAGACAAGCGGAGCACACAACTTGAATGGTTGATAAATAAGCAATTTTCCACTGCCGGTTCGTGTTTGCACAAATACCTTTCACTCAAATATGCCTGCAATGGTTTTCCTCTGGTACTTAGTCATACTTTTGATGTTAAATTTACAAAAAGTCAATTGCCTCCACACTTTTTTGCCGATGTACAATACACCAAAGCTATTGGTTAGCTGGTATAACATACTAAGGGAGGCAACATATGACATCCAATAGATGTTGCTAGGACAAAGCACCAATATATCTGCTCGATCCGCCATGGTGCAAATAGGGTTATCATATCGAAACCTTAGCTAGCAAAGATGATCCTGTTCATGGAGTAGGTATGCAGCTAATGACATGAAAAAATGGGACCCAGTCTGCAAAAGAGTGAAGATTTTTTTTTTATATATGTATGGGTTTGGCTGTCCAGTGTTGGTTGATAATGAAAGTTAGATTTTAGTAAAAAGAATCTTTCGAGAGCTTATTCTAGTTTCAGTTTAAAAAAACAAAAAAAAAAAAAACAACATAACATAGAGACATCGTATTATTGATGGCATTTAAGTCATGGAACATTCATTACTGAAATTAGTACCTAACTCTTTGGTGCGGAATCGAAAGCACATGTTTCAACAGGTAGGTCCAAAAAATGCAGCGTCTCATATACAATGCTGATAAATACAGGTTTCATCATGAGAATTCAGAAATTTAAAGTTATATAATTTTTAATATCATTGTCTTTGCACAGGTTTACTACTATGAGTCCTGCAGTATGTGTATATATATATATATATATATATATTGTACTCCAGCTATAAATAACTTTCGCCAAGGGAGGCTACTCGCACAAATAGCGTACTGACATTTATCGCTAAATATAATGTGCAATTGTCTATGTGTAAAAATATTTTTTTTTTTTTGGTCTGCTTTGATATCCTTATAACTGAACTGGTCCAGTGAGCTTATAATTTGTGAAAAAATATCCTGGTGTCTGACTGGTCTAGTAGTGTTTAGATTATTGAAAGTTCTCATAGTAGAATTTCTCGACGTGTTCAGTTTTTTGCCCATACGTAAAAGATGTGTAGTCGTAGTAAGTTTCACTATGGTCCAGAATATTAGCATTTTGGCTACCGGTTTTTGGAACTTTACCAGGTTTCTCTTCTACTACACTATCTTTCTTATGGACATATTATCAGTGATACAATACTCGTACGAGATAAGACTGATAACATTTGAACAATATCAGTGTTTTATACGACCGCTAAACATAACATATTTACAATTCTTATATTTGAATAGGCCAGTAAACACACACTTTGTGCAATACTAATATGTGATAGGCCGGTAAACAAAACCTTTTTACAATACTAATATGTGAAACAGGCAAATACAGCATTTTAAAATGATAAGACCGATAAGCAGTATTTTTTAAAATACTAATATGTGATAAGACCGTTTATGCTAATATGTAATAAAACAGGTAAATAATTAGTAGTGAGTGGGTGCACCCTAGGGACAATGTGACTTGCATGTTATAACGTGTACCGACACTGACTACAATGGGAATTTAACATGGGGAATTTAACATAGGGAATGTATATTGGCAATGTATTGGGTCAGTCTAGGAATTGAACAGGGGTGATGTCACGGTACTGGACACTGGCAACAATGTTGCAAGTGACTGACCTCAATCGGGCGGAACAGTAAGGCAAGGGTCTGACCTGAACACGCGCTACTCTAGAGACAAATAGAGACAATAGAAGTGCCTCTCGTATAGATAAGGTAGTCGGCGAAGGGAGAGGTGGGTAGGAGGAGAAAGTCTGTCAACAACACAAGCTTGCTGTTGCTAGGATTCCAACCAGTTGTTTGCTAGTATATTTTCCCTAGCACCTGTTTTATTCCCCTTGTGTTAATAGGAGTTTAGGGTGGCATAGAAGTGAGATATAGAAGGGCTTATGATAGAAAATCTTTGTATCACACACGCTTGTTGTACGCGAGATTCCACCCAGGTGTTGCTAGTTTGTTTTCCCTAAAACCTGTTTTGGGCTGTTTTGTAAACTTGGGTGTTAGAAGAGGGTGGGTGGAAAGGAGTTTGATTGAGGGTTTATTGTCGAAAGTCTTTTTGTTTACACAGGCTTTTTGCTTTCAAGATTCCACCCATGTGTTTGCTAGTGTGTTTTCCCTATCACCAGTTTTAGGCCCTTTTGTTAGTGCAAAGGGGAGGGTGAAGAGACGGTTGTGAAAGAGGGGTATGAGAGTGGGAGGGAAGCGTTTTTGTGGCTCAAGGGCAGACACGATAGAAAACATCCCTACGGTATTTGGGAAGAAACGCTATAGATTATCTCATGGAGAGAGAGAAAGAAAGAGAAAGAAAGAGAGAGAGAGAGAGAGAGAGAGAGAGAGAGAGAGAGAGAGAGAGAGAGAGAGGTCAAAGAGCATGATGATTAAAAAGGTTTGAAACAAGCCACCAACATTTTTCCAAAAGATAACATTTTTATTTATTCAACAAATAACTAACACCTAATATAAAAATTTATACAATATCAAAAAACACAATTTCAACAAGGTTGAGGCAGTTCTGAAGTCAAGTTAGACTTCCACTGAGAGGGTCATTTACCCATTGATGTACACTACATCTCATAGCTAAAGACAAGATATATCTGTTGTAATGGCCACAAAACCATCTATCTACTTTTTCATTGTGTCTAGAAGAATCGTGATCAAAATAAGTCACAAAATGTTCTAATGGATAACCAAGACTGCTATGATGAAAAAAATACACATAATATTGTCCACACGCCATGCAATCTGTGTCTTGTAATTTCGCATTATTGAAGCGAGTCGTCTGGGCATTTCTTTTCATAAAGTCGATGATGTCGTCTTCCAAAGGAGGTAATCGATACGAATTAAAATACTTCACACATGAATCATGGGGAAAGTAGACGGCTACCCAGTAAGTTCCTAGGTGAAGGCTATCGTCCGTGATGATGACATAAACTTGAAGGTCTTTAGGCTTGCGAAGAGGAAGTTCATCTATAGCTCACAGACAGGATTCCAAGAAGAGGTGTACGAAGTGTTTTCAAAAGGTAATACAGTTCCCAGGCATCCATTTTGTTTTTTTTTTGTTTGTTTGTTTGTTTTTTCTAGTTTCACAGGTAATGATAAGTCATCTATTCAATCCTAACTTTTTGCTTGCAAATCTTTGTCAAGTAATCGTCACTTCGTTTCATCTCCTTACTATGTGCAAAGAGAGATTCGATGCGATTGATATCTATAGAGTATTCATTGGAAGGGAGGTATGATTACGCAATTCTTGATACCAGTGATGCAACACTACTTCTTCTGAGATGAGACCTCAAATATCATCCAGATACACGTCTAATTTTTCTTCTTCACTAATCATCAGACATTTGTCTTAGTGAATTTGACTGGGGTGATCGTTTTGACATTCATAGCAATTTTTCTTGGTCAACCAAGTAATGTTTTCTTTCAGGTATTTGGCAAAAGAGGAGACTAAATGTTGTTCTTGTTCTGGCCATCTGGATTTTGTCTTTGTTTTTGGGTTCTGCTTCCACTATATCCTTCTATTTCATTACCAAAGTTTCTCTATCATTCAAAGAAAAAACGTCTTCCATAACTTTTAATAGTCGAGAATGATTTCTATATTTATTGTCGAATTCGGCATACAAGATCACGTTCACCGTCTCGGTTAGAGATTCTGCAAACTGAAGTTCCACACAAAGTTGACCGGATTTTCTAGGATGGAAATGTTTCTCGTTGCAGGCTTGCTCTCGAATGAAATCAAAGTTACACAAAACGTAGCCTCCTGCATAATCTTCATACTAAATGCCGTGGCTGCTATTGGTTCCTAACTGTCCGTGGCTTCGTACAGGGACAAGTACGATCTCAAGTAATTCTTCTGGGTAAAGTTAGGTTCGAAGGGTCTGGTACACGAGGTTTTGCCATCGCGACTGACTTCCATCTTGTACACTCTGTAGTGCTTAAACTCGAAAGGATTGGCAGTGACGGCTCCGTTGACGGCTTCGTTGCTTACGATACTAACAATTAAACTTTTGGGTAACTGTCCTTGGAATAGATGATCTTCGATCTTGGATCGGAGTCGAACAGCATTGGTGAAAGTTCTCACTTCCACTCGTCGTATCGGATACTTACCGATCGTTTTGCTCAAAGTGTGGTTGATGTCGTTTCCCACCTTAGGTAACATTCCACGCGTCACAAGTTGAGTCTGGCCTCGTGAATGATGGTTTTGTACTAGTTGATATTTGCCATTAAATGGAAAACGGTACTGCTAGGATTCAGTCTCAAGCGGATATCCACTCCGTTTGGCAAATACTTTTTTGCATACCACATGTCTATATGCAAGCCATCCATCAATTCTAAACTACGTCCTTGCATGATTTTCTTTCGAAGGTCGTTAAAACCAATATTATGAGGAGCGTCAGCTGCTGTTAGGACTGTGTTGCTAAACTTGTCCTCGCCTGCTTTGTCAGGTTTCCATACGTCGTAATCATCCAGATGAGTGTTCTTGGCATCTTTTCCGTACGTTAAGAGATTTTCCAGGTACGCTTGGTAAGGATAAGTATCCATGCTCCTGCTTATTAGTTTGTTATTCAGGTACATATCCACTTCGCCGAACAGTGAATGCATGAAATGATTACGGGAGCTACTCTAGCATCAGTGTCGTCCGTTTTGATCACTTTGACTTTCAGGTACAAGTAACTGATATTCAGATCTTCGGCCTGTCCTTTAATTTCAGACTCGATGGAGGCTGAGGTCGTCAATGTGATGGGATGAAATTTTACCTATTGGGATTCTTGCACTGTCATCATGGTGGGTGGTGTCTTTGGGGTTTTGTTTGTATATGACGACATTTTGGAGCTATTCTTTACCTTGCGTCAAAACGGCATCTTTCAAGGCGTGCAATCCTTGTGTTACCATCGATTTCAAAACGGCCACCAAACGAATCGCCGATTTCAGCATATCTCTTAAACAATGCCCTTGCTGTCGAGCGACTCCTCGGGACACAGGATACATGGCTTGCAAATCATTAGAGAATCGTTATCAAAAATGGAGTTCCACCGTAACTTTCCCTTTGAAGAATGGAATATATTGTCCCATATCTTTCTTTATAGCAATGTTGACAGTGTCGAAATATGATTTACAGACCGGCAAAATTGTGATGATATACAAATTCGCTGTGAACGTGATAGGTAGTCTACTTTGAATTGAATGACTCGCAGTAACGTTACGGATGTGTGTGTCTCAACACGTTGTACTTAACCACATCAGAGTACACAAAGATAACATTTAATCCTTGATTCAGTTCTACAGTGGTTCAAAAAATCTTCGCAAAATTTAAAGTGTTGGTGATGGGCGGTATGAATGAACTTTTGATACTCTTCAGGTCTCCAGTTGTATCAAACAATTCAGGACAAAATGTATTGGACAACGTTTTGGCATCCTAAAATTTCATAATTAGGCCACGATAAACTTTATAGTACTCGATGGCCATACTTCATTTGGTTTTGACTAAGGCTTTGCCAAACAGCGCATTGAATTTTGAAGCAATCGTGTCCACCAGATGTTGACCACTAAAATAATATAGATTCAGTATTATTCAACATATAGATGTACCACAGAGTACCGGTGACACAATACACTAAAATGATCTGGCAGAAAAAGATTTGCGTTTTAAGCACACGTTCTGCACACCACATCACAAGGGTTGCTTTTGTAAATCTTGCAGAGAAGAAATGGATGAATGAGTGGTCATTGTGGTGGTTGAGGCTGTGTTGAAAATCATGATGGTCAGTCGATTAATAAAAAAGAATCAAAACTCGACGGATATCCTTTCCAATGTACTTTGACTTTTTTATATGACCTCTTCCCACTTTAAGTGTTCTTTGATCGAGAATGCTTTCGATGTCGAACACTTCGTCCTCTTTTTTGGTCACTCGTTGTAATTATGGCAAGTGAAAAGTTCATTTTAACACTTCCCTGTTCATGTCTTCCAATTTATAGACAACATGATGACGACCACGCACTCTTCCAGTGACAAGACACAATTCGATGATCCAGTTGGGTAAGTAACCTTTATCGAAAGTCCTTGCTTTGCCAGTGCTCACCCAATCTCAAGACGTTAATAGTCCGCCTTTCTCGAGAACTGTCACAGTCGGGGACGTACCAATCAGATGCTCAAAGACGGTCACTTCGTTGTCGGGATTCTCTTCTTCAGGGTCACATCCGATGTTCCGATGGTAAGATTGGTCCTACACTTTGACCAGGTGTGGTAAGACGTCGGTGTACTTAAGAGTATGTCGATGCATAAAATATTTCCACATGCGTTCTTTCAAGATGCGTTGGACACGTTCCACGACGCTGTCTTGGGTTTCTAGATTCTCGGTTGTGAAAAAAATCAATGTCTCGTTTCTTTAATATTTTTGGTAAGCTTGGTTCAGAAATTCGGTGCCATTGTCGGTTTGCCATTGAAAAGGGTGACGACCACTTTATTTTAACACCAGTTTTATGGTTCGCACTATCTCATTGCTAGGTTTTGTAAGTCAATGGCATGACTGAGGCAAATTTGGAAAATACGTTGACACAAAACATATTTGTAGCCACGATTCAAGGTGGTGAAAGAAGAGACATTTACTACATCGGCTTGCCATTAATGATCGATGTCATCCACTTGAGTGCGACTTCTGGAAAATTTTCGTTGTTTATGGGTGTGTGTAAGGTGTATGTGGTTTGTTCTTGTAAGCATCATTGCACTTAAGATACACGGACACTTTTCAGTCGGGGTTTAGCAGCACAATAACATTTCTGAACTCTTCCATATCTCGCGGGATGGGATGGATTGTGGTCAAAACTGGCTAACAAATTCTCCATCAAGACTTTTTTTTAAAATAAGTCACCAATTTTTCATGGATGCTGCTGTTTTCTACGTGTGGCATTTTCTTGGATTGTAAGCTATGCATGTCTGACGAGCAATAGGTGTGGAGAAGATCTGAAGAGGGTAATCAGGTTTTGTTTAACTTCTTTCTTCACCTTTCTTTACTCTTTTGAGGAAAAAGAGGTTGCCATCAACTTTTTAATCAAACCAATTCTGGCTGTTGGTGGTGATAACCTGCATACTATTTTCTGGTGGAGTTTTTAAACTCTTCTTCTCCTTTATCTGTCTTGGTCACTTGAGGTGATGGTGGTGATAATGATGGGCTTTTCATTAGGGTTTTAAAATCGTTCTGAGTTTTTCGAGCTGTTTTATCTTAAGCTTTCTGGTGAAAGAGTTTAAGTCGCTGCAACACTTAGCGTGACAGTAGCGTTACAATTGTTCTGTTTTTGACAAATCGCTGATATCCATCAACGATTGCAGTTCGTGTTGTAACTTTGAGAATTGGGAAAAAAATCAAATTCCATCCATCGTTTTATGGCACTAAAGTCAGTTTTGTTCTTTCATCAGATTCCAAAGGTCACATCTGGGATCTTTATACTCCAGAGGTCCATTTTATCTTCTTGATCCTTTTTATATTTGAGCCATTTGTGATGCAGTAGCTCCCCATACAAGACAAGAGTTTTATACTTTTTTCAAAACACGTTTAGTTCAAAATATTTTTAAAATTGAACAAGAAAAACTGTATAAAAGCCAGTTCTCGATAAAATACACATCAAAACGATCAAAGTGGAATATAAACAAGTCACTGTACAACATTTTTGGTGACGAAGGTGTGGTGTCCTATGGACAGTTTGTAGTATTCTTAGAGGCTCTACACTTGGCAGTCATTCAGGGGACCTGCCGAAATTGTCTTTTGCAGATGTCCATGTCAATGATGGTCGTGTCCTAAATGGAGTGGTTTTCATCGATATTGGGTTCTTCTTTTGGCACACAGGTTTAAAAGTTACTTTTATCATTGTACGTTTTTATTTATAACATATCTTAGGCAAAGTTGCCGCTTCTTTTGTCCAAGCCTCGAAACAAACTAATACGGTCACGTACATCTGGTCAGTGAGGGTGTAAGTCACAAGCTACACACACACATCTTCGTAAACGTCTTCAGTGACTAAAAGTTGACGAATCTTTTTATTTCCGTAGAGTTCGAGAAATATCAAGACTTTTAACAGAATGAGTCTCTCGTATACATTTAAAGGTACTACCCTCATGTTTTTGGTGGTACCTCAAAGTACCCAAAATCAGTTTTATAGCGTACAACGGAAGACTTATACGAGGCTACTTGTCAGCGGCGCTTCAAGTTAAAACAGCAATGTCAAAGTGGTGTAAATGTGGGAACACTAGTACGATTAGTATTGAGCCCACAAAGAATAGGCTGGTAAACGAAATCCCAGAATGGAAGTCACTAAGATACACACCACACAACGACCAAAATCCATCAGATACAGTCCTCGTAAAAAAAAGTGTTGGTAATCCGCCACAGTCTGAATACTGTCGTTGAGTTCTTTCCTCAGCAATCGTTACATTAATAATGATAGAAGTCGTAGCATGGTAGCAAGGTTTTATATCTATTTTGTCAGAGGTAATATGTGTACTATTTCCACATAACTGAGTATACTCCAGCAACGTATCCAAATAGAATTTTAATCTACAAATGAAATTTGCTCGCGTAAAAAGATTTTGGTAATCCTCTACGTCTTACCCTGGAATTTGTTGTAGTATGGACACTATGTAATTAGAATCAGTAGCAACTAAAGTCCTCTGACCCTTGGGTAGTTGTTCAATGTCCAACCATTGGATCGCTTTCAAATGAATCAGTCCTCTAATAACATTCAGGTACCAGTGGTTCCAACATTGGTGACATATCGGATGCAACTATTCTTTGCGTTTGACAAACTCATGATAAATGCGTTTTCTCAACTCAACAGAAAAACCACAAATGTCCTCGTGTAAAGTATCCAGCCAGAGATTACTGAGGTCGTCCCATTGAAGGTAGATAGTGACAATGCGGAGATCATTGAGCATGTTCCAGGCAAGCTGAATATTTCTGCTCCTACTCGTGAAGTGACATATCGCAGCTGAAGCACTTGGCTTTATCACCTTTGCCCAAATATATAAAGCCAGCTGTCTAATTCTTTGGGGTAGTTCCTCCAGGATTTTTTGGAAACGAATTTCAAAGTAGCATTATTCAGGCAAACACACAGGGAACAAATATTCTCCTTTCACAGGACCATTTCAATGAGGGTACGGTGAAACCCGCAGTAGCTTGCTCAGTCATGGATAACATCCGTAGGGTAGTAGTCACATGGTTTCGCGTGGAGGATGTCATTGACCATGAAAACCAGTAAAGAGTTCACGAAAACGAGTGGCATCGTTTTCGCATCACTCACGGTTGACACAGGCAATATCACTTTCCATAGTAGGCATTGTACTAGTAGTAGTCATAGTACAGTTTCCCGTGATGTGGTACTGAATCGCTGAGGTTACACCGTACGGCATCCCTTCAATCTCAATGCACAGCATCGCACTCCAATTGAGAATCACCAAATTTGAATGGTGTCTGCTAGGATTCATCATTCTCACTTGGCAACGGTAGTCACGATGAACTGTCTTGGATGTTTTCACTTTTTATATGCTGACTGATATCGACAAGTCCGTACAGTAAAGTGAAGTGGTTAAGAAGCTCAAATCCCCTCTGGTACACGATTTGATACACTTTTTTCATAGGCTGAATGACGATTTGGTATGTGGATTAACATACAATCCCGTGATGTGGTAGGTGGTCACTTTAAAATCTTGATCCTATCAGACAGCAAAGTTTCTTTAAATACCCCCAACGTTCACCACTTGACTGGTGTGATAATTGAGAGTCAATCCTTTCACTTTACACACAGTGTACACTTCTCCATGAGGGAGCCGGTAATCGTAGCCAATATCAAGACTTAGAATCTTGTCGTGGGAGTACTGGTCCGTCCAGGCTCCAAAACGGCCTTCTTCGATATCAGGGTATCAGTGATCCAGGCGATCGATGTAGATGCAACTATCGGTGTCAAAATACAGCACATGATCTCCTAACTGGTGTGAAGATTAATGCAATTTTAAGCGAGCTTGGGCTGTCACGTAGGCCGCAATGATGACATTTCCAAATTCGTCGGCTTCTACAAAGTCCAGTTCTTCTACTTAATTGACCAGGATCAGGTCTTCACGAAGGAGGCCTGCGCGTTTCATGTTTGGTTTTGTGAATTATCTGGATATCTTTCTGCTCAAGTACTTCTGCTTGAATTTATTTTGGTATTCGGCAGTGTGCTACCAGGAAGAATAGACACTAGCTTCTTGTTTCAGTTTCAAAAAGGCATCGACGTTGTCTTCGAAAGTGCAATTCTGAGTCTCGTCACCCTTCTGGTATTGTTCTGTCTTGGGAAAGTGGTAAATTTCGTACACTCTTAATATTTGGTAACCTAGGTTCAGAACTTTAAACGAGTCGAGGCGCGTTCTTACTGGGTGTGCTGACAAGGTTGGTCTTGATTGCACGTTTCGGCACAAGTACAGCACAAGAGAAATATCAGTTTCCCCTGGCGATAGTGAGATAAAACGGGATTGTACAAGTCCGTGGAAGGTAATACTTTACATTTAATCAATCCTTCGTATTGTTCAATGTTGTCCAGGTCGATCTGTACCGTCATCAATTTTTGGTGTCCTGTGAAAAGTTACAATATTTGCAGGGGCCCCGAGTGGCCGAGTGGTCTAAAGCGCTGTCCGTTACGGATCACTGCCATCTCACCTCTGTCTGCGTGTGTTCGAGTCTAGGATTCGGCGAATATGGATATGTGAGAAAGCTTGCCAGTAGCTTCTCGTGGGTCGGTGGTTCTTTCCGGTGATTTCTCGGTTTCTTCCTCCACCATTAATACTGGGCGCCATGAATAGCCTATCGTGTGCTGAAAAATGGCGTTAAGCCCAGCAACAACAACAACAATATTTGCACACGTTTGGATACAGCGAACACACATCCAAGTATTTTATTTCTTCTCCTTTATCCTCGTCGGCGTGTTACTGCAAACAGGTGGCAATCATACGTACTCCGTACAATATCCCTTGGGTTCAGAGTGTTCACCATCTTTAACTTTCCACGATGCGTTTAAACTCGGGATCGGGTTTCAAACGGTAATCGTACTAGTGTTCCCACATTTACACCACTTTGACCTTGCTGTTTTAACTTGAAGCGCCGCTGACAAGTAGCCTCGTACAAGTCTTCCGTGGTACGCTATAAAACTGATTTTGTGTGTACCGTTGTGGGAAGTAGATCAGACATCCATCAAGTAAGCAACCGTTTAACTCGTACACGATCTTAGGGTTTTCTACATCTCAGCCATCCATCGAATACGTTCCGATGGTCTTTTCACCTACCTCCGTTTTAGACGTGTTGGATTCATTTGTCTTTCTTGTCATACAAGTAACATTGCCAGCATAGGACTTTGACCGAGTATTGACGAGTGACAAAATTAGTCGTTTGAGTGCATATGACAGTAGGGATATTCTTGGGTATAAATAGGTGTTTAACGATCTCGGTGCATTTCTAACCTTCTTACCAGAAAATCCGGATATTGCAAAACTTCTCACCAGAAAATCCGGATGTCGCAATTAGCATGTTTTATGCTATTTTAATTATTATATACACTTGTGACATGAACAATTGTGATAATAACATGGTTTTACAGGAAGGGAAATAAGGTAAACCGATTTTCTCCTGGTTTTTAACAGATTAATGTCATAAACGATGGTTAATTGTTTTGTTACATATATGCAAAGCGTAAATGTGCCTACACACAGAAAAAGAAGGTTAAACTATTTTTTTTTTCTAGCGTAAATCAAAACAGCACGTGTATCTTCTTGCATTTAATTTTATTCCATGTGGAAACGGGTGCCCTGAGTGATGGAGTAATACAAAGTGGGTATGTGGGAAAGCTTGCTAGTGGCGTCTCGAAGGTCAGGGGTTTTACCGGGTTCTTCCTCATCCATGTAGCTAGCTGCCAATATATACCCTATCATGTGCCGATAAATGGGGTTAAACCACCATCAATAAGGTGGAAAAGAACAGGGTAGATTTTTCATTGGTAATGGTAAGCCCTGCCCTCGTCACAATCCCCAACCCCACCCCTTCACCGATCAGCAGGTTTCTGCGGTCGATGTTCACCTGCAAAACCGAGTATACGCTTTTGTTCCCATTCGCGCGAAAATACATGTCTGGAGTTTCGATTCGATCTTTACAAAATTTAGCCAGATTAAACACAATGGCAAACGCAAAAAAGTAAGGGAACGATGTACACACCAGTGCCAGATTAAACAATGTGGCAGTCAAAATTCCCATTCCCTTCTTCGCAAATTATCTCCTAATACGTCAAGATCAAATTAATTTAATATTATTTTAATCCGTTGTCGCGGTGCCCATAAAAGGCGTAGAGCCTATAGGCCGGTTCCCATTCTGCCTATTGGGTAATGCGGCACTGGCTAAAACACTTTCTTACTATACCAGTGTATTTATATCCCTTTGTAATTTTACACTGACTTTTAATATCACAACTATAAAACTGATTGTGTTTTACCATTGCTACTTGCATTATTTCAGTCGAAATCCCAGGCACCCCCCACCTCGCAAATTACTTCTAATACGTCAAGATCAAATCAGTTCAATATTAATTTGATCTGTTGTTGCCGGGCCCCTAAAAGGTGTGGGGCCCATGGGCCGGTTCCTACTCTGCCTATTGGGTAATTCGGCACTTGGTCCACAGCACTACATCCATGAAAAAAAAATTCGAATGTCAACTGGACGTCATTTGATTGGCATGAAGTTGTTGTTGTTGGAAGGGGGGGGGGTAATTACCGGATGGAATTAACGTATTTTTTTCAGAAGAAGCCGGAGTATAGATACAAATTGTGTTTATTAGTAGGCTTGGACCTAAATCACTGTCCTGCTTAAGCACTACTGGATATAAATGGGGAGATCTTACTGACCTGGATTTCTTACGTTGGTACATACACGGGAATTTGGGTTTTAAATCAGGCACACAATATAAAATTTTAAACGTCTGAAAAGTTTCTACGATAGATAATTCGTAAAATATCACCAAATATTAAAAATATTAACGTTACTGTCTATGCATATTCAATTATATTTCCGTTACGTCATGCAAAAGGGATTTTAACAAAATCCCTCACAACGCTATCAGATGTCGTTAGTTTTCTTTTTTTTTTCGTTCAAGTTTTACTGTTTTCTTAAACCCTGGTAGAATATCAGAATTCTTACCTTGCAATGTCATCGACAAGATTCAACACGTGCAGCAGTTCAACAAGTTTCATATTACCGATGGAAAAGCAACACTGTACATAGCCTACGTTTCTCTTCCCCAAAGGACCGGACGCAGAAAGGTGATATTGGTAACTCACTGAATGCATCATACACAACTCTAATGAAAGTATTCGAGACTGGCATAAACATGCCGGTCCATATCAAATAAACAACCGACTTGGATAAAGCTTAGCGGCGTCCAGTTCACAAATTTAATCTTCTTGCTCACATCTGTCGAATTTCTTTAAAGATTTAAAAGCATTTACATTTATCTCCCTAGCAACATTCTCTAGACCTGGAATGATGTAAAGAGTCGGTACATTTTTCGCATAAAATGTGTAAAGTTCCTCTCATTCTCTCAGTGAATCAACACCTGTTTCGCCAGCACAGACTCTAAGATCTAATCTGATATGTACTGTCAAAACTTTGCTAGAATAAAGTTCTCGACGCACAGATAGTGTTCTTGAAAAAAATATCGTCTCAACATTCTGAATAGTTCAAAATGTCCCTTCATATTTTTTTCGATTGTAGATATAACAAATTTTTTCGTCCATCCCCACTGTTTAAAAGGTTAATAAAGCATCCAACCGTAGTTAGTTTTACCACTGAATGCCCATCTAGTACAGCAAAAGCAGAAATAATTAGTGTCACATTTATTTTAAGTTTGGTGAGTCACTCCCCTTTTTCTTGCATATTTTAACGTTTTCAAGTATTGATGGAGAGATTCGAACCATTTTAGCACTGACTAATTTGCTGTCATAAAATTAACGTTTGTTTCTGACATTAATTTGGAAAGACTACTTCAAAACAAAATATAGTTTATTGTCATGAAAAAGCAATTTTCTAAAGCTTTCGTTGCAACTGTTTTTATCGATTGAGCATGAACTATTCATCAACAGGAGGCAATCGTATGGATCTCGTTTTCAGAGTATTTCTTTCTTTTTCTTAATGAAAGACATTTGTATTCTTTGAATTGCCTTCATGCCGTATTAGCAGCTGTTGTGTGGTAAAACGTTAATGGACCTTTCGTAGTGTTTTGCGTAGATGGGGCTTGGTTAACAGTATGATTGGTATATGGAGTTTCGTCAATTCATTTCCTCTTTTATAATCAGACTTCGATAAATTGCGACCAAGTAATTGCATTCTTTATTATTTACATTATGATATTTTGCCACGAACAAAATGATGTGGGGGGGGGAGACCATTACATGTAGATTAGTGAGTGTTCATTTAAACCTTGGAATGGGTATCTATGGATGTACGTACAGACCATTCAGAGGCGATTAACATATCCCCACCAATGTTTGCTTTTTTAAGCAAAACGGTCAAATCCTTTTTTTATACCCATCACCTGTTCAGTACAAACCCTCAAAAGAAATGAATTCACCAAAAATTAACTGTAAACTATGCAGAACGGACAAAAAGCGCTACATGTAAAATGTTACATAAATTAAAAAAAAAAAAAACAACAATAACTACATGCTAAATCATAAGCGACAACCCTGTATGACACACATGTACAAAAAACAGCTGATGAACAAAACCAATGATAACACCAATAAACGTTGTCGTTCGTTTCATATATATATATTATTTACTACAATCAAGACCGATTGTAATTTCAATTGAATAAAACATAACTTGTTTCAAGTATGAAAGAAATTATCGATGTACAGCACGACAGGCAATTGTAACTTAAAGTGATCTGCATTGAAAGATGGTACCCCTTTTCTTGTTTAATATTTTTGTATAAATGCGAAGTTTTTTTTCCCCCCGTATATATTCCATTTATTATGTGTTATTCAAAGGCGAATGCTAGCATTTTGCTTGTTATTTCATTTAATGAACTTTTCCCATATTGAGATACTGGAAAATGACAGTAGTATTGATAAAAACTTAATCGGAAATGATTTTAAATTAAATTTTATTAAATTAAATTCTGATCCCAATATCTTTACAATTACATTTTCATGAAAAGTTTACCAAGTGGAGACGTGTTGCTTTAAAAGCTTTCTGCAAACTTCAATCATATTACATTTGACTGAAAACCCAGCAGCAGCATTGATGTTTATATGCATGCTTCTGGACTGTCAAGGTGTGTGCCTTGTTATCATGCATCATATGCTGATTGTGAATGTATGGACACAGAAGACGTCAGTATCAAATGCAAATCAGAGTAAGTCGTTTCAGTAGTGAACGTGTGTGTGAGTGTGCGCGCGCGCACGTGTCTTTGTCACATTGTAATAGGCTATACAGGCACAATCTACATTAATAAGGACAAATTCAGTAGCTGACAGCTGCAAATGAGAAAAATGTTAAATAATTATAAAGACGAATTTAGGAGATGGAGGAATGAAGAGCAAAATGCTATAAATAAATGAAATGAAATGGAATTACAACAGCATCAATGGAATACATTGTAAATTACGGATTTTCCAAGAAATTCTCAATATTGTCACAAGTAATGGAAAGATAATAAATATTTATAAAAAAAATATGGGAACCAGTAGAAAAAAAAGAAATATCATTTTCAGTTTGTTTTTAATGTAACTTATTTATAAACTTTACTTTTTTCAGTTTCAATAGCTCAAAAAAAAAATCAGCTTTTGGATTCTACATGTTTATCAGAGGTCATAAAGAAAATTTGTATTTTGTGGAAATAACCATATATTTAGTCAGCTTGGAAATACATTGTAAGCATTCTATTAAGTGTCAACTGAAATTTAAATTTAAAAAAAATGATATTTCAGATTGTTAATTAGAAAGGATATATACAATCTTTGTGCATGATTGATTGCCAAATACTGTTGAAAAGGACGTTTATTATGTATGAATATATATAGCTTAAAGATCATTAACAATATTTTGTTCTATACTGCTGAGTGTTTGGGTATCTGAAAACTAATTTATATTGCTACACATAACTGAATTTTTTTGCATCATTTGGTAGGTGAAATTTACAATAAGAGAAAGAGGGGGGTAAAAGGCCAGTGTATATGATTAAAATTAAGAAAAATCAATCTTTTTAAGTTTGAAATAAGTAAAACAAAAAAGTTTTCTACAAGATTAAAAGTTTTATAAGCAGTGGGTAATAATTACACCCAATAAATCCAGGTCAGTTTAATTAGGTCATAAAATTCCAATATTAATTGCTTTCATTTATAATTAGTTTTCATGCCAATCGCATCACAGAAAACAAAAGTCAAACCTACCAGATAAGTTCAGAAATCGACAACCTAATGCATAAAAACACCTACATAAGCAAATTCCTTGATAATGTTCATTGTGATCTTTATTGTATCAAAATTTTATCGAAGTTTTGTTTTACACAATCAGGTGAACACATACTATTGTTATAAAAGTATGCCATTATTAACATAGTTGCCACTTAGTGCAAAGATGTAACAAATCTTTGCATTTTATTTTAATATAACTGCAAGGAATTAAAATGTGCATTCTTCACTGGATCATTATTCTTATACCTAAATAAGATCAATCTATACTGCCAACTAAACCGCTTTCATTGAGTTTGGAAACAACAAGTGTTACGTCTTCACTAGCCAAGGTTCTGATGTGTTAACTATATATATATACACCATGGTGGATCTAACATATTTCTGTGTTTCAGGTCTGGGAATTTTACTGGATTCGGCAGCAAGCTACTGCATCCAAAATTCAAGTTCTTAAAATTTGAACACTGCTCCTACATGAGATGGGGAGCAAACAACTGGAATGGACTCGTAAATAGGGAAAGCACACAACTGGAATGGACTCGTCAATAAACAATTTGCCACTGCCAATCCATGCTTGTACAAACACATCCTTTCATTCTATTACAACTGTAATGGTTACTCACTGGTACTTATTCATACTTTCAATATTAAACTAAAAAAGTATCCTTTTGAAGTCAACTCCCTCCACCATTTTCGACCTACGTACAATACACTGATGTTGTATGTTATTGGTTAGTTGGAACTACATACTAAGGGAGACAATTCATGAACCCCAATAGATGTTGCAAGGACAGAGCAATGAAATATCTGATTTATCTTCCAAGCTGTTGATACACATCGGAACCCTGGTTAGTGCAGATACATTTGTGTTAAAAGATAGTACATGAAATAATAAGGCCACCAAAAACTGAACCAAACAAACACTTTATTGTTAGTACTTACATATAACAGTGTGTAACTTCTGTGGTCATGAGTGACAACATGCCCATCATGCTGTCTAAAAACTCATCAGGGATGTAACAATACATTTTAACTTTCTTACTGTGGTCCTAAGGGATAACATGCAAATCATGCTGTCAAAAACACATCAGGGATGTAACAATACATTTTAACTTTCTTACTGTAGTCCTAAGGGATAACATGCAAATCATGCTGTCCAAAACACATCAGGGATGTAACAATACATTTTAAATTTCTTACTGTGGTCCTAAGGGATAACATGCAAATCATGCTGTCCAAAACACATCAGGGATGTAACAATACATTTTAACTTTCTTACTGTAGTCCTAAGGGATAACATGCAAATCATGCTGTGAAAAACACATCAGGGATGTAACAATACATTTTAACTTTCTTACTGTAGTCCTAAGGGATAACATGCAAATCATGCTGTGAAAAACACATCAGGGATGTAACAATACATTTCAACTTTCTCACTGTAGTCCTAAGGGATAACATGCAAATCATGCTATGAAAAACACATCAGGGATGTAATGATACATTTAAACTTTCTTACTGTGGTCCTAAGGGATAACATGCAAATCATGCTGTCAAAAACACATCAGGGATGTAATGATACATTTAAACTTTCTTACTGTGGTCCTAAGGGATAACATGCAAATCATGCTGTCAAACATATACATTTTAAATTTCTTACTGTGGTCTTAAGGAATAACATGCAAATCATGCTGTCCAAAACACATCAGGGATGTAACAATACATTTTAAATTTCTTACTGTGGTCCTAAGGGATAACATGCAAATCATGCTGTCCAAAACACATCAGGGATGTAACAATACATTTTAAATTTCCTACTGTGGTCTTAAGGGATAACATGCAAATCATGCTGTCCAAAACACATCAGGGATGTAACAATACATTTTAAATTTCTTACTGTGGTCCTAAGGGATAACATGCAAATCATGCTGTCCAAAACACATCAGGGATGTAACAATACATTTTAAATTTCTTACTGTGGTCTTAAGGAATAACATGCAAATCATGCTGTCCAAAACACATCAGGGATGTAACAATACATTTTAAATTTCTTACTGTGGTCCTAAGGGATAACATGCAAATCATGCTGTCCAAAACACATCAGGGATGTAACAATACATTTTAACTTTCTTACTGTGGTCCTAAGGGATAACATGCAAATCATGCTGTCAAAAACACATCAGGGATGTAATGATACATTTAAACTTTCTTACTGTGGTCCTAAGGGATAACATGCAAATCATGCTGTCAAAAACACATCAGGGATGTAATGATACATTTTAAATTTCTTACTGTGGTCCTAAGGGATAACATGCAAATCATGCTGTCCAAAACACATCAGGGATGTAATGATACATTTAAACTTTCTTACTGTGGTCCTAAGGGATAACATGCAAATTATGCTGTCCAAAACACATCAGGGATGTAATGATACATTTAAACTTTCTTACTGTGGTCCTAAGGGATAACATGCAAATCATGCTGTCCAAAACACATCAGGGATGTAACAATACATTTTAAATTTCTTACTGTGGTCCTAAGGGATAACATGCAAATTATGCTGTCAAAAACACATCAGGGATGTAACAATACATTTTAACTTTCTTACTGTAGTCCTAAGGGATAACATGCAAATCATGCTGTCCAAAACACATCAGGGATGTAATGATACATTTAAACTTTCTTACTGTGGTCCTAAGGGATAACATGCAAATCATGCTGTCCAAAACACATCATGGATGTAATGATACAGTTAAAGTTTTTCAAAGTGGTCGTGAGAAGAACATTAAAGCAGCTCATGATATTAATAAACCTTCCATTCTGGACAATCTGGAACTCATTATACCTTTATGATTTGAAAGGAAACAAGAACAATAAAACAATAAATAAATATATGAATATAAGTTGGACCTTTTCAGTAAGAAACTCTATCTCACAACTGAAATGTCAGTGTTGCATTTGTGTGGCTTGAGAAATTTTACAAAATAAGTCACAAGTCATGCTGTTCTTGTTTTGAAAAAATATACAAAACTGACAATGGCTTGTATTCTCAGTTTTGGACATTAAAAAAAATTGACTTTAGAGTTTATGTTCATTGTATGCTCTCATCCTTTCCTTCAGATACTGAAAAAGAAAATTTAATTTTTAAAACTTTTTAACTAAAAATTATGATAAAAGTAAGCACTGTTCATGTTCCTTGAAACAATATGTTATTGGTTTTGAGTTGTGAATATGGGACATTTCCTGTAGTAGTAGTAGTAGTAGTAGTAGTAGTAGTAGTAGTAGTAGTAGTAGTAGTAGTAGTAGTAGTAGTAGTAGTAAGAAATGCAAACTCTAACGTCTAGTAATAGTAAGAAATGCAAACTCTAACGTCTATCTTTTTCAAACACACATTTTGTATATTACATCATTTACAAATATACATTTGTATATTACATCATTTACAAACATACATTTGTATATTACATCATTTACAAACATACATTTGTACATTACATCATTTACAAACGTATTTGTTTTTTTACAACATTTACAAAGATATAATTGTTTAATACATCATTTACAAAGACTTTGTTCATGAACCAATGCATATTATTGTCTCCGTGTGAAGCATAGGTATAATTTTTAACAATGTTAAAGTTAAGCACTACAAATTTGTGTAAAAGTTTTGGCCGAGTGAATGTATCAGTGTATTTATGCAAGTGAGTTTGGGTTCCATGAAATCTCTAGACTTTATATCCTAGTTTTAGTTTTTAGCCTCATCTGCACAATATATTTATCACCATGTTATTCATTTGAGAATTCTTAAAATTGCAAAGGTGGTGAGTATATTTTGAGACCTTTAAATAAATTTGCTGTTTATACCCGTATAATCATTTATAACCCATCCATTTAGCCCACCCCTGCACCACCCAAAACACTGATGACATTCACTGAAGAAATAACACAAATATGAAGAACACATACAGCTTCATTAAAGTTTAAAAATATTGCTTCCTTGAATTTGAACTATCTAAACATATGTAGAGTGTATTTGTTGTCAAATCAAGCCATATATGACAGAGCTTGAAGAAAGATACTATGTATGCAAATCAATGTTCTCTTGTGTCAACAGAAATAATGATATTCCAAGATGAGTTGCAGTGCCATTTACTTCTAGAGTATAAAAAGTTTGTATAATTCATGCAATAGCCATTTTGGCATTAGATTTGGAAAATAATTTTAACTCAAATTTGCACTCTCACCTTCCCCATCAAAATGATTCTTGGAATATACTTCTTTCAAAGAATATGCAGTCTAGAGAATGGAAAACATCCTCCTTAAAGTTCTTGATTGAAATTAAAGATTTCAGACTGCTGATAAATAATGAAATTTGAACTTTAATAAAAAATTTCATGCTCAAAAGTTTTTGAGAATATGAGGCCTGATAACATTAAAACTTTTACAACACCAGACTGCAAGTTATTGTTACGACCATAGACTGCAGGTTATTGTTATGTCCCCAGACTGGAAATTATTGTTATGACCACAGACTGCAAATTATGGCTGCATTGTGTAGCAGGCAAGGTGTGAGAAAGAACATATTTAAAACAATAAAATCATTATTTTTATTTAACTTCTGCATTAGGACACAAAATAAAGCTCTCTCTGATCAAGAAGGGAGATGGATTCTGATGATCCATCTTCTATGGACCAGGGCTCAAGCAACTAGGTGAAGTGGAAAACTAAGTCACCTTAAAAATTTAAGCTTCACCTTTTTTTTTTTTTAGGAAAGTTAAAATCACCTTGCCTCATGAATCTTTTACAACATAAACTTAGCGAAATTTCCTTATGGCTTTTATGATGCTTTCCAAACTGAATCAGTAAGAGGGGCCCAGGATTGCCAAGTGATCACTTTACACTCGCATCCCACATTTGCTATGTGAGAAATGTTACTAATAGCTTTCTGTGGGTCAATGATTCTTAGCAGGCTTCTTTTCCACCTATTCTACTGGCCAACATGTGTAGCCTATCATGTGCTTAAAAGTGATGTTAAACCCCATAAAATCAAAAGCCAAATCAGTCTGCAAATTGATTAATGTTCTCTTGTGTCAATGTTTTACAAAACTAAAAAATTACTTTCAGTTCTGATCATCTCGTGTTGCATTATGTGTATCATGGTAAGGTGATTGAGATGAAATAACAAAGTGTAATGAAACCTTAGCAGGTGTTGATATCAATCATGCTGACAAACTCTTATTAACAGGAATGTGTTTTAATAGCCGATTGACCATTCAAATAACCTTCAATATTGGAAAATACAAGTATCATCAACAAGCAATATATGGACACACTAATGAAACTGGCCATGTTACTTAAGGTTTATTTACCCTTCTTGGTCATTACACCGTGAATTTTGGCTATATGCCTTCATATAAGCATGGTAGAAACTAGATTGTAAAACGATTCTAACTGATATGAGTATTTACACTGCATTATTGCCATTACAAATTGGTATAAATAGTAAATCAAATGCCACTTGGATAACCATTTGAATATTTTATTTTACATTTCAAAACATCACCATAAACTGATTGTCCTAAAGAGTCACATTTAATTTTGCATTTACCCCAAACATATAATTGTAAAGTGGAGGTTACCCATCTGTAACCATGAGTGAGTGTGTGGTTTGAACAAGTGTGGAGACACCTCTGCATGTGATCTCATGTTCATACAGCCATTGTTTCAAACTAGCTTGGAAATATTTTTTACTGTCTTTTTCAGGTGAAGTTTAAAACCTTAAAACAAAAATTAAATTGCTTAAGTGGCAGTTGATAATGTATTTTTACCACTTTTTTGTAATTACAATGATATAATCTAAGAAGTCCTATCAGGTACATATAATTACAACATGTAGTTTCTGCTGTGCTTCTCTGTAGTCATATGGCCAAACTACATTGTATACATCTCATTATAAAACCCCACAACTTTGAGTATGTATTCACTGTTTATGATTATGATACATTCATACATTTACAAAATGTCTTTATGATATACATACAACACAGAATTCTCTTCTTGCCAATGAACTATTACTTAAAAGCATGTTAAATACAAATACAGACAATGAGGACATATTTAAAATAACCCAAAGTACACACACACACACACACACACACACACTCCCCTCACGCTTTATTGTGCCCAAAAGGAGAACTCACTTCCAAATAAAATAGTCAAGGTAGCATGACACCTGTGAGATGTTATTTTTATTGAACAGGACAAACCACATACCATACAATAAAACAATGATAACCTGGATGCCAATTATCCAGATCACTCACATGGACTACAACTGTGTCTCCCAAAGATTTTATTTATTACAATGTATATCAATAACTGATTTGCCGATCACAATGCCAACATAAAACAGTACTATAACTCTGAAACTCAAATATAACCTACAATTCTCATTACGTTTGTAATTTGAATAACTAAATTATCTTTAAAAGTAAAAATAAATGTAATTTGGAGAGAGGAGGGTAAAGTTTTTTCTTGCACCTAACTGAAATATGTGAATGCTACAATGAAAACATGCAAATTGTCAAACAGGAATTTGAAGCTATTAAAGCAAGATTCAAGAAACCTATTAGTGACTTACTGGATGATTCAAGTTAATGACGTACTGGCACCGATGTGAAGAGAACCTATATTAACCAAGTTTACATTGATCAAGCTTCTTGATATTTGTTTTCACAAGACTAAAAAATGTCTTCACACCTGCATTATTTTATGTCTATTTTGTCTAAGAAGATCTCTGAGGTGTAATCTCTAATGTAAAAATATTATCACGAATTTTACTATTTAATTAAAGTATCTTAATATTTTCTTGCTATTGTTTCATCCTTTTCTTTCTGTAAATATGTCAAATGGCCAGAAAATGCAAATATTTACTTAGTTTACTTAGTGATATATATCTAGTCAAAAAGAAGATTTCTGGACCCATTTAATCCAGATACATCCATTCAAAGTTCTATATTTTCACCAAAATTTGATATGGACAACTGAGTCGGATGAAATATGTCTCCCAATGAGTCCAAATAATCAACAGTGATCCAAAGTAATAAAAACACATTTTTTAAAAATTAATTAAAATCACTTTTTGAGACGCATCATGTGCATCTGATCTTCGCTGGACACTTTTAAATAAGTCTGCATGTTTCCAGATTCAAGTAAAATTTAAAAAGGTACTGATATATTTATGGCCTCAAAGGTTTCACTGCTCATTGAACTGTGCTATACATCTGCACAATAAGGTAATCAATAATTTCTTTTGTGTTCTTTTATGAGTTGTCTTGAAATGCAAATACCACTTCATAACTTCAAATGTTCTAACTGGGAATGAATATTATACAGAGAAGCATTCAGAGTCCAGCTCACATTTCTTCTTCTTGCTGCCGCTTCAATACTTGGGTAAACATGTTCATTACCTTCTGTATGTTTGAAATGTCAAAATTGTCCATACTGAATTCATCTGGAATTTTCAAATTATCCAGGTTGGCATCCATGTTAATCTCCAAGGTCTGAAAAGAAAATTATTGGATGTTCATAGACACAAGAATCGGACTAAATTTGTTATAGTCAGTATTATTTGCTACACAGTCAAACCTGTGTATAATAACCAGTCAGGTAACCAGCTAAATACCACAAATTAACTATCATATTTTTTTGCATATTTTTGTTTGAATACAGGGAATACTGTAGTAACTTTCGTTAAGTACCTAAAAATCAAGTTACATGACTGGAAGCAAGTGTAAATAAAAACAAAAACAATAAGTAAATGAACGAATTGACAATCAATAATGCAATAAATATAGGTGACATGTTTTGTATCAACACTGCATTCCTCCGAGGGATTCTTCTAAGGATCAAGTTACACAACTCATCACCAAAAGTTAAAAAAAGAAGAGATATATGCAAATCTTAACTGGCATTGATGCCTGAGAAATATGGATGGATGACATCAAGTCATATGCCAGACTGCAACTGAGCCAAAATATAAGCTCACTGATACTAATATCCATTTACAATAACAAATCATATGAAGGAATATGGTTTAATTTCAAATGCCTTTACAGCCATATTTGCATCAATGCTAAAATTAAAAATTTCATTACTGGGTATTTATCAAGTTAATGTAAATACTTTTCCAATGCATTACTTCATAAAACAAGTGAAAATGAGAAGGGTACATCTAGTCATTCGAACTTTTACACTAGTTTATTTCTGATAGATAAAATCAACAAGAGGCTCTAATGGGTCTAAGATGTACAACTGGCTGACATCTGCCTAATAGCGACTTGCAACAGCAGTAGGTGCATTTAGTCAAAATTTCTATTTTTATTGTCCTTGTTGGTAATGAGACAAAAAAGTTATTTAAAGGTTTTCTTTCTTTAATATATGCATCCAAATTTAATGGCAAATAGGTATCAACCGTGTATATTGCAATGTAATCACAAGCAGAAAGTTTTTGTTTTTTTTTAAACTGAGCCAAATTCTCTTCAAGCAATTTTTGTTAACAAGTCAGAAGGTTATCTTATTTGCAGTGACAGTAGCAATACTGGATGGTAAATCATTACAAACCTTAATGAAAACACTGTTCTGAAAGGATGCTGTTTGTTGAATTGGCTCAAACTTTATTGACTGGATTTGGATTGTCTATTTTTAGTAACAGTGGATTTACTGGAAGGGAGATTGGTTTTATTTGTACAAATCTGAAAGACTTTCATGCATGGTGTTTTCTGTCAAAATCTTAATCAAATTTTGTTGAATGTTTTTGTATGAAATCATCTTAAGGTTTTTCAAACTGCAGTAACAACTGCCATAGCAGCATACTGCCAAATTTGTCAATTGGTTTTGAAGAAGACTGAAGGTTGTGCTATTTTCGGTAACAACAGCCATATTGAATGGTAGATCAGAATCACCTGTACAAATTTCAAAGACCTTCATGCCAGTATGGTTTCTGTTATGCCTGTTCAAATTCTGCTGAGCAGCTTTTGAGAAGTCATTTTAATGCTTTGGTAAAAATTTTTTAACTACTTTGAATTATTTTTATTTTCATGGTTGTGCAAAACAATTAGCTTTATCATAATACGGCCACCCCTTCTGCACCAGGAAAGTGGCCTTATAAGGCAGGTGGCCTTTCCAGAGGGGGACTAAATTTTTTGTGAGAAATATATGTACGTAGTAAGAAAGCTTCATTTTTCCAAGCATTTAATATCTTCGTTTAAAAGCAACATTAAATATTGAATGGTTCTTGTGCTATAATAGTTGACTTATTTCCACTGAATATGAAATAATAGTTCTTATTCTTGGCGCAAGCGTGATAATCGAGCGGGTGTTGTCATGCACATTGCAGAACCATTCTAAAACGTCATTTGAATCTTGGTACATACGCAATTCTCTTTTCATTTGCTCCATTTTTTCACTGCTGCTAAATAACTTATTGGTTACGATGTTATTTATTCGAGTCTTTTCAACATAAAATTGTTTTATTGGAGTCTTTTCTACCTAAATTTGTTTGACCAGTCCCCCTCTCCACCTCTCCCGATATCGTAGACTATAATAACCGAAGTTTTGTGAAATAATCATCTTCGCTTACGTGATGACATGTTAATGTTTGGTAATGAGTTATTCCGATGTTGCTAACTGTATGTGATTTAATGATGCAGACGTTGAGCAGACGAAATTCTTTCTTCCTAAAGAAGCGACAAGTGTTGTCACGTGATTTTTCGGTCTTTGTCTAGTACCCTGTTTCTCTTTTTAGCCAATGCTGACCGTGTGATCTTGACATTATGTCCAGTTATAATCATCAATGTTGCAACTACAAGACTGATAAAACAATTTTTTTCTGCATTTAAACAGATGCGGTATATTTTTAAAGGCAGCGATTGTCACGTGATTCATTAGTCGCAGTCTGGTACCCTATTGTTTTTATATATATATATATATATATATATATATATATATATATTTTTACTCTAAGTGCAAAAAACGAAAAACGTACACCGATTTGATCTGAACAATAGCTCATCACGGCCATTAAACTTTACAATTGTTGAGTAATAGCCCTTAATTATGTAAGTTCAACCTCTGGCAAAGAGAAACCCTAAAAGCTATCAAAACATTTTCTGCGCAGACTTTGGTCTTGTCCGTCAATATTGCCCCTTCTCCAAGGTTACTACTGTTATTAAGTGTAATCTTAACAATTATCAGTGGATAAACCGGACATCTTGAGATAACACGCAGTAAGGATATACGGATTACCTTTACAAGGAATAAAATATGAGTCTTTTTCGGCTTTAAGGAATAAATGTGGCTTCTCGTGAGGTGTAAAGGATATAATATTAACTTAGTGGTACCTGTCAAACACTTTTTTGAAGAATGAAAATCTGACTTTGGGAAACAGAAATCGGATTACTTAACACAATTAGAAAAAAAATTGTTCTAGATACATATCACAAAATAAAATGCGGCCGCTTGTGAGGGGGTAAATTTTATGTTTTTGCAAAAATATGCCGGCCGCTGGTCGCGTTAGCCAGGTGGCCTTTTGTGAGGGGTAATTTTGAACACAAATTCGTCGGTGCCTTCAGATTCTGGCCGTAAAGAGCGGGTGGCTGCTGGTGAGGGGGGCCATTCAAGAGGAGGACTACTGTACTTAAAATCATAGTTTGGGGATGCAGCCACATCATTTCCAAAAAAGATAAGATAAGAATTCTTTATTTCAGACTGCATAGTCCATACATCAAAATTAAAATACTGATATAGAGTAAAACATTGTAAACATAAAAGGACATATATATCATATGTACAAGTATACAGGTACATTTACAACAATTAATTGCGCCCTGTATTGTTAAAAAATGAAGTTAAGTGACACATTTAAAGAGTAATTTGTTCCATTTACTAATAATATGAGAATTTAAATGAGTGTCATAGTTCCAAAGTGATTTCAATATACAGTTCTCACTATTAGTCTTGTTATCATTGAGAATACATACTTTCTCATTACTTCCTCAATACTAAATACATTATAATTTACAAACATACTGGAGGCACTGTTCCATCTAGGAAGACCTAATAGAAAGCGAAGACTATTATTATAACCAATTACTAGTTTTCTTTTCACATTTTCACTAAAGTTTGTCACTGTTCACTAGGGTTTTAAATTCAGTTGGTTGCAAGCACAAAATTTGGTATGCTAGGAGTACAGCAAATTCACTGTATACTGAGGAGGATCAACATCCACTGCATACAACTAATGTCTTGCAAACCAGAATGCTTTTACTTAATTTGGTCAAACTGTCTAGTAGTTCTGAAGGAAGTCATTTTAGGTTTTTCCCTAACTTTAGTAACAGATGTCATACTGGATGGTGGAACAGAATGATATATCCAAACTTGAAGGCCTTCATGTATAAATGCTTTCTTTCAAATTTGATTAAATTCTGTTGGGTGTTGTTTTTTTAAAAATGTTTTAAGATTTTAAGCTTTTGTCACTAAAGCATACTGTAATCAACTGTTTAAACCTGAAAGGCTTTTATGTCAAAACTGGACAAAATCAGAGGAATAGTCCTTGTCAAGAAAGAAGTCTTTTCTATTTTTAGTAATGCTGGCCATAAAAGATGGTGGATTAGCCTCATTTGTATAAAATGAAGCCTTCAATGCTTTCTGTCAAATTGTTTGAAATTTCTCCAGTAGGTGTTAAAAAGCAAATTTAAGGAAAATGATGTCTACCACAAACTGTTGCAAATAGAGGACATGTTTTGTAGATGAAAGGTTAATAAATAAATTAAGGTACTTAGTAAACAAAGGCTCTTGACAGTGGTTTCATTGGTTAAACAATATGCAAGAAAAGACTAATCAAACAACTTCTTAAATGAATCCCTAACATCATGATATTGTCTGTAGATTGCTCAATGTTATTTGTAGCCAAGCAATACCAAGCCAGGTGGTAAGTTAAAACATATCTATATCATGTATCTTTATTAAGCTGAACCATCAGTAAAATTTGATGAACATGTTATGTGTATAATGTCATCATTCCACAGGTGATCCAAACACATGACCATTGCTCAAAGATGTTTAATGGAATAAAGTGGATAAAGATAAAACATGACAGCTTTATCCCTGAAGCAAGGAAGATAATCATGAAGGTATCTATGCCAAATTTCCCATGATTTTACCCCTGGGGTATGGAAGATAATCATGAATGTATCTATGCCAAATTTCCCATGATTTTACCCCTGGGGTATGGAAGATAATCATGAATGTATCTATGCCAAATTTCCCACGATTTTACCCCTGTGTTATGGAAGATAATCATGAATGTATCTATGCCAAATTTCCCATGATTTTACCCCTGGGGTATGGAAGATAATCATGAATGTATCTATGCCAAATTTCCCATGATTTTACCCTTGGGGTATGGAAGATAATCATGAATATGTTCATGCTATCATTGCCATGGTTTTACTCTTGGGGTACTCCTGTTAATTTAGACTAATTCCCTGATGAACTCCACTTAATCTAATATAAAAGCTGGATCTGGATTAAACATTGTCAAGCCAGTAACCAGATTTTATTGCAATGACTATTTTACATTATTTTTTTATTATTCCAAAATTACATAATTTAAGGATCATTTCAGTAAGACTTACGGTCATATCATAAGGGTTGGTAGATCTGGATTTTACCCTGACGGCCATGTGGTAACCAAGAACAAAATCATGCTAAGTTTGCATTGGTTTTACCCAGGACAAAAAAAATACAGAAATAGAGGCTGCATACATCCTAAGTTTGCCATGTTGTGCAGGCTAATGCAGACCTGTTTACCCATAAATTTTCCTGTCAGTATTTTAAGCAATGCCTGTCAGTATTTTCAGACCGCAGTCAGTATTTTCAGCACACAAATAGTAGATACTATCAATATACTATAATTATCATTATGTAGTATTACACGACATAATGACTATACAATATTGTGTAAATAACTCTTAGTTTGCAAAGATGCTGGTATTCAGTTAATTCTGTGTTTCAAGGCACAAATATGCAGAAATTGAACACCACTGACTTAAACATCCTGTTCATATTATAGTGATAAAAAACACAAAAAAATACAACATAACCAAATTTATTGTTTACCTCCGTTACTTTCTCTAAAAATTCTGTTTTCTCAGCTTCACACATATCCATAACATTTTAATTAAAGCCAATTCTCTATTTTACTTGGTTAAGGACGACTTGATATAAAACATTATGACATTTTTACCACCCATCCACTTAGAAAATAATAAGTTTATTTAGATAGGTGAAGGCAATCTTATTTATCTGATAAAATCTAGTATCATCTTTGTCAATATTTACTAGAATGAAAATAAGGTTAATAAATTATTTTTCATTGCTTCCGTTAACTTGTCAGCTGTACTCAATGACAAATTCATATTTGCAATCAACTCACATAGAATCGCCTCAGCACGTGTTATTTGTTTTTGAAGTATGTTTTGATCACTGACTTCCTTTCCTTTCATCATTGACAAAATGTTTCTATTTCCATTCACTAATGATTTCAATTTTGTATGATTTGCCGATTCCACATGCCGTGAACAGTCATTCCTTCCACCATGTGCACAGGAAAAGTCTAAGTTGCAAACAGTGTAATGCACAAAATGTTCTCCTTTTGACGATGGTTTAAGGCATAGCTACAGAGTAGATTAAACTGGTAGAAAATGCTGCTTTCTGTGTTAGACTTTCCATTTTCATCATCAGTTTCGTGCTGAAACTTTCTTGTCGGCGGCATTTTCCTTTGTTTAAACGACCGGATGTTGAGAATGTCAAAATAAGTGACATGGCACAAAATGCGGACGCGGATGCGGACCGAAGAGACGATACAAAACAGA
Source organism: Potamilus streckersoni (assembly GCA_016746295.1). Lineage (NCBI taxonomy): Eukaryota > Metazoa > Mollusca > Bivalvia > Unionida > Unionidae > Potamilus > Potamilus streckersoni. Next base: position 1,763,693 of record JAEAOA010001852.1, read on the forward strand.
AAGAAAAACGGCTTAAAAAATTAATTTTAAAAAGTAATAAATAAATGCAACCTCAAATCGTATTTTCAGTTCAATGACCGTATGACCGTACGGATGGGCTTTATTCTGTACAAATACGGTCGGGTAAACAGGTCTGCTAATGTAATACTAGTTAATGGATTCATGCCAAGCTTGCCATGGTCTTACCTTAGGAGCAAAGTTTGTACATGTGAATGGGTGCACGATAAGCTTGTCATGGTTTGACCACAGGAACAAATTTGGTACAAGTTGTTGGAATCAATCAATCTATACAAATTTCCCATGGATTTAGCCTGGGATTTAATGTTATAACAGTGGATGCATAAGCTTGCCAAGGATTTAACCTGGGAGTTTATTGGTGCTAGTGGATATAGTCATGGTACACTTGCTAATGTGGTATAGTCTTAGTAAACTTGCCATGGTTTTAGCACTCCTTACATCCCATACCTTCAAGCAGCTTGACTGGGATGCAGGAACATGACCCATGGAAGCCCCTACTTGAGGCAGTCCCAAATCCAGGCCAGTAGGCCTAAGTGATATAGCATGTAACTAACTAACCGACTTGTTTGGACGCCAATTGAAAGCAGAAGCATTATGAGATTGACCTTTCTTATGTTCCTGAAAGCATCTCAAGATTAAAGAGAATTCTTCTCAAAATTCTAAACATCCTCATGTTGTGTCACCTGCCCAGTGCAAGTCAATGATAGGAACACCAACAGGGAAGATGGTGCTGACTCAATTGGGGTCTGTTCAAATTCAATGTAGTGCACTATGACTAACAGTCCATCATCCTGTCTTTGTGGGATGAAACAGTATTTACTGGGGTTTTTTTTATTCCACCAGGTAATTGGAATGGTAATCTTTTCTCAGTACAGGAGGTAAGTGGCAATCCACCTACCTTTCATTCAATAATGAAACTGAATGGGAACAGTGAGAACCTATATCTTGCACTGTCCACTTGCCAATGAGGCCATGGAAAAGTCATCCATAGTGATATATGGTGGAAAACAAGAAAATCCAAAATAGAAAATTAGAAAATCAAGACTTATCACCTGGTGGTCCTAAAAAAAACCCATTAGGGATCATATAAAAACAAGGGGATGGTGACCCTCTCCCTTTCACAAGAGGAGGCAAAATGCCTCCTGGCAACAAGCTCTTGTAATTCAAGGTACTTTGTCCAGTTCCCTGGTACTTTCTAGTGACTGGTCATGCAACAAAGATCTATGCAGAATCCCAATCAAACACAGCAATTTGGATTGAAATGTAGAGGGAAGCAGTTTTCTCCTAACTTAAATGGGTGTCCCCAAAGTCTTAGAATAAAATTCATTAACAGTATTATCAAGTTTAGTACAGGTACCCACATGTTAAAAAAAAAATACACCACTCCCTCGATAACTCGCGGATATTGGGGTCCAAAGACATCAACCGCGATATAAGCGAGGGCGCAAGTTATCGAGGGACCTATAACAAACAACAAATATAACAATGAGATCGACGTATAGGGAAAAGGGGGGTGGGTGGGGTGGCTTGGCATGTTGAATACTCAATAATTGCGCTAAGATTAACAGTGGATAAATACTTTGTTTAGTTTTCTCTCACAGAGTAACAATAATTTCAGGATTACTTACAGTATATTGAGGAAATCATCTAAACATTATTGCTCCTGGTTTCCGTTTGCTGAGCACATGTACTTCATACGTTGTGTATTATGTCACTTATTTTTGTGGTGAATGGTATACATTTTAATTTTATTGTTTGATCCAAAGTAGACGGGGTTTTTTTTTTCAAATTCAAAAGATCGACACATTTCGAAAAAAACAATGTCGATCGAACGATGTGTAGATTTTTTTATTGCGGTAGAAGTAAAATGGAAGAAAAAGAAATTCACAAGGTTTAACCATTACCAACATAAATTTAAGGGGTCTAAAAATTTAAAACGACATAAATTAGAACATGATAACACTTGCGGTTTGTGACACGTTTGGGAAAAATCACTTCACATTTTGAAAAAATGCAAATTTCACACTATGGAATCTATCTTTACAGGCAATACCGTATTTTCCGCCCTACAAGTCGCTCCTGCATATAAGTCGCTTCTGCGTATAAGTCGCTCCTCTGCACTTACCATAATCATGTCTTTGGTAATTTCCAACTTCGTGTAAGAAATATTATACAATTGTTTAAGAGTTATATAAAAGTCAGTAATATAATAGACTTTGACTTTGCCTTGAGTCATATTTAAATTGTTAAAAGTCCATGACCTGCAGCACGCTGTTCCACAATCCATTTTCGTAGATTCTCCTAGAGAACTGGCCAACTTGCTTTGCCACTACAATTTCTATTCTTGGCTGTTTTTGGTGTTTTTTTTACCTTAACTCGTCTTCTTTTTTACACCAGTCACGCACAATCTTCTCGCTTACGTTGAATTTTCTTTCTGCTGCACGATTTCCGTTTTCTTTCGCAAATGCTACATTTAACTTAAATTCTGTATCATATTTTTCTAGTTGTTGGTGCCACGATAAATAGCACGAATTTAATTTAAAACAAAACTGATTGACTTACGCTAATATAACAATTTTAAATCATACGTTATTGTGAAACTATATTTTATTAATGCTCCATTGTATGAACAGTAGGTATTTATATATTGGTCATTTCCACAACCCAAGCGAACTTCAAAGGCACTTTATACGCTACAGTGATTTTAATACATTAACAAAGACCTTGCGAATTCACCTAACAATTGAAACTGTTCACCAGCCTTCCATTTTTTTATTTATTAATTAATTACCAGTACTTTGAAGTTCTCTCCATGAAGCCAGTCTTGGCTTAATCCAGAGCTTAAAACTAGAGCAATCATCAGAGGAAATATTCCTGCTGTTTTTTTTTATATAACAAGCCATTGGGAAACCAACCGAAAAAATGATTGTGTGTTTTAATAAACTACTATTAAAGTAAATTATGAAGCGCTAACAGAGGTCTCGGAAATGCTTTACAGTGACATAATTCGTTGTTTAAAATAACAAAATAATCCCAGTTCTGCATTCCGTATTTATTTGAGTACATCAAAAGAAAAAGACTTTGACTAGCAGCTTGGGTGGGAAAATGTGCTGAAATTTACAATGACTGAATTTAGAGACAGAAAGATTCTAAGATGTACATGCCGAATAATAAAGGAAATACAATGGCAATCATTATTTCAATAATTTTTTTTATTTATTAATAACAACAAATTTTAACACATATATAACAAAATATTATTTGACTATTTAATTTGATAATCTTAGTCTAATACTTACATGTACCGTATATAAATTTCCAGCAATTGGCTTGCCCGTATACCGGCAGATGCATTTCGCTAAAGCACAGCATCACTGCGCATCAGTCAGTCATTAAAAAAATTATTTATCGTATAAGTCGCTCCTGCATATAAGTCACACACGTCATTTTTAAGAAGAAAAAAAAAACGAAAAAAGTAGCGACTTATATCCCGGAAAATACGGTAATCACCATTTTCGATGATAAAAACGAACTACGTATCAAGGTTAAATTTGCCAATTTACAATTTCTTATCACGACTTTTTTCATGTTTAACACATTTTAAAATATATTTTCCTTAGGAAAAAAATCGGGAGCCATGCTGGACACCACGTTATAAGCAGGTTCGTGAATTATCCGGGTGCGAGTTATTGAGGGAGTGGTGTATGATAACACTGCTTAAAGTAGTGTATGCAAAATATACAATAAAATTTTAGTAAAATGACAAAAAACATGGGTGCCGATATTGAAATAAAAAGCAAATACTTTGGAAAAGTGCCAAATACAGTACAAAAAAATGAATACTACAAAATGAAATGATGGCTCAAGTTGCTTAGATTAATGAAAATCCCAAGTAAAAGAATGACTATCTCCTGAACAAGCAGAAGCAATTAAGGTATCTGACTGGAATTGTTGTTTCTGTTCTAAAACTACAATTACTAACTGAAGGATGAAATTTGTCCCTTTTACTGGGGACTAGCAGGTAATGTATTTCTTCTATTAAAGGTTCTGTTAACCATAATTTCATTAGTTATCTTATCTTCACGTAACCACCATCAAATAAAAATAGGGATCCATGTTAAAGTTTTGGTGGCCATTCTTGAAGACATTCATGGGTCAGTGCTCCTTCAGGTGAAATCCTAAAACAAATCATAATTAACACTGTTGTTTGAACTGCTGCCAACAGAAAGTATTTGTGTCTTGTCACTGACAGGTGAGAGAACAAAATCAGGACTTGTAGTTTGGACTGCAATTTGGGATTTGGAGTTGATTGCAATGAGGAATACATTTTATGTATGAATCAACATAATTTTTTGATTGGTTAAATTTTGCCGATCAAAAGGTGTGAATTTATTGTCAGTTCTTAGTAGCTGAAGCAAATGTTTGTGCCGTTATTACCTTTCCTCTAATTTTGATAGCAGCACCATTCTTCTCTTGCCCCTCCTCAGGCATGATAGGGCTTCCAGCCAATGACATGCACACTTCACCTGGATTAGCCTTCCTAGCTAATGCTGGTGTGATGGGTAACCTGCAGATATAAAGACAAATGTAAACACTATGTCTTGTGTGCAAAATGCATCTGATGAAGCATGCCATCTGGTGTGTGACTTTCAAATGTTGAACATATTTCGGAAAAACTGATATCTAGGTCTGCCCATTTACGGATGCACATTCAATAAAATTAAATAGCCAATTGGCATACACTGAGAAAAGTGTTATATTCTCATTTTAGTATTTCAACAGCTATTTAATATTCTGACATGAACAGAAGTTCAAAGTAATAATTCTCAACATTATTCATTTCTAACTCTCTACATTCATTTTGCAGTATTTTTGTCTGTATCACCCTATTCTGGCTGGAGAGAAGTCATTTTGCCCAGATAGCATGGTCCAGTATGGACCCTGCAACTATAGATAATTATAGTAATTTCCCTCCCAAATATTATAGTCCTACATGGAACCTGTAATTTTATCTAGCCAATTATAATTTTCTCACAAATATTATAGTCCAGAATGGACATTTCTCTCAGAGAATCTGTGTAGTAAAGGACATGAATTTATATTAAAAGTTCGGATTGGAAATGGGGGAAAATGGAACAATTTTAGCATTTGGAATTGTGCAGAATTTCAGTCTCATACAGGACAAGAAAAATTCCTGATAACAATTGCACAAAAGGATATTAAAAGTTTCATAAAAATGTATGTAGGGGTTAAAGAGTGACAGCCTGCATAAGGAAACAGGGTACTGACATGTTATCTTTTGTTGTGATTCTGATCTTGATTACAGACTGTGTGAATGAAAATGCAAGACACTGTCAAGGCTAAAAGATTCATTTTCATGGGAATGCAATTCATGGAAAAAATCTGTCCAGATATTAATATGCTAGCAAATTACATCTATCAAGGGTTGATGTGGAACAAAACATATCAATAACCCCTTTGCTAGCAAATTACATACATCATGGGTTGATGTTGAACAAAATGGATTATTAACCCTTTGCTAGCAAATTACATACGTTATGGGTTGATCTGGAACAAAATGGATTAATAGCCCTTGACTAGCAAATTACATGTCATGGGTTGATGTCAAAAATGGATCAATAACCCTTGGCTAACAAATTACGTACATCGTGGGTTGATGTGGAAAATAGATGAATAACCACTGGATAGCAAATTATATATGTCATAGGTCAATGTGGATCGAAATGAACCAATAACCCTTGGCTAGCAAATTATATCATAGGTCAATGTGGAGCAAATGGATCAATAACCCTTGGTTATTAAATTACATGTATTATGGGTTGATGTGGATCAGAATGGATCAATAATCCTTGGCTAGCAAATTACATATATCAAGGATTGATGTGGAAAATGATTTAATAATCAATAACAATTGCCTAGCAAATCAATAGCCCCTGGCTAGCAAAGATATCAGACTAATTGCATTTACAAGATTCTGTCCTACAGAATTTAGCAAAAAGTCAAAAAGGGCATTATGAAAAATTGCATGAGCACAGTGAATTTGTCCATATGCACATCTCCAAATGATGACCATAACAGTGCCCAAACTTCTTGGTAATCCATTCATTTGAGACAAGTTGTGAAGATTGTGTAATAACTACATCCATATGCAAGTTGGACAGGGCAATAACTGACAAAAATTGCAGGTAAAAAAAATTATTTTTATGCACATTCACAGATAATGGCCATAATATATACAAAGTTTGACCCTGATTAATCACAAACTGACTACTTGCAATCATAAGACTCTAAGATTCACTACGGTCAGCAGCTAGAACACAAAATGGAAAGAAAATTCTTATAATAATTGTGGGTTCAATGGATTTGTTGAAATATGCATCTTGAGATGACCATAAAATTTACAGATTGTCATGGTCATCAACTGAAAAATGTGAGATCTGGATAAGATATTGTAATATACTGTTTTCAGTTACAAGTCAAAAAGGTAACAACTCTTATAAAAATTGCAGAGTAATTGGACTCTTCAAGAGATGACCATAGTATGAACAAAGTTTCATTGAAAGTCCAGCTAAAAATACTGGGCTAATTATGCTAACATGATTGTGTTCTGGGCAGAAGGACAGGCAGATGGTAGCATGAATATTTCTTAACAAAAGTATAAAAGAAAGAAAACCATCTGTAAAAAACAACTTCCTTACCTTGGGTCAAACTTTGGTGTAACAATCGGAGTCTCCCAGCCAGTCATTCCAAGAGGTTGGTATCCTGGGGTTCTGAACCTAGATTATACAAAATAATTTCTAATAACTTGCCTGAAGTTTTCATTGAAATAAAAACACATGAAATATACCATGACATAAAAAGATTAATAAAATGCCAACATATACAAATCTTGCCCAGAAACTGGCACTAAAAAAAATTTTGATTTTGACAATCCCTGGCACTGTATTAACTCTAAAAGCTGTTACTTTAGTCATGTGTCAAGATCGCTAATTATGCTATTGTTCAACTTGCTTAGTTGTACTTCACACATGGCCTTGGACAATAGCCATCCATTGAATGATGTCGTATTTGGGCCTTGTCAGCTATGTGATTTTATGGTTTTACTACAGTGCAAAAATCAAATTTGTGGGACCAAACATATCTTTAAATTTTCCAAGTAGAGCAATTTCAGTTTGTTTTTTTATAGAAATTTAAGCAGAAACAATTTTTGACCAGAAAATCAAATTCTCTAGTAAATGTTTCTCAGAAATTACTTTCCCAAACCCATTAATGTTAAGAAACAACTTCACAATTTCTTGAATTCAGCAATAATAAAAGGATGAAAAATTTTTATATTTATATTTCATATAAAAAATGGGAAGAAACTCTTCCCAACCATTCTCCCACTTCAACACCACTTGGTAATAATGACTGTTCACCATTTTTGCATATAGATTTGGGAGGGTTTATAGAAATGTGAACAAGTATTCTCGCAGACACAAATTCTTTTTACTATTTAACGTTCTCCTTTGAAAACATTCCAAAATAATGTTAAAATTTAGATCAGGTAATAGGAGGAAGCAATGCAGAGCATCGTACCTCTACCATGGTCACCCTTAAGGGAATAAATATTTTTCATTGTATGAAGCTAAACTGCACTCCTCAAATCATCTAATATGCGATGGAAGTACCCAGGTAAGATAAAAGTAAATGACTTTTTCACACAGAGTAACATCACCATGTAAATCCATTAAAATGATGTTCTACATCCCTGATATAAGGATATGTTGACTTTAAAGATTCAATTCTTTTCTGGGCAATAAAGAAGATGGAATCATAAAAAGGTTGACTGCATCTGTTATATATGATATTAACACATTCCATTTGAACACCAGGCTTGTTGTAATACCTCTCATTTCATTAACTAAACTTTCATGAAGTGTATGTGACCTCTTGAGATTTTGGACTGTACTAAATATACTACCCACTATTGTCATGATGCAAGTAGGGCCTGGTGATGATAATCTCTTTCTCTGGCTTGTGCCTCTGCCCCTAAACTTTTCTTGTTGCTTCACAGTGTTTAAGTACATAGACTAGGTCCTGCATCGCCATCTCCACACATTTATCAATGGAAGAGAAGGGAAGGATGATTGCTCACTGATGGCAGCCTATTCTTTGCTATGAAGCCTGCTTGTGTCATCAGGACTTTGGAACCATATGATCTGATCTGTAGAAACATCAGGTCCATAAAAAGGACTGGCCCTGCATGATGAAGCCAGAGCTATCAAGAAACACATTCTGCATGATAACAGCTTTAAGGATGTGCTGGCTATGGGCTCAAACTGATATGAGCAGAGCCTTATCAGTACTAATGATAAATCCCACTTATGAAATATGGAGATTTTAACCTAGTAAATTCAAAATTAGCTAGTAGACCTGATAAATCTTTATCATGACCTATAACTGCTGTATCATGATGCCTGAACGAGTGTGAGATCATGGAGTGGTTGCCTTTGATCACAGCTGTGACGACTGTGACTTCAGAGACTAAGGCACTCAAAGGGACAAAACTATTGCTGTGCACCAATCCCTAAATAAACTTCCACATCCCCTAACACACCTTCCAAGTGGAGGACCTTCTTGCTAATGAGATTCTCCCCATCAAAGATGGCTTAAATTATTTTCTTCACAAGGTTCTTTTATCAAAAGCCAGGCAGGATCTGCATACCAGGTACAAAAAAAACGGTATATGGCACGGTTTTTTGAAATGACAGATTCCTGGCCATTGATAGTGGAGAATGACTGTGACAGATTCCTGGCCATTTATAGTGGAGAGTGACTGGTAGGCTAGCTAGACTGGTTGGTGGGCAATTACAATGGTGTTATATGGCTAGGACTTATGGCTAAATTGCTCATCCTGGGCTGCCAAATTAAGGGATGACACTCTCCCTTTAACTCCAATCTACTATTGTAGGTTATGTCACATTCCACTGCCTTAGGCTTTACCTGTCTCAAGCTTTTATCTCCATAAAATAAAATGAGCCAAATTCATCTGGACTACTTATATCACACACACACTGCTGTTAGAAGTTGCTGACCACTTTGTACAAGTGCAAAACATGCATGTCTGCATTGACTTTGGCACATAATGTAGAATGATAAGAATGGCAAAACAGAATTTTTTAAATAACATTCCAAAAGTATTCACATATTTAAAAAAAAACCAAAGGAAGAACGACGTACAAGAGAGATACTAATCATGCATGTCACACATAAATCTGTCACTACTCAGTATGCAATGACAACAATGGCCAAATATCAGAAATAATCCAGTGTTCATATATAGCAATATCAGCAACAGAAGAACACTGTGCAAGAGAAATACAAATCATGTATGTATTTGTTGTCTTAAAGTCTTGCATTTAGTTTATTTCATAACTATTTATCTGAAATTAAAAAGATAAATAATCAGAAAATAACAAACTGAAAGTGTTCAAATAACAACTGATACACTCATTACTTAAACAAGCAAAAACTAAAGTGTGCACAAATATAGTCAACAATAAGGATCAAATGATACTTTGTTGGAAAAAAATATCAGTAAAACAATGAAGCTTGCAACTTTAAAAAATTCACACAAATATCAACCAATTTCACAAAATAATGATTGCAATATGTAGCAAATATCTATATACACCACTCCCTCAATAACTCGTGGACATCGGGGTCCAAAAACATTGACTGCGATATAAGCAAGGGTGCGAGTTATCGAGGGACCTATAACAAACAACAAAACAAAGGAATCGACGTATAGGCAAAAGGGGGGTGGCTTGGCATGTTACAGTGTTGAATACTCAATAATCATGTTAAGATTAACAGTGAATAAATATCTTTTCATATCGGTGTACTTTGTTTAATTTTTTCATCACAGTAACATTAATTTTAGGAGAACTTGCAGTATATTGAACATTATTCCACATGGTTTCCATTAGCTTAGCACATGTACGACTTCACGTTGTGTACTACGTCACTAATTTTTGCTATGAATGATATACATTCTAGTTTTATTGTCTGATCTAAAGTAGATGTTTTTTTAAATACGAAAGATCGATACATTTCGAAAAAACAATGTCGATCAAACGATGTGTAGATATTTATTGTGGTAGACATAAAATAGAAGAAAAAAAAATAAATTCACAAGGGTTAACCATTACCAACATGAAATTAATGGGTCTAAAAGTTTAAAACGACCTAAATTAGAACACGATAACACTTGCGGTTTGTGACACGTTGTGTGAACCATGTGTACACAGCATCATCTAAGTCATCGCTTGCAGTCCGTGCTCGTTTTCGTTTCATCCATTCATCTGAATCAACATCATGTGAGTAATTTCGAAGTTTCGGCTCATCCTTAAGCCAACCTCTAATGTCTACTCAGCAATGTTTAGTTCATTGCAAATTTTTGATCTCGCTTCGTCATTATGAACACCATCTATGATGAACAGCTTTTCAGTCACTAAGTACGCCTTTCACTTAATTCCTTTGCTCTCCATGATCACATTTACAAATGATTAGGATACATTACTGATATTATATACTTTAATGATGTTAATACATAAAATGTGAAAATATTTTTGATTGGTCAAGTAAAATGAAATTTGATAACGGTAATGAATACAAGAACTTGCTCCTATTGGAATGCCTTTGAACTTTATTTTATTGTACTTACCTTGTTTGATTTGATACAAAAGACATATTAAGAGTGATAAAACAACACAGGTCTTTTTTAATTGATTCTTTTATTGCAACAAACACTTCTCCAAGCTGTTGATGGAAACAAAGCCAGCATTCAATTATGTTCTCACGGAAGTACTCACGGGTTTCGATTTTTTCATGTTTTCATAGAAGAGAATATGTAGGTTGCGATTATAGTGTCGAGACGAAATTAAAGGATTAGAATGTGAATTTCACCTAGCAAGACATTTAATTGGTATTTATTTCATTCTCTGCTGCCACATGTAAGCATTTACCAGAATTTTTCGTTGAGCACTATTTACAGTGTATTGACATCGATTGTTCTATTTTTAAAAAAACCTAACATAATATGTGATATCTTATTAGAAATTGCAAATTTCAAAATATGGATTCTATCTTTATGGGCAGTAATCACCATTTTCAATGATAAAAACGAGCTATATATCAATGTTTAATTTACCAATTTACCATTTCTTATCACAACATTTTTAACTTTCAACACATTTTAAAATATATTTTCTTTGAAAAAAAATCAGGAGCCATGCCGGACACCGCGTTATAAGCGGGTTCGCGAGTTATCCGGGCGCGAGTTATCGAGGGACTGGTGTATCTTATACTATAGTGACTGCCAATGGATGGTCAATATTGCAAAAGATTAACTTAGATTCTGTGAGAGGTATTAGATGAATTGTGTCAGGAAAAGCAGAAGAAAAAAAATAAAGTGGCAAGGGTTTCTTCATTTTGTCCATATGGAATACATTCATGCCAATCCTAAGAGTAACTTATGCCAAAAAAAGTGTAATTTGAGCACAAAAAGTTTGTTGAGGCTATGACATCATGCCTATATTACATGCCACAATTTAAGTACACTGTATGAAATATGTAAAATTATTTTTACACTAACCTGGATCAACAGGCCAAATTGTTTATGAAAATTGGCCAAATCCATGTGCATAGCTGCCAACACTCCAGGCTCGCAATCAGTGACAATAGGGATAAAAGTTAGTCAATTTTTACATAAATTCATGAAGAGATTGTCGAGTTCGGGAATATTTGTCGGAACAAATGTTTAGCATGACATCCAGCTGATAAAAGGTAAATTGTTTTCAACAAGAAAACTCGCAATGTTTCAGCATTAGCAGCTTGAAGGTCTTCTGTCGATGGCTTAAAATATTCCAGAGCTGAAATCTGCTGGAGTTCCTAATTCTATGTGCTTTATGCTACCCAAATCATCTCTGACACCATGCCCAATGCTAAAATTTGTAGCACAACTGTGTGCAAAAAGCATGATGTATACAGGTGCTTGATGGCTGAATACAAAGCAAATTTCGGTATATTCCAAACTAAACCTTTTGAGCGATACATTTCTTTTTAATTGGTGGTGAAGACAACATCGAAGCTGAACGGCAATTCAAATCAGTTTGGTGGCACATGCGTGGAGCAACATTCCGGTTAGGCCCAGTTTATCTCAAAAGCATTTGTAAACTACTCTTAAACATATAGATTAAATTACGCTAAATTGCTTATTACTGTGCCAACTTTATCAATCAGCTGTAGTTCTACTATTATCACGACCAGCAATTCCGGACAATTTCGGCAACTGCTGATATCAAGACTAGCACTTAACAGGAAATTTTTTTTTATTAAAGATTTTAAATAATTGAGAATCATTATGTGAGGGTTGGCAGCTATGAATGTGGATTAGAACCAGAATACAAATGAAAAACATACAGAATAATTATTTATATTCAACACTCACTTTAACTAGTCTACATGTCTAACTTTTGCAGAATGATGGTGGAGTAAATTCTGCAATGAATATAACAAAGTCTTCAATCCAAGTGCTGTACTGCATCTCTTTCATATTTTTTCATTCACAGGTCAAACTATAAAAGGCCCATGTCACTTAATATCTGGCAACATTTTCTTTAAAAGTACAGACTGGTCTGCTAACTAAATCAAGGTAATACATGAATATAACAATCTGAACAAAAGTGAAGAAAAATACAACATAAGCTGAATAAAAAATGACAAACTTACATAATGATCATACATGTATATTAAAAGTGTTATACTGAGGGCTTTGTATAAAGTTTGCAATGGCTTGCATGGAAGAACTGTATATAATAGAGTATTTACAGACAATAAATTTGATATAAATAAAAAATATTTTCCAATCTGGAGTCAAGATTAAATAAAGCAAGTTGCCTGACAAATATGAATAATGCCCTGGATTACGGGAAAGTCAAACTGCTGGGATAAAAAAAGATTCAGGTAGTAAATGTTACTCCCAATGAACCTGACAGGACCAATGAAATTAGTTTGCCAAATAGCATTTTGGTAAATTCAGGAGTACAATCACAAATATAGTAATATTTGTGGAATCAGTGGAAATGTGTAAAGTACGTTTAAGCAGATTGATTTTTATTAGCATAAAGATTTTACCTAGTTGTCTGGAACTAAGTTAAAGGAGTATTTTCCAAACAATTCATTAATTTAAACTCATGCATGGCAAATATGCCATGTGTGCATTCAGGTTATAGGACATTTTAACGGCTCTTGCCTCAAATGAGGGAAAATACTCCTTACCTTGAATTACGAATTGTAGATGGAGGGTCCAATGGTTGCAAAAAGCTTCCCTTTGATGCCCCATTAGCTGTGTTTTTATTTCTTGCATTGGCACGAGTCTATCAAAAGAAAAAGTAAATAGAACTTATTCACTTGCATACCATGTGGCAAATTCTTTGGTGATGTGATAATGATTTTTAACGAAACAGTTAACAATATTTCAATCTTATCTCTATGATGTCTGCAGTGTGGCAGTTTATAGTGATGTCTAGCACTGGGGCATCATGCTGCAGACATGTAGCATGATGTCTCACACCAGTCACATTATTCTGACACCAGGCTGACCAGTCCTAACACAAACCTCTTAATGCTGAGCGCCAAGCGAGGAAGCTGTTAATACCATTTTGTAAGTCTATGGTATAACTTGACCGGGGTTCGAACCCACAACATCCGAGACAGATGCGGGAAACCACCAAGCCACTGGAACGGTCAATTCTAGACATGAGTCTATTAAAATAAGAACTGTATGCTTATACTATGATGTAGCAAATTCCTAGCTGTCCTCAATGACTCCTTGAAATCTAGCTACCGTATCTGACCTAAAGCCAGCACATTCCTTATTAAACACAAACAGCTCTTATTTCTTAAAATTTCCATAAAAGTATCCATCATAAACTGTATGTGTCATGATTAGAGGAATGATTTTACTTAAGACCATCTCTAATTATTATGAAGTATACCCAGGTTTATATAGTCGCTGGTTATTGGAAGTTTCTAATTTTATAAAGGCCCTGGGTGGTTGAGCAGACTAAGGCTCTCGCCTGTACAGATCACTAACAATGACCTCATCCAGACTTGCCATCTTGGGTGGAAGGAAAATCAGGATGCCAAAGCAAAAGGAATTTGGAATTTGTAGAAAATAATCAGGAATAGTTGTTTGTGAATATATATTTAAAAGAATTTTACATCTTTAATATTTTATGCTATTAAGATATATGCTACAGTAATTAACATACTAAATATCAGCAAAGAGATGAAAATGGAATGATAATTTTCAATGTATGTCTGTAGTGTAATCCTCACAGAATTTCTTCATCACTTTTGCTCTCTTTGCACTATCATCATGAATCAAAAGGTAATTTTTAAAAGATTTTTGGCATTTTTAAAAATCAGGGAATTGTGGGAAATATTTTAGGATGATCCTGACTAAATCAGAATAAGTGGCAGGACTGCTCATCTCTGTTAGTGCAGATTCAGCCAACTTATTTGAGAAAACTTAGCTTCCTGAGGTTTGCCTAGGTTTCTCCTGAACCAAATATAATGACCAACATGTACAGCCTGTCATGTGCTGAAACAAAAAAACAACTTAAACCCACAACAAATTCTAATTGGGGATAAACTTCAATGTTCTGTGGTCCAATTTATCAGGCTTACTTCACTAAAGCTGATCGGATAAATATTCTTCTCAAACATATGCTTATCTCAAGCTGAAAGTTTGCAAAGAGATAATACAACAGAACTAAAGAAGAAATTAAGGCTGAATTCTTTTCAATGAATAATAATAATAATAATAATAATAATAATAATAATAATAATAATAATAATAATAATAATAATAATAATAATAATGAAGAAAACAATATTGCTTTTCACTCCTAAATAAAGAAGCAACAGTACCATAAACAGTAATTGATTCCCAATGTTTAATAATCCTGTTCTGTATTGGTATTTGTGGGGCACAGTTGACTCTGGACACTACTCTCAATAACCTTCAGTCATGGTATGCAGACTTAAACTAAGCTATAGTTAATATTAGACTTGCCATGACCATGACCTTTAACCTCGGGCTCTAAAATCTAAAGGCTTGTTTATTACCCTTCATGCAAGTTTGATCAAAGAACTTATTCTAAAACAAAAGTTATTGTGAAAAAATGATTTTCTTTCAGTCAATGATCATGACCTCTGACTTCTTGATGCCCCAAACAATAAGCCTCTTCCAAACCTTCAGTGCTAGCCTTTTTCAAACCTTTGGTCAAGGTATGTGCTTTGAAATTAAAGTTATTATCGAACAATACACATAAGTGGGCCTGTGACTCACTAACCTTGCCGATATCTGCCTAATAGCCAAAAGCAATTGCAACTGGGAAAGAAGTCTGGATCAGCAGGATGCTTTCTGTTTAAATGTCTTCTAAATCATATGAAAACAGTTGTTTGAAGGTTTTCCCATTATTTGTATTTACATCCTGAATTGTTAAAAGTCTGTTCAGCATTTCTTTTGAACAAAGCTGTTTCAACATTTCTGCCTATATCTAGTAGTGGCAGCAATATCTGATACAAAAACAAAATAAAGCACATTTTCTTGCATTCTCTTTGATCGTCTTGTAAACGTAAAACCTCAATTTAATGGAACATGAGCTGAATATTCTGGTATTTAATGTAAAATTCTAATTTAATTATAAAACTTTTTCAAGCAAGGATCAAACCAAATGAAAAGTTTATGAAGCTTGTAAGTTATCTAATTTATTAGTTCACTACTATTGGAAAATACAATTGATTATGAATAATAGGGTTTTCTGTAATGCCAATAAAAATTAACCTTCCGTGAATTCTTCTCCACAGTTCCATGTGCTTCCTCCGGTATGGTCTCAATCATAGCCTTCCGTGTTTTAAAATTAGACCTGAAAATATTATCACAAAATAAATGTAATACATTATATGTATTGATTTGACTTTTTTTTTATCAAGATTTAATATCACATCATAAAAGTTTTCACCACACTGGAATATAACACTTATTTAAAATATACCTACATCAGAGTGGAATTTCCAAACCAGTTTTATCAGAGCAGGTGAGCTAATTATGTCTCTATAACTACAATTTGTGCACAGTCAATCTCCAACCCAATCCCTGGTAGCATTTTAGGAAATAAAACTATGGATAAACAAGACCAAGGAATATATGGATAGCACATTCAAAAATGAAGTTTATTTGAGGGGTACAACTTTAATGATATAATACCTGTTGCTAATGCACAGATGGTACTTTTCTAGGTGGAAATACCCACAACTAATGATGAGAATTGATCCTCCCATTATTGTGATGATTCCACAACAATGGATTAACCCTGGTTCCCCCACCCATTGCCCATCAGTGTGGGTGAATGGAGGGAATCATGCAATAGTAACAGGTGATACATCATTAATATTAAATTGACCCCTCCCCCTCCAAATTATATTTTAATGGAATACATGATGTTAATGCATAGCTGAATTTGTCAGTTTGGTGTGTGTGGGGGATGATCTACAACTGGCATATAAAAGCAAACACAAGGAATACTCACCCGAAAAAGACTAATGCAGAATAGATTCTGCATGGACCACTTTCTGAACAATGAAGATTGGTACCAAAGAGAAAATGCCTTCACTCTGATGAGCTAATGAACGAAGAAGGCAAAAGGAGAATGTTGTGTGAATGTATGTCAATGTGGCCTTCTTAACATACCCAACAGACGAATGAGTAAAACAGGCCCATGAAGTGACATTGGCTCAAACCTCACATGCTTAAATTTTCTTCAATTGTCCAATAAATTATGGAAATTTAAGCTCTCTAGAAATGGTGGAATTTGAAATATCAGTTGAACCTGGAGGAAAAAATGCTTCCTACCTTCCTTCTCTCTTAGAGGAAGCCAAACAAAAATGCGAAACTCTAACTGGACACAAGTCTACCTTGATCATCCCCAGCAAATCTTGCTGAGAATGAAGATCTCAATTGTAGGTGGAATAACCAAAGGAAGCTTTTTTTTTCTATTAAAAAAATCTTGTTTGCAAAGACATAATTTCCACTGAACCTGACAGAGCTCTGCTCTATGGATAAGGCAGGAAGCTTGCTCCTTCATCTCAGAAAGATTCCATTTAAGAATTATTGAGTGAGACACTGGTTTTTGCAGCTTGAAATACCTGATTAAGTGTGTTAATCGAGTATTTTACCCATTAGTGGACCTTTAGAAAAACTTATCCTTGGAAAGGACTGCCTGATATCCCTTAATATCAAAACTGAGCATAGTTTCTCTATTAAAAGGAAGAGAAGAAAATAAGCCTGTGTTCAGATCGGGTTAAGTAGGCTTGACACATTTTCTACCACAAGATTCTGCATCATACACCTTAGATGTCTATTTTCTCCTAGACTGAATGAGGCATTTGGCAACTTTGATCAAAAACATTTCTTTACTGAGATATGTGAAATGAGCCAAATGAAAAGGTGTAAAATCTGCAGGCTATTGTGTTGGAGAAAGCATCTGTGCTTTTGACAAATGGGCCTTTATTTGACAAAGTCCTGGAATGGTCCACCAGCAGATTCAGAAGATTGTTGAACCACAAGGATTATAGACGAGTATTCAAAATGAGCTGAGTAGTACAGTGCCTGACCATGTAGAACCTGTGGGATCATCCTGAAATGTGGGAAGACAAAGGCATATGATCTCTCTTCAAGCTGAAAATATCCAATGCACAGACCTTCTGGTCGGGGGATGGGAGATAAAAAGGGAGTTTGTTCTTTAGGTTGCTGACAAGCAAGTCCACCAAAGGACCCCTCCTAATTTGGAACAGGAAGCCTGCTATTGCTTGATTGGTAACCATTCTGTAAGGTCTCTCTCTCCTTTCATTGACAGACTGTCCACCAGAACATTCTTCCTGCCTGTAATGTAATCAACTCATATGGTACTATCTACTAAGTTAGGCAGCAAGAATTTCCAGACCTCCACACTGAGAAGATGAATATGTACTTCATTGTCTCCTGATTTATGCCATCACCTATGTATTGACATAGGAAACCATGCAGCAGCCTCTTATTTGGTGGACTCACCCCTTTAGGGCAAAGAACATTGCCAAGTTTCCAAATTGTTGATCTGAAGGGTAGATTCTTACCAGGACCATGAATCCTGAATAATAATCAGTTCTTCTGGATGAAGATGAGCATCCCACCCTGAATCTGACTCTTCTGCAAACAGGTAGAAATGGGCTTCAGGGAGGAGGAGGAGTCATGGTCCCAGTTTGGCCGCCAAACCAAGTGATGGTGAAAATCACAACTCAGAGAAATTGAAGCATGCAAAGAGTCCCTGTTCAGTTTTCAAATTGCCATTAGGTGAAACTAAACAGGACACAAATTCAGTCTGCTGAAAGAACCAAGTCCACTGCAGAGTTCAATTTCTCCAGCTGGGAAAGAAATAGATGAGCTGACAACAGTCATTACTCTCAGCACCTCCGAAAGGGACTGGATCTTGTCTACTCTTTCCTGAGAGACGTGGTGGACTAATCCTCTGTTTGTAAAGAAATTTATACCCACATTGTCAATTTTGAGCTGTGATTTCTCCAGGTTTGGCAGAAAGACCAGTCCAGTTACTTTGGGCCAACTGTGAGACAGATGGTTTGAGGGACTCTAGCTGGCTATTGTGGATCAACCAATCATTGAAATATTGGAGGAATGGGATACCTAGTGACCTTAAATGGGCAGCAACTACCCCCATGACCTAGTAACAGCTCAGGGTGTGGAAGCTAGGCTGAACAGCAGAATTCAAAATTGGAAGACCTTCCCATCAAAGAATTTTTTTTAAAGGTACTTTCATTGTGGAAGAGAGAAAATGATGTAAAGATATGAATCATGGAGATTGATGGATACCTCCCAATCACCCAGTCTTATAGCATTCTTGACTGAGGCTGTGGTCTCCATCTTGAAAGGTTCCTCCAGCAGAAATCTGTTTGGGGAGAAAAGATCAATAATTATATGAACTGTCCCCCTTTCTTTAAAACCAGAAAAATATGGGAGCAGAAGGGCAGAGAGTGGTCATTTAATACCCTTGCTACTACATTCTTCTGACAAAGGGAGTGAACTTCTTTTTTAAGTGTACTATGTTTAATTACTAGAAGAAAATGAGACTTTAGCAGAGCATGGATATCCTCAAACAAGCAGATAGCAATATTTTAGGATAGAAAGGACCATGCAATCGACCATTATGCCAGAACAAATCTTTAAAAAAAAGGTTTAGTCTGGTGCCAACAGGAACAAACAGAAGAGGTATATTGCGCAAGAGTGAGCAGGTGGTTAGGGCTGTCCACCATTGTTCTTAAGGGGAAAGAATCCATAAACTTCCTCCCTGTGTCTGACAGACTAGGATCTCTGAAATGGGGTTTGTTGCTTTGATTGTGGCTGTGCAGCTTGAAAAAATTTATTTAATCAAACCTGAGGGCAGTAAGAATGATTTCACTTGGCCGGTTATGAAGGGCTAGGATTGTATACAAGAGACCGGTGTTCTTGGTCTCTTATATCCTAAGTAGCCTTGGAGGATGAGCCCTCTGAATAGTCTCCAATTCCAGGGGAGGGGAAGCCTTCAGGTTCTTAATATGCCCTAGCAAGACCTTGAAAGTCTCCAAAGAAACATCCCCACAGAGGTGGAGAAGCTCCATTTATATGGCCCTTGTACAATAACAGCTTCCAACAAATAATAAAGAGCCAATTGGTGACCAATTCCTCCTTCAGCATGTTGAACAAGGTTGCTAAAAAGAGGTCAGCATACAAGGCTATGGTTACTAGTGACCTAACCTTCTGCTCCAAGGATTCCAGAGTTTTCAATGGAAAGTGAACCTAGGTCCCTGTTCAAATGCCCATTTGAGACTTATCAACATCTAATGTAGGCAGTTTAGTGGGTAAGCAAGAGGTATGAATCTTATAACAAAGAGCAGTTACCAAGGTTTGCCAGGTGGGGAGGGGGAAAACAGACCACCACCCATGTTGTCTACCCAAGTTTTGGCACTTGCTAAACCTTTCAGTGCAGTCTTAATTGTAGCTGAGTAATAAGAGATCTGGCTGAAAGATTTCTCTGGAGGTGGGGGATGGATATGCACAACATACTCTCTGCCCTTCTGGACAAAAAAGCATGCTGCTTTCCTGAGGGTGGAGGCACAACTTGCTCTGCCCTCAGTGAATGTGAGTGCATTTTGCTTGTCCCAAAAAAAAGGGGTGCAAGTCACTATCCACCCATTTATAACCTCCCTTGTGTGTGTGTGTGTGTGTGTGTGTGTGTGTGTGTGTGTGTGTGTGTGTGTGTGTGTGTGGACAATATTCTCAAGAGTCTCTGATGAGACTTGGGTAATCCTTATCTGAGAACCAAGGAACTCAAGAACTCCCAAAATATTCTTAACAAGACAAGGGAGGAACCTTTTTCCTTTCTTTATAAGTTATGTCTGCTCAGCAAGATCACAGATCTCAGCTGACCAAATGCTGTAGAAGGGACAACCATTATATTCTCTTTCAGCCCATACATGATAAGCAACCTACCAACTCCATGCTTAGACAAAGCTGAAAAGAAGATTTATATACAAAAATTTCTTTGCAACTAAAAGTTAACACAATGTAGTGTATGGACTAAGTCTACTCTAAATATTTTCATAATTTCATTGATAAGTCATCTTACTTGTGTGTTTCACAATGTTTAAATGCAAAAAAGCAATCAATATTAAGCTCAATACAGAAAAATACAAGATAATCATGTCAACCAAGCTTAAACGCTAGTTATCAAAAGAACAGAAGATACTATTGCTAAACAAAATGGCAAAAATCAAGGAAAGCTATCCAAAACTAAAACTGAACAAGAATCTGTGTTTGACAACCATGCATATGATATAATGATAAAGACATCAGCACCCTGCTTTACCAACTATAAAAATAGCACAATTCACAATAATGAAATGTGAATAACAATGATTTGTAAGGAACAAATAATATGAATTACTGCAAGTAAGACCAAAAATGATGCAAGAATAGGTAAACTTTAACAAATACCTACCCAAGCTATAACAAAAATGCACAACCAAACTAGAATCACTAACACCATGTGAAGGATGAAAAAAAGTGTATGGAACAAATACTAACAACTCTCAGAAGAGCTTAAATTAACAGGAAATTAAATCACTCATGGGTATAATCCAAACATCTACAAAAATATGCACACAGCAGATATAGTAAATTTACTTTTTAAACCATGAAGCAATGGCAAACCTCCATAGATTTAAACAATGCAAACATTACAGACACGCGACCATGAAAACAATAAAGGGTGGTATGCATGGGCATTGTGTATGTGTGTGTTTGGGGCGATCAAGTGTTCTGGAATCTTCTCGTTCAAACTAATGGGAGGATGAATACTCATCATGCACTCAGGATATTTTCCACCCAGAAAAGTACTAGCTACTATCTAAATATCTTTCATCAATTTTTTTAATCTCTATATATAGTACACCTGTTCACTAACTTCCCAGAACATCCTTTACAGTTAGCATGTGCAACCTATGGCCTGCAACCTGGTTATATCTACTTATTTGCATTAAAGATTATGGCTTGAAAAACCACTTATCTGGCTCATTCTCTGGAGGATGATGCATGTGACATGTATCTATAAACCATTTAATGTTTTTATTAACTAATGGGTACACGTTTTTGTGTAAGACTTGCATCAGTTAATCTATGTATATCAATCATCTACAAAAACTGAGATAAATATAAATGTTTTTTTTCATGCAATAAATTGAATCAAAGCCATTTAATTTTAAGCACTATAGTCCAAATCTGTGTGCATATTGTGCTGCAGTTATTTTCCTTTATTGATTATTCATTGATTATTAACTTTGTGATCAGAACATGCTCCCATCAAAAGTCTGAGAAACTACCAGTCACGGTCTGAACACACAAAAAAGTCTTAAAAATAAAGCACACCCTAAAGTTAGGCCTGGTTACTTATATTTTTTAGACCAATGGATTCTTCTTTAACTTACACTGTAGACATAATTCTTGACATGGCAGAAGACTGTTGGTCATATATCTCTGACTGCCCATCAATCTTTTCTAGCTGTGATAGGAGTGCTTCATATGTACCACCTGCATCTAAAAAAAGACATTCATGTCAGGCCATTAACTTTTCTAACAAAAAGAATATTATGACACAAACTGTTGTTATCAAGAAGTGACCATTATACTTCCTCAAAATCATTGTGTTACCTGCATGATGGAATAACTTGTAGTTGGGGGTGGGGTAAATGTAATTTTAATTTTGCAATACTTGACTGCTACAACTGAATTACCAGATTTTTCCTGGCACTAGTCACCAGTCCAAGGATATCATTCCCACCTTTATAAGAATAAAAAATATCATGACTTCAGGCTGTTACCATTGTCCACTTCCACCAATTGGAATAATGTTGATCTTTGACTCAGACTAACACTGAAGAACATCAGAGTGGGGAAGACACAGCTGATCAATAACAGGTAAATATTAAATAATTAAAAAATTAGTTTTCCTTTTCCCCTCAAAAAAATAGAAGTTGAATAGCACTAATCCATTACCTGCCCTTATTGCATTCCTGAACTTGCCAGCTCTGTGGGAAGCTGACAGCCAAAACGAACTTACCATAGGATGTTTTATTTCCAAATTGAGGGTTACTTGACAACTTGTTGCACTTATACAATGGGACCCAAAGCATAAATACCCTTATTCTGGTATACCAATGAATGATAGTAAAATGTTGAGAAGCTGGAGTGAAAACACCAGGTATTTTTTGATGACATCATTTATGCATAGGTGCTCGACATGATCTTGATGTTGAGAAAAAACAATAATCTGAAGGAAAAATATGCAATAACAAAAACAGCTTAGATTATCCCCAGACCTGTTCTGTCATTAGACCCTCTCTATTTTATAAGAGACAAGGTCAGTAACTTCCAAATACTTTGTTCCACCCATCACCCTTGATTTCCTTCTGCTATTTCCATCTTTAAAGGCATATGACCATATTCTATAGCTTGTTTTACTCCTGAGATATTTTTCTATTCATCAAGCCATCATTGACTTTTCTGCATTGCACCAAACTGAAGTTATGGATTCCGAAACGTGCAAATTTCATGAAGTTAGCCTGCTGACATCGAGCTCGTGTTGAGCACCTTTGCATCCATGGAGGAATGCCCTAGATGCAGCAAAAATCCTGACCTCATGTCTTTGACTTCATAAAAGAGACCTGTCTGTGAGGGACTGACAAGCTCTTTTAACAGTAAACAATTTACCTCAAAAAGGAAGAAATATCAGAACTAACTTTAAAAGGGAGAAATATGGTTAAGACCATATCTTTTCACTTTTGATTAACTAGACAGAAATAAAAAGTTGTACTTGGGCAAAAGAGTCTATGATCAACCCCTGAAGTGATTCAACTGAGAATGCTGGACTCTAATAGGAACAAGAACTTCTAAAAGCAGCTGATTCTTTGCCATAAATCCATGTTGTCAAAGAAGAGCAACTGAATCATAGTCATCATTAGCATAAACAACCCTTTTTGAATGACAAATCATTTCAACCCTTCTTTCCAATACCAAACAGAGGAAGACATCCAAAAGAAGATGGTTCTTAAAGGAAGTTTCACTTAAGGAGCAGAGGTCTCGCTAGGAGTCCAGGACTCATAATCTGGTAAAAATATGAGTCCCACTAGCAGAAGTTGCAGTTCCACCAGCAAAAGTTTCAGTCTGAACTAAATTAGAAATCACATACTTTCTTACACTTGGCTATGGTCACATCCTAACTATCAGTTATAGCAACTTTAGAACAGCTCTGAATCTCATTGAAATCTTCATAATTTTTCCATTTAACTAAAAAAACACTTGTCTAAATTTGCATACAGCATTTTGTCCAAGTCTCTTGATTTCAAGTTCACAGGCAATATTTATACGGCAACAACCCAACTGGAAATAAAATCAATAACAGTGATTGAGCTTGGCTTCGCCATGGTTGCAAATTGCAATTATGTTTTACATATCAGTGACAAAAAATATAACTTCTGGCCATAATTTTGGCTACTACATTTTTGGCTGATAAAAACGGTACAGTCTTGAGTTTGGAGTGGAGAAATTCAATGGCACCATGACAGGAAGCCACAAACTTTGACATAAAAATGCACTGGAATCAATCGTTATATATACAAACCTACAAACCCCAGCCAGTTTTGTCAACTTTTGTTTATTCAAAACATTATCAAACAATTAGAAAATGTTTTATCCACTGGAATCTGCTGTTAATTCTGGTAAAGAAAGAAAAGCAATCTGAAATTGCTCAATTTTATTGTCAAAGTCTCTTACACCGATTAGATACAAGTTTTTGTCATCATAATCATTGCTCCTGTCTGTTGCAATAATAAAGGGCCCAATTTTCATGGCTTCTGCAATTTTAAGTAATGTACCTTCTGCTAAACACCTAACAATATTAAAAGATTTCGATTCCACAATTTAGTTCTGTTGTAAAAAAGAAGTTAGTATTGGAGTTAGCAAAATGAGCAAACTTAAGGCATCTTTGTTTTACACTATGACCAATATTAAAATCCTATCCACACAGCCTGCAATGGGTATGAAGCTACCCTAGAATGAAACACTGTATTGTGTGATTCATGTATTCATCTCTGAGTCATTTTATCTGGCGGGGTTTTCTAATCCATCTGTGAAATCATTTGAGAAATAATTTTGCTGTAATATATGCATCAACTAGAATAAAGGAGAATTGATTTTAACCGCCAAATACCTACAGAATGGGTCTGTACCTCATGATTTATAACAAAGAATATGTGAGCAAAGATTAAAAATTAGAAAACCAGTCTGTTCTGTCCTCAGCCAGACCACTGCTATAAATAGAAACTGAGGTCAATAGTTTGAAAGTACAAACCAGCATGTTTCTTGGAAATAAGGCAGCTGCAATAAAGAGAACATAACACTGTTAGGAAAGTCACCGTATGTCTACAGACAAGTGTACTTTTATGTTATAGTTACACAGAAGCCATCTTTTCTAGAATATGTTCTGTGCGATTAGAGGGATGTAAATAAAAATGAGAAAACAAAATATTAATTTTTCGGAAGGGGATATACTGAAAAAACGTAATCTAAATGCATTTACACGTAAGGCATAATTTAGTAAAAAAAGAGCAGTGATTATGCCAAAAGCATAATGGTTGGCATGTATGAATAGGGTTCCCTGAAAGGAGGGTCCTGGAAGCAAAATAGGATTGTTTCTTTTGTCCTTTTTTTTCTTTTTAACTGCTAAGTATTGAATCAGTACTGATATTCTTTAGAAACTCCAACAAAAACTTGTGATGGACTTTAACCAGATATAATGGACCGAAAACCACTGAACAAGCTTCATACAATCAAGATATACCCACATGCTAAGCCTGATAAAATCTATAATATTATTGAAGAAGAATGACCTTGAAATCTATATCGGAGTGCTTACTATCAACTTGTTTACTGGAATGCAACTAAACATATCTGAAAGGTCATCTTCATATAGTGGTCACTTGGTCTCAATAGTCATTTTAATTTTTTCCAGGCAAATTTCCAATTAAAAAAGGCATGTATGTAATGGGTCATCTGCTTTACATGGTCAAGAGCCATGTTTATACGTAATGATGGTTTTCATATCTTTAAGCAGAGCATATTAATAGTAATCGCTGTATGTATGCATTTAAACTTTTGGTCAGGAGGAAGTCAAGACATATTATGTGAATCAATATTCTAGTTTCACTTGTGTTCACTGTACTCCAGTCGCAATGTTAGTGTAACTCAAAGGTTGCAATGTATCATAAGAGTGAGATGTCTTTCTTTACTAGGAAAAAAAAAAAGTCAAAGCAATTTGTATTCTGAATGGTGTGAAAAACTGTTGTTGTTGCAATAGAAATGGCAATCACTTTTATACCAGTTGAACAACTATAATTTGATAGCTTCATCTATTTGCTTGTGAATTTATACTACCACAGATTTTAAAGAATCTTCCTTGAGAAGACATAAAAGTTACATACCATTTCATTCATGAGGGGTAATTAAAAACACAATACATAATGGAAAAGTTTTGGTTCAGTCATGATACCACAACATACTGATAATTAGTATTCATTCTTTTGGCAAAGTATGATTTGTCAAAATATTTTTAATGACACCAAATTGGTTAGAAATTTATAATGAGACTGAATTTTGGGACGAGTGAAATTTCTGAAACTACTTGTCCTCAGCATGTGGTTGAATATTTCATCTGCCCCAAGACATAATTCTTCTTGTGAATAAACTATGCAGACATGACCATCTACGTAAGAGTAGTGATAACATTTTTACGATGGCCACCAAGGCAATCACTCTGGATGTCTGTGGGGCGCTGTTTTCATTTAGAACTAGATCTTTGAGTGAATTTGTGTAGTTTCATGGCAATATTCCCTATGGTTTAAGGGAACTAGTAAAAACAAACTTAATCTAATGGACAGACAACGGGGCATAGTATAAGCTCTTCCATCTTTGATCAGTAGAACCAGGGTCTACACTTGAGGAAATAATGTCAAAATAGACCCCAAGTCTGTCATTTTGCATAAACTTGCCCAAAAAATAATGTTCAAACCACCTTACACTAAGTCATGTCACCCTCTTTGTTTCAATACAAAGCATTATGAATCCAAGTAAGCGAAGACTTTTGTGTCAAACTTCCCTTCAAAGAGGAAGTTGGAAAGTTAGGAAAAGAAAAAGAAACTTTATGATATATGGTAAATTTTTGGGTGCTAAGTTGATGATCTTAAATGCCTAAAATTGCAATGCTTATTATGGGTCCATTTTGAAAAAAATCACCCATGATCTGAAAGAAGAAAAAAAAAAAATTTTAAAAAATGAAAATCCCTGTTTATAGAAGCAAACCATGACTTAAGTAAACTTACCTACTACTTCAGCAACTGTCATTTTTCGGACAACCTGGAAAGGAAAGGAATGCTCATTTGAAATGTTCATAATATTTGATGCTCATTCTTATCTTACAGACATACATGGGAATTTTGAATTATAATATAGAAGGACTAATGCGAGTTTCATGGAACCTCTTTTCTTACTCCCATCATAACAATTCTGGTCTATAATTTCCATAAATTATGTAAGTACAGTCCAAATTTGATTATTAAGATGATCATCAACCTGTACAGACTATTAACATGTCCCATGAAATCTGTATTTAGTACAATGAAGCTGCTGCTCATATTTCAACGAAAACGGTGCAACAAAAATTATCAAGATTTCACCCAAATTTTCTTTATGCTTGAATACAAACCATTTGGCTTAAGGACAAAACACCTCAAAACTATGACAGTATGCCATTTGCTCCAGTAACCACACCCCAATCTCCTCTCCTACTCCATGACTGAGATCAGCCTATATTAAAAAAGCACAACTCTTCTAAACCTAGTACAAGCACAGTGATAGGTCAAAATGAATAGGGCCTCAAGTGGCTGAGTGGTCTAAAGCACTCTCCATTACAAACCACTGCCATCTCACCTCAATCTGTGTGGGTTCAAGTCTAGGATTCGGCGAACGTGGAGATGTGAGAAAGCTTGTCAGTAGCTTCTCGTTTGGTGGTTCTTTCTGGGGATTTCCTGGTTTCTTCCTCTACCATTAATACTGGCCACCATGTATAGCCTATCGTGTGCTGAAAAATGGCATTAAGCCCCACAACAACAACAAAATGCAAATATTCTCATGAAGAGCAAAATATGAACTAAGTTTCACTACAACTCAATAAAGCTGCATCCACAAAGTTATGTCATGCATTTCATCTGGCTTTTAAGAAGGGCAATAACTCTTAAAAACCTAATGGCAGTATAAAGACTGGTCAATATTAGCATTTATACATACTACATTTCAAAATGATTCATATAAAAATTGCAAGACATGGCTCTTAGCAAAAATTATGAGAGCAAAGTCTAAAAAGACCATAACATGAACAAAGATCATGGCAATCCAGTGAAAACTGCAAGTCTAGCTGTGTTCACAAGAATGTCATATAAACTACTTCAGGCTCAGTATCAAAAGGCAAAAACTCCAACAAAAGCACTGACATGATTAAAATCATTACAAAAACATTAAGTTTCATGGTGATCCACTGGAAAGAGTGAGCTGCATTAAAAAAAATGCCACATACTACATTCAACTGTCAATCAAACAAGGCAAGAACTCGTACAAATTGCAGGAGCACAGTGATTGAAAGATATGCAATGATTCAGGTGATGAGCATGTTTATCAAGTTTCATGGCAATTTATCAAAACATCCAGGACTAGTTACACTAATGAAACTGTGTCATGCAGAGCATTAGACTACAAGGCACAAACGATAATAATTCAAATTGCTGCAGCAATGTGATTATCAGCAATTTCAGGTGATTACCATATTTTCTCAGCAATCATTAAAATAAACTACTATTACATTGGTACAAGAGTGTTATCTTGCCTGAATGCTTGCAGACAAGTCAATATTGGAGCTTGGACTACATTATAAAAAAATGTCAAACATTGGGGTGGGGGAAATCTCCTAGCCTGTCCAGAAAAAGAGATTTTAAACCATGCAAAGAGAAGGAGCCTGCACCACAATGTCACCCATGGTATGCAACTACCAACATCTTGTCAGTGGTGACCACTACGCTACGACTCTTTATTTAGCTAACAACCACTGTTGGGCTAAAAATATTACTGTCATTTCCAAATTGTTTATGCTTCTTCCTGGGACAATAAAGCCCTGAAGAACTACTTCTGTATCCAAGTGAGTGCCCAAATCCAAATCTGACATATTTGTGAACACAAAGGAGTGGGGTTTTGGGACATGCACTGGGTCTATGGATAGAAACCATTACCCATTTTGACACTTGCTCAATCCAAGTCAGGTTCACAAATGAGTTCAAGGGCCCCAAGAGGGACAGATATTGGTGAACCATTGTGGTCTTGACTTGATGAGTTGTCAAAAGAGCCAGAATTTGTCTTTCCTGTCTAGAGTAACATGACCTTAAACAAAATCCTGAGAAAGGATAAGCTCCGATTTCTCATTGTTCAAAATGAATCCTATTTCACCGAGGATTAGCAGAAGGACAGATATTGCAAGAGGGACTCTTTGAGGCCATTGTGCATCAACCAGCTGTTGAAATACTGAAGGCAAATGATCCTCAGAACCCTCAGATGGGAGGCATCAACTCCAACCACCCTGGAAAGGTTGCTGGGGGATAGTTAGGCTGAATAGTCAAGCAAAATACTGTAAAATTTCCAGTCCAGGCAAAAGCTGAGGCACATGAGCAGAAAACACTGTGATGTGCATAAACAAATCCTGAAGGTCGATAGAGACAGCCCAGACAGTGGACCTAATGGTGTTCCCATGAGTTCAAGTTGGGAAAAATTACAATACTGAAATTTAGTCCCGGGGTCAAGGGGACTATTGCCCCTTGTGGGTCCAGGACAAATCCTGGTGCAGGGTCTGGGATGGGGCACCAAACCTCAATGAAGCTAAAAAAAAGTGCTTCCGATATCTCAACACATAATTTATAAGACGACAAACTAGGTAAATGCTAAAAGAATCCTGGTATGTGTAATTGTATTTCAGAAGTGCTCTAACACTAACAGTGAGCATCAGAAAGGAACCTCAAGTGAACCGAATACCGCATGAAAGCTACCATTTACTTTCTCAACAGTAAAAAATTATTTCAAATTTAGAATCCCGAAGCAATGATTTTTTTCTGACTAAATGTTTTACAACCACTCTAACACCCTACCTAACCAAAAAAAAAAAAAAAAACGCTCAAAAATTTTCACAACTGGAACATTGACCTGTGGAGACAATCTGAAGATAGAATTTCTGTAACATGACATACACCATTAACCCATGTGTTCCTGATTTCCGAAGATAGAATTTCTGTAACATGACATACACCATTAACCCATGCGTTCCTGATTTGTAATCTCTAGCTTCAATGGTTCCTCCAGAAGAACATATTTAGATTGATGAAAAGCTATAGCTTTCCAGCCCTGTGAAGACAAGGAAAATTCAGAACTAGAAAGCTGGAAACTGGTTATTTGATACCTCTCAAATGCACCCTTCCTTTAATGGAGCCAGTTTTTATTGGTGAAAAAGAACAGAGGTCCTTACAAGAGGAGGATATTCCTGGAAAAGAAACTAGTATGTTTTCTTTAGCATAGAAAGGATCAACATACTTTCTATTAAACCTGACCAAATGGGAGATGATAGACCACTAGAGTTTATCTGCAATCCATTAAATCTAAAAGGACATCATTGTCTTACTCCTGAGGGAAAGGACGTCCCTCTGGTCTCACTGGTGAGAAGGAAACTAGTGTTATCCTCATTATGCAACTCCTCAGAGAAGTGGTGAGACCCATACTAACAGGCTCTTTTTTGGCAGAAGTAAAACACTCTGTGTTCTTCTTAGGCATATCTACATCCCACAACTGCTCATGGGGAGTGGCTGGAATCTCATTTTTTGCAGACTTTTCCAGGGGATAGGAACTCTTCTCAACTGATGACCACCCCGACATCTTCTTGTTGAGCTCTACCAAAGATGAAAGTCAGAAAGCCACTACATCTGCATTGCTCCAAGGGCAAGGCATCAGGATCTATGGCACCTTTAATGTAAAATAAGATTTGCTTGCCTGCAATAAATATTACCACACCCTGATGGGATTTAAAGAGAACATGAGGGTGAGGGTGCCAATCCAATCTGCATCCCTAGTTTATGCCAACCCTATCCCCCAACAGGAATGATTGGTAGAATGGAGATGGGTATGCAGAGGGGTTTAGGGTTCAGCCTGATCCCTGCTGATGAGATTTCATTGATCAGTAACTAGTGACAAATGACTGGTCAATGATAATGTTCTAATGGCCATGCCTCGATCAGAGGAAGCCGAGTTATATCACTGCTTTCCTTTCTCAGGAAATCATAGCATAATCTCTCTTGCATTAAATGAGCTTCTCCCCCACCAACCCTGGTTCAATGCTGTGATTTTCAGGAGCATTACATCTCTAAATTTTGTTAAAATTCAAATCCCATGATCTCCTGGGATCAAGGTGTATGTATCCTGATAGACTACACTTCTGCAATTCCTCAAGAGTATTATTTGGTCCCATACTCGCTCCTGGAATTAAGGAGTCAGGTTCCAATTTCCATAGGATTCAGAACAAATCTGTCCCACTGAGACAGTACTCTTCTCAAGCGAAGAGGTAGATCCCATACAGTCCCAGGATCATGAAGATTGGGGTAGGTGTGCCAATCTTATGATTGAGTAAAAAGAGATAAAGGGTGTTCTTCCAGTGCTGACTTTTGGGCCAGGTCCTAGATATCATTGGTCTAAAATAATAAACAGGCAACTAAACAAATGCACTTTGTACTGGATAAACACATAGGGTAAGAATCATATGGGGCCTTTTTGTGATCACATTTTGTCACATTTCTGAAACAGCTCCACACCAGTCCAAATCTGAACTTGTTTCACAATGGCCATTCATACAGTGTGTAATTGATTTTCAACATATAAATAAAAAAGTTGCAAAACTCAAATATTTTGGAAACTAGGAAAATCTATTGACAATGGAAGGATTGTGATAATGATGTTTTAATTTTTTAAATAAAGAAACAAAGGTGATTTGTGACCCCTCTTTTTCTAATGACCTTTCTTTTGAGCTGGTGGGAGCCCTTCAGCTCCAACATGTCAGTTCCTAGAATGAACACTAATAAAAACTAGAAAAAAGTGAGCAAAGAAAAACAAATTATTTAAAAACTTGACAGTGAGTTTATACTTACAGAAGGTAATTTAGTGAGTTCCATGGTGAAACCTTTCTCAACAAAACACAATACACTTCTGCGGTCACATTCAAGATTCTCTATATACCTTTCAACTGAAATGAAGTAACAAACAATCTTGATGACATTCTACAATACATGATAAAAACATGGGACCCCAGTAGGTCTGAAATATCTCACAATACTTATATAATTTGATAGGTGACAATTTCACTAAGCAGGCTTAGCTAGTATGATAATAGTACAATTTCCAAAAGCATTTTTCACCTTGATTTAAGCCATGTCATGTATACAATGAGATTTTAAAATATAATACTAATTTTGTTTAACAGAAGTCTTTTAAGTCCTGATTAATGAATGTTCTGTATCTTAACTGTCATCAAAAACTTCTAGATGGAAATTATTGATCACTATGGACTTTTACAATGGAGGGCAGGCAAAGTGTAAACTTTGGTGTCAAGTCTAATTGTCACAATATAGGGTAGTGAATATTTGTTAATCAGCTTGCTCAGCTTTTATTGTCACATTCAGCACATGACATTTAATACTTATTTGTACTGGATCACACCTTTATGTTGGTCTTGTCCAATAAGTCTATGTCATGTACTTTAACACTAAATTTACCATATTCACTTCTCAGGGTGTATAACGACTTTCCAGAGGAATACCGATGTATGAAGATCCAGATAAATCATTAATTGCCATTTAAAGGTATGCAGATTCAAATTCTAAAAAAAGAAAACCATTACTGCAAAAATTGGTGTTGAATGCCTACATGACCTGTTGACTTGAATTTATATGTTGTGTGATAACTAAAGATAAAGGAGAAAAAGAATAAAGCATTCAAATATTACTGAAAATGAAAGAAAGAATACTGTTACTAGTATATGAAAATTATCAAATTGATTCTTTATTTAAGTTAAACTGCTATCTACAAATTTAACCACTTATGAATGAACATCTCATTTACCCATGAATGCTTAATCAAAATGAACATGAACTATTTCTTGAAACACAATTAAATACTGTGTATATACACTAATTGCTACAAAGCATTGAAGACTTCACTTCACTGACTTAAAATGGTACCTACCAAACTTCAAGCATTTTTTAAGATTGTGCAAATCCCATGTCCCTGTGCATAAACCATATTTATTCATTCAGTTGGTAACCTTGACCTTTGGATTATGAAATCAAAAGACCTCTTCCTAACCCCAGGTACAACCCATCCATAAACTATAGCAATTGAAAATATTTATTCTGCCGAAATTTTTTATGCACTTTTAACCAATAACCATGACCTTTAGACTCCTAAATCTAGTCTTCTTCCCTAAGTACAAGTTTGGTAACTACAGGTGATGGTGAACTTGAGTTACTGAGCAGAAACCTTTTTACCTCTTTCAATCAGTGTTCCTGATGCTGAACTTTAGTTCATTTCTTACCCCAATTGCAAGGGGGGGTGTCAACAGGTACTTGGGTCCTATCCTGTACATAATTATCCAGGTAATATAATAAGCTATAGGGTGTCTGTTTAGTTTATGTAAAAAATCAAAACAAAACCAGTTTCCGAGTTCAGATCAAAGATTATAACCGGAAATAGCAACACAGAATAACGAGTACAGATCGAGGCTCATGTCATGCTGATCTTAAATTTTTAAAATGTGTGACCATTTGGCCTTGTACTTCAAACAATTTCCTTATTTTCTGTTTATAGTAACTATACATGACATTTCCAAGAAAGCTTTATTAACCCTTTACCTCATACATGCGCCTTTTGACACCTCTGCTCGATTTGCATACAAGCGCCTTTTGATGCTTCTGTAAAGAGCAGCCATTTTGAGCTGGTTTTCATAGCACCTTCTTCAGGGAAACCCCTTATTAGATACTACATTCATTGGTGTGAATGACCATTACTTCAGATCATGTGGTCACTGTTTATGTTCGAAATCTGCTATTTAAAGCAAGTAGGCCGTAACTGTGTCTCTCCAAAACGGCAGTCACAGATTTTTTTCAGTATTTGCTAGAGTTTTCACAATTTGAATCATAACTATAAAAGCTTAAATAACTTAGGTAAAGGCTCTGATATTGATGTAGGAAGCCATTAGTTTTTATAAATTATCAAATTCAGCTGATTTTGTGATGTAGACGCAAAGAACTTGTAAATTTCGAGTATGAGAAATGGCAGCTACAGTTGGTCACACGGCTTCACCGACTTGTTGGTGAGTTCTCTCAAGATTTTAAAGCACATGCAAAATTTTTCTGTTAAAAATAAATATACAGCTAAAACAACCACATTTTACTCTTAAATCTTTCCATACATTATATATGTGTCCCAAAATTGTAAAATGGTTAAAATTGCTATTAAACGTAACATACACTTCACTGCTTAACAGGCCTATGTGTAGCACATTGCACTGGTTAACTTTGCTACATGCGTATCGAAGGGCTAAAAAGCCATACACTATGAGGGAAAGGTTTAACTTACGACAAAGAACTTCAGATTCACATCTAATATAATTTGCTTATGATCAGGTACCCAGTTTCCCAAAATTCTGACATCTTTAGTTGCAAGCCATCCAGAGTTTGGTAACAATAGATGGCTGACAACTCAAATTACTGTGCAAAACTGAAAATTTGTTACAGATGGATTGACAGCATAACATAATATGCTCTATCAGATTTTTAGGGGTTGGAGGGAGGGGGACAAAACAAAGGCTACAATATGATTTAAAATAATTTTAAATAGGCACAAACTTTTAGTATCATGATCCAGTATGAATGCTTGCAATTTTTTCATCAATTCTTCTTTGGGAATTCCACTCCCTTCATCTCCACTTGGACGCTCTGGTTTTGCACGAACTACAGCTTTTGTTTTCCTTTTGCGTGGCATGGTCAATTACTGAAGCAAAACAAAAATGATTAACATTAGTTTTACCCACTGACACGATTTAGTTCTATGGAAAATGTGTTTCATATAAATCAACAAAAAAAAATTAATTTTAAGCAGTACAATTTCCTTAATCAAGCAGTATAAAAAGCCTTAATGATGTTTCCAAAACTATCTTCAGCTATTCATATTGACTACATACTAAAACTTCAACATTGTTAATGTGAGCAAAGTTGTAGCATAAGCACTTGGATTTTTGTAAAATAAAATCCAAGTATCATTATCTTGACCATGCAGGACAATCACACAATATGTAAGATGACCACAATTGATACACCGATTAGAATAACCATTTTTGATCATTTACATATTTGCAGATGTCATACTCTAAATTCATCCTGCTCTAACCGCCTCTTTATAAACAAACGAGCCAAAATTCACCAAACTTCATTCATATGGTAACCATTTGTGAGAGAATTTTGAGACCCATTCTGTTTATACCATGAAGTCATATAGGAAGACACACAATACTGACATATTCCCATAGTAACAAAGGCAATATAGTTTTACAGTTATGAAGTATATCAATTTTATTGGAGCAGGAAAGCAAGTCATTTTGAACCTGAAAATGGTGCTACATATGAGTCAGATGTACATGTTGGATTGTCATAATCAGACAGCATGCCTGTCAACCCTCATGTCAGTTTGAATTGTACAAAAGGCTGACAAACAAGCCAGACTAAAATACAATTAAAAATTAGGTCACTTTTCGTTTCATTTCTCACCACAGCCCTGCAGGATCATGTGCTACAAAACTATATAGCTCTAGCATAAGGGTTATGATAAATCTATAAATAGCAATCTAACAATGAAAGTAAGGAAAGATACTTATTTGATCAAATTAAATAGGAAATCTACTGCCATTTTTGTAATGTTGGGTATTGTAAAAGCACAATGCTGTGTTGACAAAATACCTTACTGAATTTTAAAAACATAAGCAGTTCCAAACCAGGGAGTAAAATACTCAATATATTTAATTCTTATCTAGAGCTCTGTCTATTAATTCATGCAGATTGAAGTCTTCATAGTCATCTTTTTTTTAAAAAAAGTTGTATGTCATTCTGATCTTTGTTGTATATATCAAGGCTGGTATTTTAAGTCTTCAGTCCCTTTACGTGTCAATCTGCCAGAACTGCAACTAAATGGGTGGTTCTCAGCTAGACTTTTTCCAATTGCTTGATCAATGCTATAAATATTCCTATGGTTTATATATACATGTATGCCAATATTAGTATTAAATGAGATACAATCTGGTCACTGCTGTGTAATGCATTGATCTTGCCAATTCTCTGTATACATTTGTTGTGTCAAAAAGTGTTGAGACACCAAAAATGCTTTATTTTTTATATATATTATAGGTGTTGGTTCATTCAAAATTTATTACTGCATTATAGTAATCACAACTATGGTAATCCTACCTTTTATAATGTACATTTTTGAAATTAATTATAATCTGCTATCCTGCATTTAGTGATTTTGCCAATGGAGCACTAAAACCAAACAATATACTGAAAGTATATAGTGAAAATTACTATGAGTTACTATCATAACTGTCAGAAAGTGTTAGTGGACATTCTCTTTAAGGGTTAAATGATGAGTACCCATGAACATTTTGCAATTGATGAGTTGTAATAAACACTTGTTTTGCAAATGGACAGGTTTTAAATCACTCATTCAGTACATTAGTGTGATTACTGTCAAAACAATCCTGGCACATATAAAGTAGGCTGGTATAGGGTCCACACTGATTTCATTATTGATGATAAAAAAGGGTATAGGGTCTCAGGTTAGTACTGTACAAATGGCAAAGGTCTCATTCACCAACTAGATTTATACCAAACAATGTGCTTTAATAAACATTCAATATATTGTGCAGTGATAAACACATGGTGAACATCCAGCACAGAAATAGCAAGACAAAAGAGAATGTCATCACATGACCCAGGAAAGGCTGTGATTTTGTTCACCATCTGCACTGAGTATTCTGCAGAATAATTATTCTACATGGGGTACATCATTCTTTGATATATGAAAATTGTTCATGAATCATCCCTATAATCATATAATGCAACCTTTCCAAACCTAATGCCTGAGGGGTAAAAGAAATCAAACAGAAATAAATATGAACATTCAACTTTTCATGAGCCTTTGTTGGTGAAATATGCGTGTTCTTGGTTTGAGTTGCTGAATATTAAATGTTTAATTAGAAACTGAAATGCTTTTTTGTTTTTTTAGTGGGATTCATAAATTTTTAGTCCCTTTTCACATTTTCTTAACCTTGAAAATACATTTCATTAACAGCCATCATATACTTTATGCTAAAACTCAGCCAACTACCATAAACTATGAATATTTCATTAATAGATACATTGTTTTAACATAGATATCCATTACTATCATAGATTTTATCACCATTCATGACTTTCGTCAATGCTAATGCCAAGAGAAAACGACTGATATCCACTAATAAAAAATTGTAGGTGTAATTTTTTTTCTGATCAAAAAAGTGCACCCACTGCCTGGATTTGGAAGTACATAGCACAAAAAATTGCAGGACACAAGTTCATTCTCAATATGCAACAATGCCCTTCCTCCTCAAGTCTTGACGCTGTTCACCTGACTTGGCATGCTTTTTTAATCAAGAAATAATTGAAAAATGCACCTACTTCTTTTCTTTGGTGAATGTGACAAGAACTGCAAGATGGCAAAAAATATCCATTTCACATAAATATATCGAGCAATGGAAACATTCAAGGTTAAAACAAGTTGGCCTAGTTGCAAAGCAATGTTCTGGAGGCCTACTAGTGTAATGAATCTTCAAGGTTATAGTCACACTTACATTATGAAAGATTCAATATTTTTTAAGCTGAATTATAATAACAAAAGGCAGTATTTTTGTGCAAATACACTATTTGTTATTTAATAAATGAATTGTTTTAAAAGAATGTGTGTGTGAGAGTGATTTGGATTTTAAAATAAAATAACTTTAACAATTTTCAGTCATATCACAATGATGTCTTCAGTGAGGCATTTTATAGTTATGTCAAGCACTGAGACATCATGTCACAGACATGAAACATGAAGTCCCACCCAGCCACATTTTCCTGACACCAGAGTGACCAGCCCTAACACCAACATCTTAATGCTGAGCACCTAGCAAGGCAGGTGTCCATACCATTTTTATAAGTCTTTGGTGTTAGAATTGGTGACCTTCAGCATTAGAGGGGAACACTAACCACTAGGCAACCCAAGCGGTCTTATTTTAAAACAGTAGCTGATATATAATGAACACAAATGAGAGCAAGATCTGGCATAGAAAATTACATGGTGCAGTTCATTTCCTGTCAACATGATACTTAATCATGTTATTGTTTTCGTCAGTTCATTAAACATAATAAATTTCAGGTGGCAAACCATCAATGTTAATAAGATAGCATTGCACACAGAGCAAGGAATCACAGGTTCCTAAACAGTTTTGGTTCTATGTTCCCCAAACCTTGTGCCTGTGCATTTCCATGGACACAAATTTTTTGTTAAAATATGCATATACTTTCCTTTAGTAACTATCCATCCACATTTATTCTGGCACTAAGAATGGTTGTAGTTTGCAAGAGTTGAATAATGCTTGAGATCCATTTAAAAACTATGTATTTGGCAATGAAAACAATAAGTCTATGGTAGCTGGCCAAGTAGCAATATGTAATGCACTTTCAATGTTGAAGTCAAAATATGGCAAGGACTATTTCATTTATTTTGAGGTTGAATTAATGATAAAATATTACATTTATGCAAATAAACAATTTTTCATTTGATGAATGCGTTATTAATTTGTACTGAAAACTAATTAAGAAGATATGGGTATTTATTACAGTAAATTCTGGTAATAGTGAACATACAAGTTAATGGCCTAAGCTATTCATGGCTACCTTGCACTTAAACTAGGAAAGACTATTTGCATGGTCAAAATGTATATAATTTATGCCAAGCTATTAGTGTGTGTATCTGATATGTGATGGTAATTACATTATGTAGTAATTGCCTGATCCACACAAGTATTTTATATGACGGACATTAAATTTTCACATTTTAGAATTTATATTATCAGAAAATCATATCCTGTCTTTTCTTGGCCAAAAATATATTTACTATTGCCAAACTTTGAAAGTCACCGTTGGTAAAACTGGTACAAAGACAATTTTATTTCACCAGCACCCATTCCAAAACCATTTATGTTCATTGGTTAATGGAGGTGTTGGGGTGCATGTGCCAAAACTGTAACGTCATTATAGGTTTGAAGAAAAAAAACAACAGATTTCCAATGTACTCACCATTCACAGTGCTTATTTTCTACTGTGCATACACAGCAGCCATGCAAAAGTCTTAGAAAAGTTCAGTACATTGCCACCATGCTAATGTACTTCCCAAGTTAAATAAAAGCAAGATTCAGTTCAGAAAATTCCATGGTGCATCTCATTTGAGTTTAACCGGATATTTAAATACTGTAATATTTTCATGAGTTATCACCACACATGATAACACTTATTACAATAATGTAAGTGCTCAAGGAAAATATAAGTATGAGGCAAACAAGGTGGCAAATCTATCAAAACCAATAAAGATTATCTTACGGTATTACAACTACTAGTGCTTTATGTATTATTATTTTCAATCGTCCAATTAAAATGCTGTGCTCATTAGCTATGATGTAGCCTTGAAGTGATTCTATACCCCGCAATGGAGCAAGTAAAACTTGTCAGACATAATGATGACTCAAGTTAAAATCTACTTAGTTTTGTTTTTCAGGTCATTTGGCTTATGATTAAGTTATTAAGCCTATATAGGTTCAATATATTGATTTAGAATAACCATACTTTCTTTGTCAGACATGAAATTCTTACAATATTTTCCCAAAAATGCTTGCTATACCATATTAGGATATTCCACGATGTTATTCAATCCATGAAATATTTAGATGTTTACATTTCCAAATAAAGATGCAATGTCCCTATCTAGCACACACAAACACTAGCCCAAATATGGAAGAAGCTATTTGATTAAATTATTAGGCGGACGATTCAACTTAAATTTTGGATGAAGAAAGTGAACCCTATTTTACATATATTCCAACAATGAAATCAGCAATTCTAGTGCTAAATAAGAGGACTATTTAATTTCTTTCAGTACATTTAGCATGAAACATCATCAAAAATTTGATAATATGCTAAAAGAGCTGTTTTAATTATTCTCAGATGTGCCATTGATACATATAGCCTCCTTTTATTACCACATCCACTAAGTAGAGGTACTAATATTAAAACTATGTACACCACTCCCTCGATAACTCGTGGACATTGGGGTCCAAAAACATCTACCGCGATATAAGCGAGGGCGCGAGTTATCGAGGGACCTATAACAAACAACAAAACTAACAAAGAAATCAACGTATAAGCAAAAGGTGGTGGGGTTGTCTTAGCTTGTTACAGTGTTGAATACTCAATAAATGTGCTAAGATTAACAGTGAATAAATATCTCTTCATATCATTATATATTTTTTTTTTCCTCAGAGTAACATTAATTTCAGGATAACTTGCAGTATATTGATCATCAAAACATTCCACGTGGTTTCCATTCGCTTAGCACATGTATGACTTCACGTTGTGTACGTCACTAATTTTTTCTGTGAATGTTATACATTGTAGTTTTATTGTTTGATCCAAAGTAGACGTTTTTTTAAATACAAATGATCAACACATTTCGAAAATACAATGTCGATCAAACGATGTGTAGATTTAAAGTGCAGTAGAAGTAAAATGGAAGAAAAAAAATAAATTCACATGGGTTAACGATTACCAACATAAATTTAATGGGTCTAAAAATTTAAAACATAAATTAGAACACGATAACACTTGCGGCTTGTGACACGTTGCTGTGTGAACCATGCGTCATCTAATACATTATTGCTTGCAGTCCGTTCTCGATTTCGTTTCATCTCCATCTGAATCGATATCATGTGAGTAATTTCGAAGTTTCGGCTATTCCTTAAGCCAACATCTAAATGTCAACTCAGCAATTTTTAGTTTAATGCAATTTTTTTATCTCGCTTCGTCATTATGATGCACAGCTTTTCAGTCACTGAGTACACATTTTGCTTAATTCCTTTGCTCTCCATGGTCACATTTACAAATAATTAGGATACATTTAGGGCTGTCAAAAATCACGAAAAAAACCAACCCGGGTACCTGGTGCAAATTTTTAAAGTATATGTCCTTGTTAGAACAGACCACATTTATTCATCTACTTTTGACCGCAGATTTGAATCACCCATGCATGCGTGCCCCAGTTATACCACGTGACCATGCAGTCGAATAGATGTTATTATTTTGGAATTATTTTTCTTAAGATAGTTATGGTAAAAACGTAGTAGTATCACACATAGAAATATCGGTACGATGGCTAACTTTCGAAATTCGCAGAGCTAGTTGACTAGAAAAACAAGGAGCAAAGATTACTTTGAGGCATTACGAAGATTTCAAAGGGTCTAGGTGACGATTGTTCATAATATACATGGGGGGATTTCTTTGACATGTTTGTTCAGAAATCAAAGGTATCCATCTGGATTTCATTAAAAGAGCACGCAAAGTACCGATCATTTAGCACCCACATTCAATAGTTATCATCTACAAAGAGGTTTATTACCTGTTGAACAAATGTTTTAACCTTGGTATATAATGCCTCGCGGTTGGTCCGGTTGCACAACACCAATGAATTTTATTAATCAAAACAGACGGTCTGACATATTGTTTATTTATATTAAGCAGAAATCTGGTTTATAATTATAGCCATAGCGGTCACACCTGTTTGAAGTGGTTGGCGAGTGTGATTTTTTTTTTTAATTGGGTACCCACGTTTACGTTTCAATATCCGGGTTTTTCTATACCGGTTTACCCGATGACAGCCCTAGATACATTACTGATATTATATACTTTAATGATGTTAAGGCATAAAATGTGAAAACATTTTTGATTGGTGAAGTAGAATTAAATTTGATAACGGTAATGAATACAAGAACGTATGCTCCTATTGGCATGCCTTTGAACTTTCCTTTATTGTACTTACCTTGTTTGATTTGATGCAAAATACATATTCAAAGTGATAAAACAACACTGGTCTCTTTTAATTGATTCTTTTATTGCAACAAACACTTCCCCAAGCCGGCATGTAATTAGGTTGACTGACTCTTTTCATGTTTTCCTCTAAGAGAATCAGTATGTTGGGATTATAGGGTTGAGACAAAATTAAAGGATTATAATGTGAATTTCACCTAGCCAGACATTTAATTAGTGTCTATTTCATTCTCTGTTGCCGCATGTTAGCATTTACCAGAATTTTTCATTGAGCACTGTTTATTTACAATTTACAGTGTATTAACAACTATTTCTCTATTTAAAAAAACAATATGGGATTAGAAATTGCAAATTTCACAATATGGATTCTATCTTTACCGGCAATAATCACATTTTCGATGATAAAAACGAGTTATATATCAAGGTTTAATTTACCAATTTACCATTTCTTAGCACGACATTTTTCACGTTCAACACATTTTAAAATATATTTTCTTTGAAAAAAAATCGGGAGCCATGCCGGACACCGCGTTATAAACGGGTTCGCAAGTTACAGACCTGTTTACCCATAAATTTTCCTGTCAGTATTTTAAGCAATGCCTGTCAGTATTTTCAGACCGCAGTCAGTATTTTCAGCACACAAATAGTAGATACTATCAATATACTATAATTATCATTATGTAGTATTACACGACATAATGACTATACAATATTGTGTAAATAACTCCTAGTTTGCAAAGACGCTGGTATTCAGTTAATTCTGTGTTTCAAGACACAAATATGCAGAAATTGAACACCACTGACTTAAACATCCTGTTCATATTATAGTGATAAAAACCACAAAAAAATACAACATAACCAAATTTATTGTTGTTTACCTCCGTTACTTTCTCTAGAAATTCTGTTTTCTCAGCTTCACACATATCCATAACATTGTAATTAAAGCCAATTCTCTATTTTACTTGGTTAAGGACTTGATATAAAACATTATGACAGACATTGTTACCACCCATCCACTTAGAAAATAATAAATTTATCTAGATAGGTGAAGGCAATCTTATTTATCTGATAAAATCTAGTATCATCTTTGTCAATATTTACTAGAATGGAAATAAGGTTTATAAATTATTTTTCATTGCTTCCGTTAACTTGTCAGCTGTACTCGATGACAAATTCATATTTGCGATCAACTCGCATAGAATCGCCTCAGCACGTGTTTTTTTGTTTTTGAAGTATGTTTTGATCACTGACTTCCTTTCCTTTCATCATTGACAAAATGTTTCTATTTCCATTCACTAATGATTTCAATTTTGTATGATTTCCCGATTCCACATGCCGTGAACAGTCATTCCTTCCACCATGTGCACAGGAAAAGTCTAAGTTGCAAACAGTGCAATGCACAAAATGTTCTCCTTTTGACGATGGTTTAAGGCATAGCTACAGAGTAGAATAAACTGGTAGAAAATGCTGCTCTCTGTGTTAGACTTTCCATTTTCATCATCAGTTTCATGCTGAAACTCTCTTGTCGGCGGCATTTTCCTTTGTTTAAACAACCGGATGTTGAGAATATAAAAAAAGTG
Source organism: Potamilus streckersoni (assembly GCA_016746295.1). Lineage (NCBI taxonomy): Eukaryota > Metazoa > Mollusca > Bivalvia > Unionida > Unionidae > Potamilus > Potamilus streckersoni. The sequence continues at coordinate 1,807,357 of JAEAOA010001852.1, forward strand.
ACGTGGCACAAAATGCGGACGCGGATGCGGACAGAAGAGACGATACAAAACGAAACGGAAAAAAAACGGCTTAAAAAAATAATTTTAAAAAATAAATAAATGCAACCTCAAATCGTATTTTCAGTTCAATGACCGTATGACCATATGGATGGGCTTTATTCCGTACAAATACGGTCAAATACGGTCGAGTAAACAGGTCTGGAGTTATCCGGGCGCGACTTATCGAGGGAGTGGTTTATCATCTAAATCTACAGGGTGGCCATCTTTGCTAGTTAAGGTTCCAATAACCCTATCTACACCTTGGAATAACAAGCAGACATTTCTGTGCTTGGGTCTGTGAATCTCAATGGATGCAGTGTCAAGACACCGCATCCAATCAAAATTGAGTTGTTCAAATTTGAACAGTTACTATATGATTGAGACAAGTGAAGTTCACAACCTCAATGAACTAAACAATAAGCAATTTTCCAGTGCTGGTCCGTATTTGCTTCCTTCTGATACATAGTCATACTTTCAAGGTTAAACTTACAAAGTATCCTGTTTAGGTCAATTTCCCCCACTGTTTTCAGCTGATGTACAATGCATGATGCTAATATTTATTTGACATTACATACTAAGGGCAGGGGTCACGCTACCAGGCGAAGTGGGCAAAAAAGTCGCCTGAGAAGAGTAAACTTCGCCTTCTGTTATGAAAGCAAAAATGACTTTGCCCTCTGATTTTTCAGACGTAATATGACTGTAGATTACAACTTTGAGATGCCCCCTCGCTGTAGGCAGTAAGTTCTAGCACTGCTGTAACCCAACGCCAAATGTATTTACGTGGTGTTGGTACCAATCAGCTTATGGCGACAAAGAATTGCTTGCACATTCATAAGCAAGTTTTAATAAAATTTAATTTAATTTAAGTTTTAATAAAATTTTCTGGAGCAAGATATCCCTGCTTGATTTCATAAAGTTGGCCCTACTGTGCTATGATGAAAAGATGCCAAATTCTGTTTCAAAATTTAAACATCAATATGCAAATAGTAATTTGCTTTAAAAAATATGATCGGTGAAGAGCGTTTTCTAATTTATATCCTATTTTTAATAAATGGAGATTTTAACCGCCGTATTTGCGTATTTTCTGTATAAAATCAATTTGAAACTGTAAATGAAATTTTAATGGCGGACATCACTGCGTATTTGATATACCACTTTATTAAAATGTGAAGAAAAAAAACGAAAAATATATATAATAATGCAGCAAATAATTTAACCAATCCATGTCATTATTACCAGTAGGTAGACAAACCATAAATATGCAGAACTTTTAATGGGTTTTTGTAACGAAGCAAGAAAGTGTGTAGTTCAAAAGAAAAACCCTTTCGGTCTAAAAATAGATGCACTCGCTCTGTGCAAGACATATTCTTGGATTTTTTGGTTAGGGGTAAAAAAAAAAATAGGGTCTAGTTTAGTTATATATCGACTTTAGTGCTTCAGTGTGTTGTTTATGAATAGTTACATTAATGTTTTATCTGGAACAATGAAATCAGGACTAAGAGTGGTTTGAAGTGACCGGTGCATTTATTCATATGTACATGTATTAGGGGCAGTTTCAAAGAATGCTATATAAATCTTTTTGACTGCAAATGCACACAAAACTTAAGAAAAATAAAATAATTAAGTGGTAGTTTATTAAGCGTTTTTACCAACATGCATTTACAAGGCTCTAATCTTGTTACTTCTATCAGTGAAAATTAATTGCAATGTATAGCTTCATGTGATTTTTAAGCCATACAGCCAAAATAAACTGCATTTACTTTAATTCAAAAACACATATACAGTAGTCCCCCTCTTGAACGGCCCCCTCACCAGCGGCCACCCGCTCCTTATGGCCAGAATCTGATAGCACCAACGAATTTGTGTTCAAAACTACCCCTCACGAAAGGCCACCCGGCTAACGCGACCAGCATATTTTTGCAAAAACATAAAATTTACCTCTCACAAGCGGCCGCATTTTTTTTTGTAATATGTATCTAGAACAATTTTTTTTCTAATTGTGTTAAGTAATCCAATTTCTGTTTCCCGATGTCAGGTTTTCGTTCTTCAAAAAAGGGTTATACATGTAAAAACTAAGGTTAATATTATATCCTTTACACCTCACGAGAAGCCATCTTTATTCCATAAAGCCGAGAAAGACTCAAATTATAATCCATACATAAAGGTAATCCGTATATCCTTCCTGCGTGTTATCCTAAGAGGTCTGGTTTATCCACTGATAATTGTTAAGATTACACTTAGTAATAGTAGGAACATCTGAGAAGGGGCAATATTGATGTACAATACCAAAGTCTGCATGGAAAATGGTTTGATAGCCTTTATGGTTTCCCTTTGCAAGATGTTGAGCTTGTTAACTTACATAAGTAGTGGCTATTACACAACAATTGTAAAGTTTACAAATCCTAACGGCCGCGATGTGCTATTATTCAGATCAAATCTGCGTACATATCCCAGCCGTTTTTCACACTTAGAGTAAAAAAGAAAATATAAAAACAATAGGGTACCAGACTGCGACTAATGAATCACGTGACAATCGCTGCCTTTAAAAATATATGGCATCTTGTTTAAATGCAGAAAAAAAATTGTTTTATGTCTTGTAGTTGCAACATTGATGATTATAACTGGACGTAATGTCAAGATCACATGGTCAGCATTGGTTAAAAATAGAAACATGGTACTAGACAAAGACCGAAAAATCACGTGACAACACAACTTGTCGCTTTTTTTTTTACGACGAAAGCATTTTGTCCGATCAACAAATGTGTTGTCTGCATAATTAAATCGCATACAGTTAGCAACATTGGAATAACTCATTACCAAACATTAACATGTCATCACGTAAACGAAGATGATTATTTCAGAAAACGACGGTTATTATAGTCTACGTTATAGGGTGAGGTGGGGAGGGGGACTGGTCAAACAAATTTAGGTAGAAAAGTCTCAAATAAAACAATTTTATGTTGAAAAGACTCGAATAAATAACATCGTAACCGATAAGTTATTTAGCAGCAGTGGGAAAAATGGAGCAAATGGAAAGAGAATTGCGTATGTACCAAGATTCAAATGACGTTTTTGAATGGTTCTGCAATGTGCATGACAACACCCGCTCGCATATCATGCTTACGCCAAGAATAAGAACTATTAATGCGTATTCAGTTGAAATAAGTCAACTATTATAGCACAAGAACCGTTCAATATTTAATGTTGCTTTTAAACGAAGATATTAAATGTTTTGAAAAATGAAGCTTTCTTACTACGTACATACATATACTTCTCACAAAAAATTTAGTTCCCCTCTGGAAATGCCACCCGCCTTATAAGGCCACTTTCCCGGTGCAAAAGGGGTGGCCGTATAAGGGGGGGACTACTGTACTAAGTATGAATAGAATGGGTATGAATACAATTTTTTTATATGCATACAAAATAAATTGATACTCACAAATAACAAATATTTTTCAACTTGAAAATAAGGCATTGCTTAAAACTTAAAAGCATACCAAGAAATAGAGCACATAATTAAAATATGATAATGCATCTGTGTGTGTTTGTGTGTATGTATATATAAAATCTATATTGTGTTTATTGTTTCGGTCTCACTTCTCCCTGATTAACTCCCACTTCTCCCTGTTTAGCTCCCACTTCTCCCTGTTCTGACCAAAAGGAGAAGTCACTTCTCCCTAAAATTTAAGTCTAGCTTGACCCCTGAAGGGAAGCAAAATCCAACAGATATCGCAGGGACAAATCACTGAATCTGAAATATCTGTTTGATCTACAAAGGTGTAGATAGGGTTATGGGAACCTTGTCTAGTGATAATGAAGGGTCAGGTACACAGTAACCTCTGTTCATGGGATCTAAGATGGCTTATGGCACAAACCATATCCTGTTAGCTTTCTACTAAGTACAATGTTAGATGTCTGCCCTGATATTTATACTGTCTGGGTGTACCCAAACAACATAAATATCTGGGTGGACATGTTACATTGTAGGACTGTCTTTTTTCAATAGTCATACTTTCATCAGCCACAGGTGACTGATGCAAGCTAAATGTTGAAAAAAAATCACTAACATGAAGACAAAGAAATCTTAAGTTCTTAAGATTACTCCTCTGATCCTCTCTAACACCAGACCTATCACACTATATAAGTAACTTCCAAACACACCCTTTAATACCTGACACTTGATCTCAAGTTAATTTTCCTGGCCAAGAAATTTATTTAGCTCCTGAGCCAATAAATTTATGCCCTTGAATCATGTGTATCAAATGTGCTCTTCACTCAGGAGGTAGTAAATATTGTACTGACTGATTTAAAACGGAGTGAATATTTGCAAACACAAATTTAATTCTTTGATAAAATTCCAGGAGTTGATTCAAGTGAATGTTAAGTAGGAACTTACTACTGTTCTCAGATAAATGATTAAATATATCTTAGAGATGCACATCTCTATGTACCGACAAACCTTGTCAGGATAGACAAATTCATGCAATTCTTGCATTTTAGGGCCTGTAACTTTAGTGCAATACAGAAAATCTGTGATTATTTGGATTATTTGATTAACAGAAAAATATATCAAGAATGAAATGAGACATAGATTATGGCTGAGAGCTTACTAAGGGGAGGAATTAGAGCCTTGGTTGAGTTAATGGTTGAGTTAGTCCTACAATGTAAGCCCTTGACCCTGATATATATGTATTGGGCATTGAGGTCTTTACTGGCCAAATAATGGCGCTGTGTAGTGTGTTCTGATGTTGATAACATGGAAATTATAAGAAAAATTTTCAGGAATATCTCACACTTGGCAGCCAATACTGGCACTTTTCTACAAATTAAAATTCTAATGTTTTAGTCAGACTTTACTTACTCTGATGTCTTTTCCCAAATAAATTTTGATTCTCACAAAAACAAATGGATATGTTTTCATCAAGTTCCGTTGGCCTACATTTCAGCTGGCTGGAATGCAATGGAATGGAAGCTGGGAATACCTAATTGGTTAAAAGGGTAATAATAATTTTGAATAAAATGGAGCTATCTAAACACTTAAATATTAGTATATTTTTATTAGCTTCGTTAAAGAAATATTCTTCAAATTAACCTGATTTCGACATTTTCAGCTTCCACTGCTTTCCAGCAAAATGAAATGTAGGCCAAAGAAACTTGAAAACAAGTCCATTTTCTTGTGTGAGAATTTAAATTTATTAGGAAAACGACATCAAAGTCTGACCAAAACATTATGACTTTAATTTACAGAAAAGCATCATTATGGGCTGCCAACTGTATGAGATATTCCTGAAAATTTTACTTTAGTTACAATGCCAGTAGTTATCACAACATGCTACACAGCGCCGTTATTTTGGCAGTAAGGGGCCCCAAGTGGCCAAGTGGTCTAAAGCGCTGACCATTACGGATCACTGCCATCTCACCTCTGTCTGCGTGAGTTCGAGTCCAGACTCGGCTAACATGGGTAAGTGAGAAAGCTTGCCAGTAGCTTCTCGTAGGTCGGTGGTTCTTCCCAGGGTTTTCCTTCCACCATTAATACTGGCCGCCATGTATAGCCTATCTTGTGCTGAAAAATTGCATTAAACCCTACAACAACATTTTGGCAGTAAGACCTTGATGCCTAAACATAAGTATCAGGGTCAAGGGTTTACATTGTAGGACTAGGGACGAGTGTGGAAGGGATGACTTGGAAGATACTTATCTTGTACCTTATCTCTTACATGACAGTCTGGGTCTAGTGTCAGAAAAATCAATTAAGTAACCTGAGGAACTTTGGTCATTTGGTATGATTTTTATTCTACCTTCATGCTATTGATTTTTATTTTCAACATGTCCCCTCCCCCCGAAAAAAAACAGACGCTCGAAACAAGCTAAAGTTGAATAGAAACCAATAATCTGAAGGGGAAAATAATCATACCAAGTGACAAAATTGTCTCAAATTACCCCCATGACCCATTCTGATGTAGGACCATGTCTTCTATACTATAAATGATAAAAGGTAAGTTACTTTCAAAACCTTTGTTCCACACTTGACCCTCAAAGTCCTTCTGCTATTTCCATCTCTGAAGGCACACAAGTCTAATCTATGGCTTGTTTTACTCCTGAGATCTTTCTATTCATCAAGCCATAATTAATTTTTCTGAGTTGCAAAAACTGATGTTACTGGATTTAAAATGTACAAATGTTGTGAATTTTGCTAGCCGAACAAAGTTACACTCTTGTGGTACTCTCCTATGCAACAAGCCCTTCTCAACTTAGGAATATGGTACTGGCAACTCTACAATACATTCCTTCATTAATCTGGGAACGATAGATATAAAAGTATGTTCCTACTTACCATTATTCAACTTCCATAGTTCAGTTTCAAAGAAGAATTATCCAAGTCGACAAAATCAAATACACATTACTCATTTTCAAAATCTCCGGACTAAGCAGGAAACACATTAATGGCGAAAAATGACTGACTTAAACAGTAATAGTTAAATATCTGTGCATCTGGTCCATGTTGTTACTTTTTGAGCCAATCATATAATGTTCTACACAAAGGTAACTTTGTCCTGGCTGACTAAATTTGTATGTTTCGGAGCATGTAACTTCAGTTTGGTGCAACTCAGAAAAATAAATGATGGCTTGATGAAAAAATATATCCGAATTAAAATAAGCCATTGATTATGGTTGTGTGCCTCCAAAGGGGGAAATAACTGAAGGAAATCGAGTGAAGGGTTGGACATTTGGGAAGTTACTTACCATGTTTCTTTTATAGTATGATAGACAGGGTCCAATGACAGAACGGTCTTGGGAGAGGGTAATCTGAGGCAATTTTGTCATTGGGTATTAAAAAAAAAAATAAGATTGCTTTTTGAACATCAAGCTCACGTAGAGCACCGTTGAAAAAAGATAGACCTGAAAAAAGTGGTAGGTAAATACAATTCAATTTTAAATTTTGATTTTCAGCATTTGTATTAGCCAAAAAATGCTTTCCATATTTTTGGGAAAAGGGGTTGGTGTTTGAACCAAGGATTATCCGTTCCTAAGGTCAGTGCCTTTGATTTGGAATGTAAACCGTTTCATTACAACAATCCTCCTGTAGATGAATTGCAAACGCATGCATTCTTTGACATTATAAAATCAATATACAGGTAAATTACATATTTGTTTTCTTAAGATCAACTGATGAATCCGGTCTGTTTTCAGATTTAGCGCTAAAGATTAAAGTCATATATCCAATAAAATCAAAGAATGGAGACACAGCAGCCAATAGACATTAACGTATTAAATCGAACAAAGACCTCGACGAGTAACCAATGAAAATTATGTTTACTTTCCTGGCCCTGTTCTTCAAAGTACGGTCCAAATTATAGAATGAAATGGAAAACGGAATGGCTTATGATTTCATCATCTTGCAAACCAATTTAAGGCAAGCATCATTTCTCTTTCAGACTATACATATTTACCGAGATCTTGCGTAAATCACCTGCACTGGTGCGCCTGTAGAAATAGTTTCAAAGCACTCCCAACAGAGACAGGGGATACAATTATAAAACATTATTTATTGAGAATTAACACAAATTGTTTGAAATAGTTCTACTTAACTACGTAATATAACCTTTAAAATCACTGTTGAAAATTTTTGTAAGTATTTCTTGATGATTTATATTCGCTTAATTTAGTAAATAGTTATACATCTTGATATTTGAATTCAAACCATATTTAAATTTACAAAAATAAGAATTTAACAAATTAAATATTTTAAAATCACACATTTAGTTTAAACCGTGCGATGTGATTGGCGCTTGGGAAAATCTGAATTGTTCCCATTGGCTACATGCTAACGAGGCAGGCAGACAAACAAAAACAAACCGACTGATATGCATACAGAGATAGAAATAGAAAAAAAATTAATAATAAACCTGATTTGTACAAGAAATTTCATACAATTTTACTTCATTGAGGTTGAAGATAAAATAAGACTTGCAACATATAAACCACTAGTGATTTTTTTGTGTGAAAATTTGTTCATATAAATTAAACATTTCTAGTGTGTTAGAGAATCTCAGGGTCTTTTGTTCATATGAAATGAAAATGCAGAGTTCGTTTATATTAGTGGCTACTGTTTTTTAATCCTCTCTTCAAATTAGATTTTAGAGAACAGTAAATGAATAATTTTGATGCTACACCTAATACGATAGACTGACGCTGCCTACTGCACTTTGCGGATAGAGTATCATCGATCGATCAATCGATCGAGGGATAGATTTCAATATCAATACCATTCTATCGCAGAGAACGAAGGGTTTAAAGAAAGTTTTGGTTGACTTGTCCATTTCTAATATTTTTCACAGAGCGTGGGAAAATATTTATGCATGTATATTCGTGCGTGTGTTCGTGCCTGTTTTCAAGTAAGTATGCACTCAGTGCATATTGTTATTATAAAGATTAAGATTGATAATGGGTTTGCAAATGAGATAAGTTAATCCGTGTGTGTGTGTGTGTGTGTGTGTGTGTGTGTGTGTGTGTGTGTGTGTGTGTGTGTGTGTGTGTGTGTGATACAAGATAATATTGCTTTTCAGTTTTTAAATTATACTCTGAAAAATAATCATTTTTCTTTTATATCAATATTGGATTTCAACTATCGGGAAACAAAAATTAAGTCATAAATGAGGCCGCATCTATTTGTCAGTTGTTGCTCAAGGACGGCATAATGGACCATGGGACGTTTCACTCGTTAGTGCAAAAGAAAAATGAAAAGAAAAAAAAAACATTTGATGAATGAAAATGCACCAATGATGAGTTTTGATGCCGTTACAGTCATGCGTGAAATCGATGCAACGATGAGGCTTGTAGGTGCAAATACAACCCAAAGTTTCTCATTCATGATCACCATCTCGTTACCTCTGATAGATCTGTGAGGTTTTCTCGAGATCGCACTAGCGTTGTTGCTTGTTTATTGCACTTGGCCTAATAGGCGCTGAGAAGAAGATTACTAAACTTCCCACAGGCGCGTACGAGACTAATGTAGCCAATGATGAGATACGAATGAGGATTCTGTATATTAGCACATGAACCATGCTGAGCTCTGTCATCTATATCTCCACAACACCTAGTTAACATTGCAGTCACAGTTGAGAGCAGTTCTCACCTTTCCCGAAGACATTTGCGACAGAGGCGTAGCTATGATATTTTGCGCCCGGGGACGAACTATAAAATTGGCGCCCCAGCCCCCTCCCCGTTTAATTACATTGTTCTATTTTACTTATTATAATGTAACGTTGTAAGCCTCATTTTGGCGCCCTGTACCTTGGCGTCCGGGGACATATGTACCCCCCTGCCCCACCCTAACTACGCCTCTGATTTGCGAAAATTCTAAGGACAAGTACATTGTCAAGATCACCATCATTATCTATTCAAGTTAGTTTAACCTTTGACGAATTTAGCGGCAGTTACAGTTCAGATTCAGCTGCGAGAAACGTAGCCTCTCAGTGTTACGTATTGTTTGGATTCGTCCTTAATGTGACACCTGGTGATTGAATATCAATTAATCACTCGTTACCCGCGTATCTTCCACGCCATAATCAACCTTGTCAGAGTTTCCTCTTACCCTTGCCTCCCCATTTTTGATATTTGGACATTGATGTTGGGGCGTAGGTTCAGATTCCACTGCCCATCGAAAAGTTGAAATTCGCCGACACCATTTTGTGTCGGAGTAGGTTAGCCGCTTACTATCCAGCCAACACCCCAACATCAATGTCCAGATATCAAAAATGGGGTGACAGACGCCAGAGAAAACTCGGACTACAATCCACTAATCCACGGTTGACGCACCTTTCTTTTATCCTTGTTGATTGTTACGTGTCTAGGCTCGTTCAAAAGTAACAAAGAAAAGAGTGAAGTCAACAAACTTTGTAACATTTAAAAAAATATTTTTTCCCCTAGAAAAGAATGTAAGAATATGAAAAAGGTCATACGGTTTGTGAATCCAATCCAAAAATAATCATAGAATTCAAAAATATACGTCCTATCACTACATGTTCTAACTTAATCAAAGTTCGAATGCCGATGAAGTTCCAAGATGGAAGGCGATGATGTCTTCTATGCCCTGTTTAGTGTTGTCGTGTCAACAGTTTATTGTTTTAATTTTATGAATCAAGAATAATATTCCAGCTTTAGAATTCCGAATAATTTCCAATAAATGTCTTTGTCCAAGAGTTTTGATGATGAGCACTTGTCTTTTTCCAGAGAAATTAATTACTAATTACGAAAACTAAAAGAACTTAACTTAAACTGGTTACAACACAAAGTACCTTTGAGCTCCGAAGGTATTAATTTTCGACTGAATTAAACCACTATAAAGCGCTAGTTTTTAACGCAATTTTAGATCAAGTGATGGGGTCACGTAGTGACCTAATTCGAATGGTGTAGTAAGACAATAGGCCGAGGCCGACTGACACGTACGCCATGGACGAATTTGATTCTACGTAACGAATCTTACTATAAGATTTAATACCTTAAAATGTTGTCTACAACAGAGCTGACACAAGCCAAATATGACACTGATGAGCAATGATCTTCAGTCTAGGAAAGAAAAAAAAAGTTGTTTACAAATTCTGAATCAAGATCATCTAAAATACAATGTTGCAATATTGGTTATTTACCAGAACTGAACTAAATTTTCTGCGAAAATGTAATATCCAGTGAATGAAGTTATTATTACAATAACTTGTAATGAAATAAAAAATAATATTAAAATGTATAATTGACACATAAACAATTAAATTACATATACGTATCACGATCAAGATGGTTACGTTTTTGATCTCCGCGGAAGACCCGACAATCCAATTGATGTTGAATACACGATATCGTACGCGGTTGTATACATCTCGTGCTTGATACAAACGATATAAAACCGGTTTACGAGCCATATTATGGAAATGGCCTAAGTGATGTAGTCCAGGGATTGTCCACATGCTGGTGACCATGACCTCGCGAGCTGTACCAATCGCTAAGCAGGTTGTAATGCGAGTCGCTGATAGTATTATAAATGTTACTGAGGATCGATTAAAAGATCTGGTATTGCTGGCGGTCCAATCAATTTGAGATCGACTACTACGTTTAGTGAAGTGGGCACGGAAGGGAAGTGGTCAAATGCGGTTGTGCTTCCAAGTTATGCTTCCATTTACGAAAACAATGCCAGTCTCTGTCAGTAAAATTATCAATCAGGCTGCTCAACAACATCTAGCCGTCTCAGATATTAAATGAAAGTGATAACACATAAATGATTGCAAAATTTAAAGAAGCCCCATATGTAGCGTTTGTTAGGGACTTGCCGTTGATGATAAATCGAAAGAAACTGTTTTTTTTTTTTAGTTTTATTCGTAACCGGCTATGAATCCTTATTAAATACACCGATTAGAGTTACAAGCGTATGATTCGCCTCGATATTTTCTCCCGTATGAGGCTTTCTTGAAAATCATGGACACTTGTACATAATGGAGACGCCGGTACCAGTTATGTTGTCAATAACGGAATCATGAATTGTATTCAGCACTGTACTTTATGTTCGAGCAACGTTGACACTGCCATGACGATTACTTGACACGCCAGAGTCAATGATGATTTTGCGAGATCACTAGTATCTGATGTCACATAAGGGATCAAATAAACATGCAGATCATGTAGCCCCGATGTCTAGACAATAAAGAAATGTTATGTTTTTCTATCCTAATTACAACCTTGGATGATGTTACATAAGGGATCAAATAAACATGCAGATCATGTAGCCCCGATGTCTAGACATTAAAGAAATGTTATGTTTTTCTATCCTAATTACAACCTTGGATGATGTTACATAAGGGATCAAATAAACATGCAGATCATGTAGCCCCGATGTCTAGACAATAAAGAAATGTTATGTTTTTCTATCCTAATTACAACCTTGGATGATGTTACACAAGGGATCAAATAAACATGCAGATCATGTAGCCCCGATGTCTAGACATTAAAGAAATGTTATGTTTTTCTATCCTAATTACAACCTTGGATATGATCAGCGTCCTTGTCATCTTCATAGACGTTCATTATTGTCTTAAGTGCAATTCCCCCAGTCATATATTCAGGTCTTGCAGAAATATTCGAAAGGTTCATCTCGGACCCAAAGTCGCTTTATACCGAAAAGATAACAGCAATGATGCAGTGTGGCGCCCCGATGGTAAATGATAGTAAAGCTGTGTCTTCGAAATTACCGTTATAGATACCTGTATGACCTTTCAAGTTTTGCAGAAACGGGTAGTCAATATCATTTCTTACGCTCACCAAAGAATCGTACGAAGGCAATTATCATGCCAAATACTGCACAAGTAGCTAGCACAATAGAACATATGTTTATAGCATTTCAAACTTAGGCTCGGGTACACGGAAGACAAATCAGTAGTCCGGTGATTTTTGACTAGCAAGGAGTGTCTGAAGTTTCTTTTGGTTTCTTTGCTGCAGTTAAATGTTCATCCGGAACCCTCCGAACTGACAAAAATTTGCCTGACTTCACAAAGAATGTATTTTACAGATAAGAATTGTCTGTTTTGTTATTCACCCTTAAAGGTAAAAGATTTCTGTTGTAACTAGTAGTTGCAATATTCTTGTGAGTTCTTTTTTTTTAATTTACTATTATAATGTAGCGGAATATGGTATTGTTTTTAAGATTTGATGTTCGTTTGTATTTGCATGAATTTACTACTAGCTTCATGCTAAAATTTAGTTGCCAATAAAAATATTCTTTAAATAAAAAGGTATAATGTTCAATGATCCTTTCTCGGTCGTTATTCTAAATTAAATGAACTAAAATACATTTCTTTAAAATGATTACGTTTATTCGATTTGTAGGACAAATGTGCACACATTATTGCAAGGGACATAGTTTTTTCGTATGCAAAAATTATATTCTACTTGGATTATTTTTCAGAACTGCATGTCGGTAGGCTTGCTCTTCATGGTCAAATGGAACATTTCTTCAAGGATACACACAGACTTCCTTCCTTCAACGATGGAAAATGTTGACGTTAAGACTGCCTTTCAAGTTATTCCCTTCCTCAGAGAGGAAGACGCATTAAGTTATTGGATTTCTAGGACAAATGTGCATACTTTGTTTTGCAAGATTATACTTTTATTTATGCTTTAATGATATATTTTGTATGATTATTTTCAAAACTCTTTAAATTGTATGTATGCTTTTCAGGATCGGATTGAACATTTCTTTATGTGCACACTCATTTTTCAACAATGACTTCATGACAGCTGTTACGTTCATCGTAGAGGAAGATGCATTAACTTATTGGATTTCTATGACAAATGTGTACATTTTATTGCAAGGGATCTAGTTTTTGTATATACGTGAATCATAATTCTCTTGTTGGAATATTTTCAGATCTCTTTGGTTGCTTTGCGATCAGGATCAGATAGAGCCTTTCTTCTTGATACAAACTACATCCTCTTTCAACAAAGGATGTACTTGATATCAAGATTGCCTGACAGTTATTCCCTTCCTGAGAAAGGAAGACACCTAACTTATTGGATTTCTAGGACACGTGAGCACATTTTATTCTCAAATCCAATATTTTACCATACGTGTGAATCATATTTTTGTCTCATTATTTTCAGTTTCTTGAACGATGCAATTTTTTTAACAACATGCGCCCTCGTCTATTATTCTCCGTGAACAAAAACACCGTGTCTTTTTTGTATTTTCATCTCTACCTTGTGTAGATCTTATATAATACGTTATTTTGCGTTGTTTACCCTAGCATGAGTAGCCTCACCTAGCATCGTTTGGCTACCTGGTCTTTTATCGTGCTCTTAATTTGCTTTGCCTCACCGTGTATAGTTCTTGCTTAATGCCTGGCCTTGCTTAGTCTACCCTAGCTCTGTGTGACACCGAATTGTGTTAATACGAAACTGTCTTGTTTTGTAGTTTCATTTTGCGTTGTGTAGCCCAGGCCTAATGCCTTTTCTTGCGCTGCATACCATAGCCTTATGGCCTTGCGTTGCATTTGTATGACGTCATGACTTGTTTTGTATTTTCATTTTTTGTCTTGCGTATCCCTTGCCTAATGCCTTGCCTTGCAAAATTTAGACCAGATTTCGATAGCCTCACGTTGCGTCATGAGACCATCTTGTTCCTATTTGTTTTAATTTTGCCATGCATTTCCTTGTATAGTCCTTGCTTTTCATAGCATACCTTATCCTTGACCTCACATTGTGCTTTTATTTAACTCTTCTTAAATCGTTCCTCGCAAGCTGTTTCCTATGCAAGGTACCTAACTTTCAAGCAATGCATCCTCTCTCAGAACCACGAAATTCTTACCGCTGTCTCTCACAGTTCAAGTTCATGACAAAATAAACATGAGCATAACTAGTATTTTTTTCAATAACTATCGACACTAACCAACAGTAAATTGAAGGACTAGTCCTTTTTTAAGACAAAAATCGTATCACGAGTATATAAAATGTAACAATAGTCCAAAGTCGGTTCATTACTGCAAGTGCCCATATAATATCTATGTCTAGAACCAATACTTCCTGGTGAACGAAAATTAGACAAAAATAGAGTTCCGATACTCATACATATATCAGAACAAATGACAAACGAATAAAGACCCTTATTGCCGCATATAAATTCAAGTCCTTTTGCCATAGTATTTGTGAATCTGACAAACCTCTCTCTCCGCCGATAACATGTAGAACAAAGACATTAACTTTATAGGCTATAACATACCCGCTGGGAACCAAAACAACTTGTCAGTTGAAATACTATGCTCTAGATAACATCTTTAATAGGATATCTGAAATTCGGTGTCCTGTTTAAATCAACAAATTTCATACTGTTCATGTTTTTCAGGTTGCTTCAGTTACAACAAAGATTTATTCGCCTGAGCTATAAAGTACCATATATACTTTAGAATCCGTACTCGGAACCAATATCTATATTTCTCTTTCTAATGCCCGAGTCATATTTAGTTGGTTTCTTGCACATCCTCACACATCACATTGTCTCCATGTATATCATTTAACATCTTTTCATCTTTGGGTATTGCCGTTTAGCAGCTTTATTCTTAAATCGTTGCTCACATCCGGATGGTTCTATAGAAGGTACCTACAATCGTTTCTTTCAAGCGATGCATCCTCGCTCAGATCTACGATGTTCTTACCACTGCCTCTCACAGTTCAAGTTCATGACAAAATAAGCATGCATTAAGTCCATCATCAAATGGCTACCAACTGAACCCTGGTCAATGTGCGACTGTCAGTTTCCATACACACCCATAACTTGAACTCCGTTCCGGTAAGTTTAAACAAACTAAGCTCTTAATTATAAATCAATAACTCCTGACTTTGGCTGAACCAATCCTTACATTATGACGTGTACAACGTGGCCATTTTCCATAAATCTCGTTAATGGTACATGTGTTCAACTAAATGTGTTCTACCACAATTAACTATAACAAAGATCGACCTAAAAATTTGTTCATTTACAATAATTGATTTTACAATAACCATCGACGCTAACCAACACTAAATTAAAACACTAGTCTTTTTTTTAGACAAAAGTCGTATCACGAGAATATATAATGTAACAATAGTTCGAAGTCGATTCATTATTGCAAGTTCCCTTATAATATCTGCACCTAGAACCAATTCCTGGTGAAAGAAAATTAGACCAAAAAAAGAGTTAAATACTCATACATCTTTCAGAACAAATAACAAATGAATAAAGATCATTATTTCTGCATATAAATTCAAGTCCTTTTGCCAATTATGCGACGAGAACATGTAGAACAAAGACATTAAATTTATAGATGATAACATCTCCGCTGGGAACCAAAACATTTTCTTAGTTGAAATACTATGCTCTAGGTAACATCTTTAATAGGATATCTGAAATTCGGTGTCCTGTTTAAATCAACAAATTTCATATTGTTCATGTTTATCAGGTTGCTTCAGTCACATCAAAGATTTATCCTTTTAATTATGTTACCTAGAGCATGATATTTCATATATGAAGTTGTTTTGGGAGAGGGTCATTTTCAGCTAGAAATAGCACAATTTGGAATAAAAAACTAAAGTATGAAATACATAAGAAAATAATTCGTGAAACTGAATCCCACAGAGAGAAGTCCAAGAAAGTAAATGAGAATTATAACCCATTACTATTATTGCTGTTTATACTGATGATATTATTTGATTTAGGTTTCTTTGTATATATCGCTTTTATTTGTTCAACTGCTAAGACAGTCAGATTTCCAATAAAACCTTCACGTAATTTGTAGATTTTGACAACTATCACTTTACTCAGAGATACAAGAATAAGCACTTTACTTATTACTATTTATTTTAAAACTGCAGTACGCATATAGAGACCAGAATTATGAAAAGAAAGCAATAACATTGGATTAAATGAGACATGAATTATCTCATATAAACGCCAACCTAGCCATTAGTCATATGAAGGATTTATATGGAGAATAACAAATAAAATTATATATATATATATATATATATATATATATATATATATATATATATATATATATACATATACATACATACATACACACACACATACATACATACATACATACATACATACATACATACATACATACATACATACATACATACATACATACATACATACATACATACATACATACATACATACATACATACATACATACATACATACATACATGGAGACACAGCATAAAGTAATACATTTCTACCAGATCAAGTTTTGTTGTTATTGTTATAGTTCTTGTTGACGACGATGATGACATTCTCATATATTGTGAAAAGCTAGAAGAAATGCATTTTCCATTTAAAAGTAATGACAAATGAAAACAAAAAATCTACAATGTTGTCGTCAGTATGAAATAAATTATATATTCACTTCCCATTCAGGTAATTAGTAGAAGACTTTGCGTCAGTTTCATGTATATTTTGAACTAACTGCAGTTAATCATATGTAAGTTCATCAGAAAATTTTTAATTTCATTAAGATAAATCAGTAAACAAGTAAAGGGTATTTTCTTAAATGTTTATTGTGTTATCTTTAAATATGATGAAAGGGCCTAAATCGTTGACAATCTCACAATTGTTTTGCTATATCAATAATAGGGCAACATTAATATTTTTAACTTTAATTAGCTGTGTGGTCATGAATAATAATAATAATAATAATAATAATAATAATAATAATAATAATAATAATAATAATAATAATAATAATAATAATAATAATAATAATAATAATAATAATAATAATAATAATAATAATAATAATAATAATAATAATAATAATAATAATAATAATAATAATAATAATAATAATAATAAATAATCCGGAATAATGTCAAACGTACCGGACTCAATATTGCTTTGACGCGCGTTTTAAGTGTTTCTTAGCAGAGACATTTTGGTTCCTTTCGGGGATGTTTGCTACAGAACCCTACTCAACGAAATTGCTTTGAGTTTTGTTCAGGTTATAAAAAAAAATAAAATAAACAAAATTCGTGAATTTCGACTTTAATTAGATTAAGATACAAAATAAATCGTCATTACTTGAATGTAATCGCAGTGTTTCGAACGGTAGGCTACATTGTAAGACACTAACCCTGAAAGGTTCGTCGTCTTATTGCCTGTAGCATGTACCGTGGTCGAATAATATCGGGACGAGAAGTAATATTTTCAGGAATGTCACAAACACTTGGCATCCCATATCGACACTTTTCCACTAATTAAAGTCATATTGTTTTAAGTTAGGTCGAACTTTACTTACTTTGGTGTCATTGTTTCTAATAAATTCAAATTCCGACTGAAGCAAATGAACATTTTTTTCAAGTTCCATTGACCTACATTTCAGTTGCCTGGAATGCATTGGAAGCTGGACATTTTTCTATTTCTGTGATTACACTGTGTCCAGATAAGGAGATGCTGCTCTTTATGTATTTATACCATGGGTTTTTAAGTCACATTTTCTTATCAGTATTTATTTTTGACATTTCTTCTATTATGGAATAAGACACTGATGGAGCTGCTACTTTTGTAATTAGACTTTTGATAAGGGAAATTACTTATTACGTATGCTCATGAATTTTAAAAGCTACATGTATGAATATGTGTATAAATGTGTTTTCTTTAAAAAAAACTTATTTAAAAAAAAAAGCAAAATTACTCTGCTGTGATCTCCCAACAGATCTGGCTTAAAAAAAGTTGTTACCCCCAAAAAATCGCTAACCTAATTTTCTTGTCCGCAATTTTTCAAAAAATTGTTGCTATTTTCATAATACAATACGTGAATATGTGTATAAATGTGTCTTTAAAAAAAACTTATTTAAAAAAAGCAAAATTACTCTGCTGTGATCTCCCAACAGATCTGGCTTAAAAAAAGTTGTTACCCCCAAAAAATCGCCAACCTAATTTTCTTGTCCGCAATTTTTCAAAAAATTGTTGCTATTTTCATAATACAATACTATTTGTTTATCTCAATATCCTCAGGACCAAGCTAATATTGTTGACATAAGCAGATGTTTAGATAAGTAAAGGTGTGGCTGAAAATAAATTAAAATTTCACTTCCAGTTGAAATTTTTGTGAGATGACCTGTGGTCAGTGACTAGGATTTACACATAGAAAAACAATGGAAATTTGGATTAAATGAAGACAACTAGGCTAAAATACATTTGTATATTGACAACTTACATTTGTGTAGTACACTCCACAATGTGTTAAATAATGTACATGCATATGAAAAATCTATGAGTTTGAGTATTAAATCATATGTTAGAACATTAATGTATCAGTCACATCCTGTTAGAAAACACATGTATAACAAGTATATATGTAAAATGGTAGTCCTCATTTGATATATATATCCCATATTTGATCACAAGTTAGAAAATTCATGTATCAGTCAAATCGTGTTAGAAAACAACTAAAACATAATAAATGGTAGTCCTTGTTTGATTGATATCCCATTGTCAACAAACACAGTTCACTCTCCTAGTAGTAGGTGGCTGTATAGTTGCTTATATACTTAATGTACATGTACTTAAATTGGCCTACATTTTGGTCACCCAGAGACAACTGCCATGATGTGAGGATACCAAAGGAATGAAGCTTGTTCATAGGGAAATGAAAATGTGAACAAATAAAAAAGTTTAAAATTCTTGCGATATGTCCCATCCATCATTTAACTCTATGGCCAGATATCTGTTGTTTCAAAATATTGGAACTTTTAATTGGGGTTTTAAATTGCCATTGGTAGTGTTCATAAGCATGAACTTTTTTGGTGAAAACAGGAAACTTTCACGGCATAATAAATATGTTCTGATCACTATGAAAAAAAAAACCATGCTTTTATTTAAGTTTGTTGCCAACTTTCTTTGATCAAAAGTCTTCGGCTTGTTTTGATGAAGGTTCATGTGTTATGGAAGGTGTTGCAAAAAGTGATCTTTGAAGTATCAGACAAATACCTGTTTGTTATTGCTGCAGCAAAATCAAATAGCTCTACAGCATTGATGTAGACAGTTTTTTTTTCATTTGCTGTTTATATATACAGATCAATTATTGCTTCAAAGTTAATAAGTTTTCTTTAAAGTTAACAGCAAAACTATTTTTTCTGGTGCATATTTTGAAAAGGAAAAAATTGCTATCATCTTGTAGATTGTAGTCATTCCCATTCCCTATTTCAGAGATGGTCCATTGTAACTAGTCAAGTATGATGGGTTATATTATAGCACAGATTGTTAAGGCCAGACATCAGCATAATCGGATTATGATATAACAGTGCCATGTTAGGGTGGTTTGTCATTATCAACAAAGGATTTGTTTATGTAACAACAGATTCCAGTACATTTTGATATTCAAGTTTGTGGCTTCCTGTCATGGTGTCTTTGAATTTCTCAACTCCAAACCCAAGACTATAAACAGTTTTTAACAGCAAAAATTGTTGTCAACTAAAAGATTGCCAGATAGTTTAGTTTGTTGCCAATAAGGAAAATAAATCACAATTTGCGACAATGGTGAAGCCCAGTGCAGTCCCTGATAATGGTAAGCATATGTTGGCATTATACAATGTTTTAAAAGATTTTTGTTATCATCATAAAAGTGAAAAAATTAACATCAACGATATATAAAAGGAATAAATATATTTGCTTGGTATTCTTGATTTTCCCAAAATTATAACATCACTTGATGTCAAAGTAATTTGTCTATAATTTAATTAAATTATAACTTTTATTTTATACATTCACCTTTTTATTTTGATTGACACATTAAATATAAAACCTTGTAGGCAAAGGTCTTCTATACTAATGGTCACAAGGTTACTTATCAACCTGTTCCTTAATGTTCCTTTGATGCTCAGAGATGAAATGAGAATAATCATATAACTGTCTCTAGCCCTTTCTACTTTAATTAAGTTAACTTTGGTACAGTTCATTTAATCAATAATTCTAAGAGTTTCAAAATTCGACATATTACAACAGTTTAGAAAAAATGGAACATACATTTATTAGTGAATGTACAAAAAAATAATAATAAACCATAATCCTAGATGAATTACCTCTGAAATATTTGTCAAGGATTGAGGCAATGATGTGTTTTCAGATAATCATGATAGAATTAATGTGAGAGAGATAAAATATTGTTCATAAAAAGGCAATTGTCTCCAATGCTTCTCCAAAGAACTGTGGCATCTTGATAAAATCCAAGAGTTTCCTTGAATTGTGCCACACCACATTAATTACATCATCAAACTTTATACACTTCTGAACATAGTCGAATAATCAACCATACTAAAAGAAGCATATACCACCTAATTTATCATGTAGTATATAGTATTGATGAGAAAAATTATTTTAGATATGAATGAAAGAATAAGCCAACAGGTTATATTGACATATGTTCAAGACAGGTGAAAGTGGAAGACAAAAATTGCTGTTTCATATTTATATAGAGAGAAATGAGAATTTAAAAGGGCAGCACCCATATAAGGACTGTTGATGAAACTAATTATTTTTTGCTCAGAAGATAGTATGTAACTATAAGAGCAAGTTTTTGATAAAATGCAACGTTCATTCCACATCACGTTTTGCAAAAAATAAAAATAAGAACCGCAACAATTATAACTAAAACTATTGCTACTACAAAAATCAAAAATATAACTATTACATTCTAATAGTGCTTGAGGAATTGTTCCCCCCCCCAACCACCACCAGCTCACTTATTGAAAACTAAGTACATCTGAACCCAAATTTAACAATATGCAAAACTTTCCATATAATTCAGCAAATCCCACCCATAGTTTTTTTTCTTTCAGTGTTCAGCCTAATCCACCATCATTTCTTAAGCTCTTTCATTTGGGAAATCATGCTGTATGTCTAATTCTGATTCAGATAGATTTCCCAAAAGAAATATAATAAGAAACAAAGACTAACTAGCTTTAAATTTGTGAAATAATTAATACTATATAATTATATTTAACTTTTTATATTTCACTGATATTTCTTTAACTTTTATGATGATGACATGGTTTGAAAATTTTTAGGTTGCTCCCACATGCTTGCCCCACTACTATAAAAATGTCTGGGAAGGTCACTATTTACAGTGCTCAGAGAAAAACATTTTCAAAACAGGTCCATGGCTGGTGACTTTAAAATACTCATAAGCCCTGACTCATTTCCATGTGCTAGAAAGGTCTTTACCATTTTATTATTCAATAGTGCTCAAAGCATGTTTTTATAAACAATCTTAGGCTAATTTACTTTAAACAAATCACTAAACCTGACTAGAACCAACTCCAGTTTTGTGTACCTGAAATGACACTATTTTTAACTATTAATTTGAAACAAGGATGTGCTTAAGATTAAAACATGGTTATGAAATATATATTTTTTTGTATATTTCTTAGGTTGTATGCTATGTTGATTCTTTCAAAAAGTATATATATATATATATATATATATATATATATATATATATATATATATATATATATATAGTAAAAAAATAAAAACATGTCCTGAAAAAATAAAAACATGTCCTGAAAAAATAAAAACCTGTTAATGTCATTAAATTCATAACATACAAATGTATACTGATGGAAAATACCACTAGAAAAAATATTATTTTAAACTGGTATACTGCTAATACCATTGCCACGGAATTGTATAAATTAATTTTGTTTAAGTCAATGTACTTAGGGTTTTATTTTTCGTGTACAACGATACCCGAGGGTGATCAATGTATATTCTACAATATTTCAAAACAGTGAGTTCGCTTTATCTTCTCTTGCACGTGCTGATTGCTTTAGATGGGGAAAAACTGAATACATGAATTACACAGACGATGTTGAACTACATATCCTGTGTGCTTTACGTTAAAATCAAATCTTTACATTATGAACCATTTTGTTGATTGGAGGTCTACTTTGAGACCTACATATCTCCAGCTGTAGAGGTATTTAAGTTATTCATTTATATGCATTGTAAGTTAAATCTATTGTATTATGATGTTTGATTTTGTCGCTTCAACTAGTTTAGTAAATGCTGTTTAGTAAATGCTAATATGTTCTGTTCTTATCTGGGATTTAGCAAGAATTCTACAAGATTGCATTTAGTAAATGACCATTTAGAACATTATGAATCTTATAATTCACCAATTTACTCCTGAACCTGTTTATTGTTTGTCGTTTTATAATGCAAGACTGATAATTTATATAACTTACCATATATGCCATCGTTGCATACTACCGTATATACCAGTGTCATGTGTAGTACACTGTATTGGATATATTTTCAGCTGTGTTGGTGTAGAGCTGTGTTGGTGCAGTGCTGTGTTGGTGTAGAGCTGTGTTGGTGCAGTGCTGTGTTTGTACTGTAGAGCTGTGTGTATGCTGCATTTTCAGTGCTGAGCTGTGCTGTGTGTAGAGCTGCATATGCTGTATGTGCAGTGCTGAGTGGTGCTATGCTATATTTTCGAGTGCTTTGAATATTCCAACGTTGCTAATCGGGTTGAGGGTGATCATGCATTGTAGACCAAAGTGGTGGGCAGTGATTGTCTAAGCCAGGAATCAATGGTGATCGGTGACTACAAATAATATTTGCTTGTTTGGCCAGTGGAACTGGTAGCAAAGAGTTAAGGGAGTATAGACATTGCTCCTGATATATATTATTTTAGCTATGGGCTAATGTAGTTATTTTTTGTAATACTGAGTGTTTTACTATTAATTTAAACTATCAATTCGTTATTTTGAACGAAATATCATTGGTTTTGCCATTGTGAGTATAGCTATCAATTCGTCATTTTGAGCAAAATATCATTTGTATTTTACTATTGTGAAGATCATATTTCTGTTTTGTGATATACTGTGAATTGTTCTTTATTTGTCTTGGTATCGTATTTGTTGCATTAGTAAGATGGTGCTAATTATGTTAATTAATCCCATATTGGGACCCATGCACGCACATATCTATCATACTCCATTTAATATTTTAATATAACATTAAATATTGTATTGCATTTCCATCAATGGAGTTTTGTTGTAAATCCGAAAATCACAAACTCGGTTATCTTATTACAACCATTCACCACTGTTAATTTCTTTATGCCTTGATTTCTGTCATAGGAGTCCATATTGACTGTATTAGATTATTTAATTACTGGATTGGCATGTGAGTGTGTCTGCTATGCATAAATACTCATATCAGTGACTATATTACATCCTTTTTGGGAGTATGTGTGCATGGTTGATGGGGTATGTCGATTGGTGTGAGCAGGCAAGGCAGTTGGTGCTATAACCTACAGATCAGGGTTTGACTCTTAGTAGGGTATCTTTCTGATATGAGAATTTGTCATTTTAGCTTCAGGACCTAACTTTTGTCAGCTGGTGATGGACATTTCAACAAATGAGGAAACAAAGGTGAGGAGTCAGCTTCATAAATCCTTCAAGGCTGTCAAGAACTGTTTGTCTACATGGAAGGAAGCTTTAGCAGCCTGCCAGCAGCCTCTCTATCAAGTGGAAAACTTGTGTGAACAACATCAGTGTTGCTCAGATGCCAATATTGAGCAATCTGGCATCATAAAGCCATTTCCAGACATCAAAATGAGACTCTTGCATAAGATTGATGTAGAGTTGGAGGAGCAATTGTCAAGGATTAATGTTGAAATGTTGGTATATCTACTTTTAAATCCTATTTTAGTCTCTGTTTTCCATTTTCCATATGTTCTCACTTAAGCACAGACAGATCTGCCATCACATCATGTGCTGGTAGCTCTGGGTCTATGCAGTAGTTTATTAAAAGTAATCATTTAAATTAGTAACATATCCTTTATATGGCAGCTCATTCTGTGATAGCAGATAAGTGTCTTTATTGTGTTGGATTCATATGTATGTGGTAAATTATGAATTGAGGTGGATAAACTAATGAGAAAAGTTTTTATTGAAACGGTGATAATTACCCCAAAAATATTGTAATAAGTTTTTAGTATAACTAATCCATGTTGGCATGTCATATAGGTTTTCTTTAGAAGTATACTTGTTTAAGTTTAAAACTGTGATTTCATAATACCATTTCCAAAGTAGGGGTTTATGGTAATTCTTGTATCCATTGGTCTGTCTGTCCTTCAGTCTTGCACACAATCTTCTTAGTGCAACTAGTCTTTCAGGTTTTGATAGATTGTCATGAACCATAACAAATAATATGGTCATCACCTGAAGATGCACATATCAACAAATCACTTTGGTCCAGCAAATTTTGTTTGAGTGAATGTTTTCTTGCCTTGTAACTGTATATGACACAATCTCATTAATGCATAAATCCTTCTGTATCCGATAGAGTACAATGAACGTAGGTAAATATTATGGTCATCACCTCAGGATAGTCAAGTCTACAAATCACTTTACTTATGCAATTTTCATTATAGTTATTGCCCTTTTTGACTTGTTGCTTAATCAGTATATGCAACAATCTGGTAAGTGCAGCTAGGTCTGCAGTTTTGATTGCGATGAAATTGGTAAACATTGTGATCATCACTGGAAGATGCACATGGAAAAAAAATTCACATTGCTCTTATCAGCTTTTTGTCTTGTAACTTAATGCCGTGAATGATACAATCTTGTTAGCATAACTATTCTTGCAGTTTTATTATGAATTGCCATGAAACTTCGTATATATTAGGGTTATCACTACAAGATGTGCATGACAAGAAGTCACTATTACTGCAGTGTTTGTTAAGAGTTATTGCCCTTTAACTTTTTGCAGTGCTTGACACAATCTGTTAGTACACTGGCATTGATACTTGGCAGCCATCATCTTAAATTGTATGGCACTCAGACCTGTCATCACTTATTGAATTGGCATAGTCTTAGAAATGTCACCACATATGGTCTTGGCATAGACTCAGGTCTATCATCACAAGTTGTATGGCATAGACTGAGACCTGTCATCATGTATTGTATTGCCATAGACTCAGACATGTCATCACATATTGTATTAGCGTAGACTCAGACCCCTCATCACATATTGTGTTGGCTTAGACTTAGATCTGTCATCTTATATTGTATTGCCAGAGACTCAGATCTGTCATCACATATTGTATTGACATAGACTCAGACTTGTCATCACATATCTAATTGGCATAGACTCAGCCCTGTCATCAGATTTTGTGTTGCCATAGACTCAGACCTGTCATCAAACATTGTATTGATGACTGCTCTGGTGGCCTAAGTGGTTCAAGTATCCACCTCATATTCAAGAGGTTGCAGGTTTGAACCCTGGCTGAGTCATATCAAAGACTAAGTCAGATATGCCATCACATATTGTATTGGTAGATGTTTAGATAGTACTATAAGAATGAATAACAGACCCAGACCTCACATATTGTACTGGCAGATGTTGAGAGCATATGTAGAACAAACAGTATAGACCTAGATCTGCCATTACATATTGTGTATGTTGAGATCATATGTAGAATGATTACCATAAATACAAACCTTGCTATAATGTATTGTATTAGCATAGACTTGTACTCTCCAGTGTTGTGATCATACATAGAACAAACAGCATAGACCCAGATCTGATATCACATATTTTGGTGTTTGATGTTCAGAGCATATGGAGAGAAAACACCTAGGTCTGCTATCACATATTATATTGGCAGTAATTTGATCATATAAAGAACAATGTATATAAAACCAAGACTTGCCATCATGTACTGTATTGGCAGTAATGAGATCATATACAGAACAATGAATATAGACCAAGACTGGTGATCAGATACTGAGATTATATATAAAATGAACATCATACAGTAGTCACGCTACCAGGTGAAGTGTGTGACTAAATCACCTGAAAAATGTAAACTTCACCTTCTCTTAGAAATGTGAAAATGATGTTACCCTCTGATTTTTTTAATGTACAATGACTGACCATGGTTTATGATTTTTGAGATGATGCTTGTAGCTCAAGGGAAATGATTTATGCTGTGTTGATATCAATTAGGCTGACAAACTCTTGCACATCCACAAACATGTTTTAATAGTTAACTGACCATAAACCGTTTCATGAGCTAGATGTCACTGCTTGAATTCCTGATGATAGGCCTGATGTATAGTACTTTCAGATAATGAAAATATAACAAATTCTGTTTTGAAATTTAAACATCAATATGTAAATAGTAGGATTTTGTTATAATTGGTGAAGAGCACTTTCTAATTTAATTTTTTTTGATGAAGATTTTTAACTGCCATGTTTGCTTTTTTTTCTTTATAAAATCAGTTTGAAACTGTAATTGAGCATGTAATGGCTGATATCTTTGTGTCTGTAAAATACCACTTCATTAGATTGCCTGTTTTCGTAAATGATTGGGTAAATAGATTGGAGAAAATATATAAATCAATGAAAGCAAAGTCTAAATATTATGTGACAGAAGATTTAGTCTAAATATTTAATAATGTGGGTCAGAAACATATGAAACTAATTTTCTATGTTGGAGAATTGGACTGAATACTGTAAGGTCAAGGTTAATTACTGACATCATTTTCATTTTTGTGAAAATATGAAAAAGATAGTGAAGCAAATACTATTTAACTAGTGTGTGTCATTACCACTAGTACATAGGCAGATAATAAAACCACAAATTTGCAGTCCTATCAATGGATTGCTGTAATGAAACAAGAAGGTGAGTGGTTATGACAAGAAAATCTGTCTTTTTTAAACACATATGCACAATTGCTCAATACATGTTTTTAGAAGAGTTGATTCAGTTGGATAGAAGCATCTAGTTCAGTCATATATAGACTTTAATTAATCAGTGTGTTTTCTATGAATAGTTTACAATAATGTTGTCTCAGCAACAATGAAGTTATGATGAACAGTAATGTATGAACTCACTTCTGCATTTGCTGTGTACACATTACAGGGGTTCTTTCAAAGGAGTTTAAAAACTTTTTGATAGCAAGTTTACGCAAAAATGGTAGTTATTAGGCATTTTACTGACATGCAATTATAAGACTATAATCTTGTTACAAATGTCAATTACATTAATTACAATGTATAGTTTCTGCAGTGATCTTTTTTTAAGTCATGTGGCCAAATTTGAATGCATGTATCTTAATCCAAACATGCAAGTATTAGTATGAATATAATAATTTGCATGCACATAACAACGTATGTTGATAATAAACATACAACACAAATTTTTCAACTTGAAATTAAGTATTGCATAAAACTGATGTTAAATCCATACTGAGAAACAGAACAGAGAACAGAATTAAACTTATAATGCAAGAAAGATAACAAATCATGTGTGTATATATGTATGTAATATATATATATATATATATATATATATATATATATATATATATATATATATATATATATATATATATATATATATATATATATATATATCATTTCTTGCTTTACTCCAAATTCTTCAGTTTAGCTTTTGCTCCCACTTCTCCCTGTTAAGTTCTCACTTCTCTTTATTCTGTCCAAGAGGAGAAGTCACTTTTCCATAAAATCCAAGTCTAACTTGACCTCTGAACATAGAAGCATACGACTCAGATCTGCTGTGTTGAAAGTATACATAAAGCGAACAACATAGACCTGGATCTGCTATCACATAAATTTATTGTGATCATACACCAGTCTTGTGTAAGTTCCTCCAGGTCACAGGCTGTAAAGCAATTTCACAATGTACCAATATGTTGTAAATGGAACTGGATAGAACCAGGTCATGGGCTATGTTAGTTGAATTTCAATGGTTTATCAGTTAACGTTATCTTCAATCTTCATTCATGTATTGCATGATTTTTTTCATATTATTAATATTCATTGTGTTTTTGATTAAATGACATTCTGTCCTTTTCAGCAACATATATATTTGTTCATTGTTGAATGAGAACCAGCCCAGATATGGCATCTCAGTGGCAGTAGTGTGTATTACTGTATGGTGTTATGGTTTTATTCATTAATATTGAATGAAAACCTCCCCTTGTATGGCATTTCTGTGGCAGTAAAGTAGTGTGTATTACTGTATGGTGTTACGGTTTTTATTCATTAATATTGAATGAAAACCTCCCCTTGTATGGCATTTCTGTGGTAGTAAAATATTACTGTATGGTGTTTAGGTTTTATTTATTAATATTGAATGATGTGAAAATGTTGTAAAAAATGTTGAAATATTTTTTAAAAAATTGTTTTCTTTAATTGGATTAAAAAAAAACAATGTTTTGATTAATTATGGCTGTTTTAGTTGTATGGTATAAAAGCTATTGACTAAGTAATAAAAAATATTGGGGCTTCATTCATTGAATGACCTTGCAAGCTCAGGCCTTCTTTACATGTCCTTAGGTACACTATTTCTCAGTACTCAGTTAATAACATAGGTATTGACACTGACCCAGACATGCCATATGACATTGAGATCATTCGTAATGTGAATAATGCAGACCCAGACATGCCATATATAATGTTGAGATCATACATAGAATGAATAGTGTAGACCCAGACATGCCATATATAATGTTGAGATCATGCATAGAATGAATAGTGTAGACCCAGACATGCCATATATAATGTTGAGATCATGCATAGAATGAATAGTGTAGACCCAGACATGCCATATATAATGTTGAGATCATACATAGAATGAATAGTGTAGACCCAGACATGCCATATATAATGTTGAGATCATACATAGAATGAATAGTGTAGACCCAGACATGCCATATATAATGTTGAGATCATGCATAGAATGAATAGTGTAGACCCAGACATGCCATATATAATGTTGAGATCATACATAGAATGAATAGTGTAGACCCAGACATGCCATATATAATGTTGAGATCATACATAGAATGAATAGTGTAGACCCAGACATGCCATATATAATGTTGAGATCATACATAGAATGAATAGTGTAGACCCAGACATGCCATATATAATGTTGAGATCATACATAGAATGAATAGTGTAGACCCAGACATGCCATATATAATGTTGAGATCATACATAGAATGAATAGTGTAGACCCAGACATGCCTTATTTGATCTTGAGATTCATAGAATGAATAATGTAGACCCAGACATGCCATATATGACATTGAGCTCATTAATAGAATGAATATTGTAGACCCTTATCTGCCTTGCATTTTGTGATGGCAGATATGCATCTACACAATTTGCAGTCCAATGCTTATGTAACATAAGTAAATACATTCTCTTTAGATTGTTGGCATGGAAGATGAAAGAGAAGTCTAGAGTAAATTCAGATATGTTTCTTTTCTTATTATTTCTTGTATGTTTGTAATTACTCTGAATTCAAAGTACAGCAAACTGATTATAGTTGAATATTGTTGTATGAAATGAAATTTTGCTAAAGCAAGAAATAATGTGTGCATGCAATATGCAGTTATGTTTCAAACTTATTGACTGAATGTAGATTATCTGCCCATGTTTATTTGCCTGAATACTGTATGTGTTTAAACAGTGTATGAATAAGGAATTCTAAATGCAGTAATAATTTGTTAACAGAGTTTGTTCTGGTTATTTATATCTAGCTTTATATACCATATGTATCAAATTATAAGTTAGTTCCACCTGCAAAGAAATTAGACCCTCAGGTGCCATTGCTTAATGTGCCAGAAGATCATGGTCAGTGTTGTTTGTTCCACTGATTACATCCAACAAACTGTGTAGACAAAGATCAGATTATGTCTTTATGATGGCAGATCAGTTCAATGCAGTGTAGCTGGGATATGATATATAGGGTGGTATACCCGGTATATATTCCTAAAGTTATAGTATCAATACCTTTACAGGAAGAAGCTGGATAATTGCTGTGAACGAATAGGCAAACATTGTCACTATAGCATGAAATCATACCAGGAAAATAGTCC
Organism: Potamilus streckersoni; assembly: GCA_016746295.1. Lineage (NCBI taxonomy): Eukaryota > Metazoa > Mollusca > Bivalvia > Unionida > Unionidae > Potamilus > Potamilus streckersoni. Next base: position 1,837,848 of record JAEAOA010001852.1, read on the forward strand.
ATATATTCCACTAGACAAAGTTCTGGAGCAGACACCAACCTGTCCAGCCATTTCAGACATGTTGGAATGGCTACAACAAATAGAGAGACTAGTTTTTCAACAGTATCCTTTTCATTACAAGAATTCTGAAAACTATGACTATAATGATGGTACATGCACAGGATTTGTCATGAATGCAAAATAATGCTAGACTAGGTATTGCTTGTCCAGCATAGACGGCAACAGGAGTGGTATCTTCAACAATTTTATCATTTATGTTGTTGCTATTATTATTATTATTATTATTATTATTATTATTATTATTATTATTATTATTATTATTATTATTATCATCATCATGATGATCATCATCATGATGATCATCATCATGATCATCATCATCATGATCATCATCATCATCATCATCATGATCATCATCATGAACATCACCATCATCGTCATGATCATGAACATAATGATCATCGTCCTCATGATCATCATGATCATCACCATCACAATCATCATCCTGATGATGATCATCATCATCACAATCATGATCATCATCATGATCATCATCATTATTATACCCCACCTCACTCCAGCCCTGCCTCCCAAAAAGTTGTTTGAAGGTGTATACTGGAGTCAGTTTGTTCATCCATAATACTATTATGTACATACATAATATCACCAGGACCATTAGAGATATATTCATAATACTTGGTAGGCTTTTGTATCATGACAACATAACATGGAGTCTGTATCTTTGGCAGCCTGAAACATGGTATGCATTTGCACTGTGACTAGAATTTGTATCTCACATTACATTTGATTTTGTCAGATAAATACTCTTGGAGTATCTCTGTTTCTTATCTCCATGACCATTTCAGATTTTCTTAAACTTGGTATGTTCTTATATCATGTCTATAGTATTTGCACACTCTTCCATTTGTTTGCACCACACTACCTTTTTTCAAAACTAAAAGCATCAAGGATATAAAAAATGCACAAGGCTTTATCATTTCATTCATTTGTTTATAAATTCTAACCTGATTATCGCCAGGGGCATTCTGTTGGATTTATTATCATCAGGATCTGCATGACTTTGAGCAAGAGACTTTGTATATTCATTATGCCTTTGTATGTATGAACATAGGAAATACATCGCTTTATAATTTAAGTAGGGAGTATGACAATTTTATTGTTAAAAGCATGTATAATGTCAATGATAACAGCAGATTCAAAGACAGAATTAGAGTACATAGCTAATATGACATTAAAAGACTGACGGTGCTTATAGAGTTAAAATTGAAGCCTTAAAAAACAAATATACCAATTATACCCTCCCAAATATATATATATATATATATATATATATATATATATATATATATATATATATATATATATATATATAATCATTATTGGTGTTGGATTTATTATCAGCTTTTCTATTCACAGATTGGCATGTCCAAACCCTAGATTTAAGCATTTGTTAAAGCTTTGACTTTTATTTTATTTCAGTTCCAGTTTATCCTACCCTTTCATAATTTGGAAGATAGCACACTTGTCATCTTTTTTAACATTAGTTTTTGGGTGTGTATATTTATATATGCATGAAATTAAGCATTTAAGAAAGTTTTGGGCTTTTATGAATTTAAACTATAGCTTTTGAAAATATTTCCAATTATTGCATATAACATCAAGACAAGGTACACTAATTGGGCATTATGGGATTACAAACTGTGATCTCAGAAACTGAAGACCATGATAACATGAAAATACTTGCTATCTTCAGAACTGAAGATATGACAATGGATGTTCTCCAGTGCACATTGACAATGTTTTGCAGAAATGATTAGTATGTTATTCCAATTAATTTTATGTAGTTCAAGTCAAGATATTTTGAGGCTGATTTTAGCAAATCATCAAAACAAAAGAAATAATCAGACCAATTGTTAAAAACTATTTTGCTACAGTCATAACATGTGTCTGGTGTAGGGATAATTGTATAGCGATGGCACTTACTTAGCACTGATGGTGCAGAGTTGATTACCATAGTCAGTCAGATGCTTTTTGCAGTCAGCTAAAACATTCTGTAAAAGTTTGATTTTAACAAACGCATCAACATTTATATAATTTTGTTTCCTTACATCAGCAACTCATAATAGATATCACTGCAAAAAATATCTCCTTGAAATGTTTAGTCCCAAAAATAAAGATGGCACTGAAAATCTGAAGAACACCTGGAGTTTAGGAGATCAGGAACTAATAAACACTGTTGAGGGTAAATATTACTGATAGTAACTGAGGTATAGTTACACCTAATTCAGAACACTATAGAAATACACAGAATCATTTGTTTAGCCAGGTTATTTCAGGGCATCATACAAAAATTTAATTTGCAATCACTTTTATTAACTGTTCTTATTGAATTTTATGATATTCATTGTGTAGAATGGGAATAATAAAATTAATTGTTCACCATTAGAAAGAATATTTTTCAAATCAGATAGTAAAAGCAGATTTTGTCTCGTGATATGAGTAAATTTATGTAATATATTGTGCCATACATTCAGGCTAAACTTTGTACAGTATCAGGTAAGCATTCTTCCCAGCAGTAATAGTTCTAATACCATTTAAGCCTAAATCATACTAGAAATAATAACAATATCTAATTATCCCCAAATGCTGTATTATTTTTACATCATTAAGTAGTACCTTTGTTGTAGGGCCTGTGATGTTACAGTTCAGGGGGGGTGGTATTAGAGAAGAGAGGAATGTTATAGCTTTATAACGATGCTACATGATTTATATCTTCTCTTTCTGAACCATATCCTTTTTAGGTAAAACTTCCTGAGGATCAGAGCTTATGTTAGGATTTGAGACTTTCTTTCATTAGATCTAAAAGCTGAGTGGTCCAAACAGCAGATAAACTGTTGCAAAACCTTTGATGAGTTTGATATTTGGAGAAAAAAAAGGATGAACATTATAGGTCAGATAAGCAAAAGAAAGAAAAATCAGATTTTCACCCACTACTTGTGCTCAGGTTTAATAGCCAATTCAAGACAATTTGTTTAATTATCTAAGCTGCAGGCAGTACATAAGTATCTCTCGATCAATTGTGCTTGGATTCAGTCAGGAGTAACATAATTACTTTTTTTTCTAGTACCCCATTTCAGGGGAAATAATCTCTGGTGCTGAGTAATCTGGGTCACTGGTGTAATGTATTTATTTGATCATTTAAGCATTAAAACTGCACAGAATTACACAAACATTCATTCTTTGGCAATTTATAACAAATTTCATAAAATACAGTGAATTCTAGTTTTGTCCATAATGTATGGCACAAGACAAATGCAAGTGAATTATGTCAACATGGTATATGCTATACAAGTCATCTGCTTTTTTTTATTATGAATCAACAGCTATGATTAAACTGAACATATCTATTTTTCAGAGTATCTTTCCTACACAAGCTTCTTCCTTGAAGAAAAAATTACCTAAAATGGACAAAACAGTGCTGTCTCTATTAAATGTCAACACATTAAGAAGCTGGAAATCCCAAAGTACCGGTCACAGTATCCATTGCAAAGGCAGTAAAGGATCAGGGTTGTTTTTGCTGGATTGTCTGGACGTATGGTTTTTAGACTCCATGACAGCATTGATATTCTTTGAAAACTTAAACCAAAATATCACAATTCAGTAAAATAAAATTCAAGGACACATTGATTTCCAGATGACATTACTCTGGTTTGGGGCTTCAGAATTTCATAACATATAAGCAAATAATTTATCATGGTTTTACCACTGCTTCATATATCTCATTTTAACATGTGATTTATCAGTCTTATTGAGTCCAGTTATTATGACGTTGTATGCAAATTGGCCATGAGATTTGATTAGTCATGTGACTAGCAATGCAAATTGAGCTAACAAGGTCAAAATTCATCAACGCTGTAGTTTTGTCTCGTCTTAAATGGATCAAAAACAAAATTGGTGTTATGCTTGTAATTTCTGAAAAGATAAATGATTTCCCTATCGATTTAATGTAAATATCGGTCAATGTAAGGTCATTTAAGTTTACTAGGCCTGATAGTAGGTGAGTACCCTATTCCAACACCAAATGGTGTCGGCGAATTCCAACTTTTTGATAGGGAATGGATTCTGACCCTAACACCACAACATAAGAAACCAAATATCAAAAATGGGGTGTCAAGGTTAGAGGAAACTCAGACTACCCAGTCACCAGACCTTTGTCATCAACAAGAATTTCAGGTTCATCATATCGGGGGACTCCTCAATGCACTGATCATCCCTTCATTAATAAACATTCCACTAGTACAGAAGGAATGGTCTCTCCATCCCCTCAGTTCTCACTCACATCTGTACCTGATGGGATGAACCATTTTGGTAGACCTTTTTGGGACAAATAGGGTATGCCAAACCCCATTCTTTGTGTCCTCCATTCCAGACATAACAGCTTGGGCAGTGATCTCCCTATCATTGGTTTACTCATATACCAACCACCAATACCTCTGATTCCAAGTGATACAGCAAACAAGGCAATTTGTCTGTGACCTCACTAGTACGCAAATGAACATATCATACATCTCCAGGCATCTGTATGCAAATGAACATATACCTCTCCAGGCATCTGTATAGCAGATAGCTAATTTCATCTTCTGGCTCTTCAAAGAGAGAAAATTAGCTCTGAGTATGATCAAAGGCTATCACTTGACGTTAACTGACACCTTTTGTCATCATGGGCATGAAGATATTCAATAAAACAAGGACATATTCAATCTCCTTGTTACTTTTGGTATACACGGCCTAAACACTAAACCTCTGCCTCAAGTGGAACCTATCTTTGGTATTACACAGGCTAAACAAGAACTCTTTCGAACCAATTGCATGGGCATCTCTGGTGCACCATTCCTACAAGTCCTGCCTGGCAGGCAGAATTAGTGAAATATATGCTCTGTCCTCTGACTCCAATTACCTGCAGTTTCGACAAGATGGGTCAGTCTTATGATGGTATCCTCTTTCATCACCTAGAATCATTGCCTTTCCATGGGAAACCAACCATTTCTCATGAAGCCTGTCTCATCTGGACTCTTCAACAGAAAGCCACTTACAAGACCATGTCAGATCTTTGAGGTGGTACTTTAATTGAACGGAGACGGCACATAGAGGCAGATCATGCCTTTTTCTGTCTCTTAAATCAGATCAAGACGATTTATCAGCTCAGAATATCTCATCCTAGATCAAGTAGGTTGTTCACTCACCATACAGGGAAATAACCCCAGCTCAAGTGAACTATTTTATGTATTTTGGCTATTTAAGTCGGGGCAGTTGCCACCAGCCTAGCATTCAGACGGAACTGTTTTCTAACCATCATTATTCAGGCTGTGGGATGGAGATTGGAGTCCACATTTTCTAGCTTTTATCTCTGAGATTTGTTATCCCAGAGGGCCCAATTTTATTTGGTAATACCTGTATACACAGCTCAACAGGTCACATTTCTTGGTCAATCTTAAGATTTGGCTTCACAACTTGCTAGATTTGTGTGGCAAAATTTTTTCCCTTTTGAAACCGTGTCATAAGAGATGGAGTCACCTCTAGCTGGGCTACTTAGAAGCTATCTCTCATACATTAGCGGATTGAAGATTTTTCCCCAGGGTAAAATGATGTACCTCCCTCTGCCTTTTATTCTTCTTAGGTGTTATGATTGGCTAATGCATTCGAAGAAGAAACCAATTCTTTTATCGTAAAATATGTTTCTTCAAAAATACTTACCCACTCATAATATCCATACACCTTCCCAGCCTCCCCTCAGTTACATCCAGAGCGAGCGTGCCTTCTACTCCAGTAATAACTAACATCTCCTTGCTGCCAAGTTTTATATATAAGAGGAGATCACTATGCCTGATCACTAATAGGTTGGCAGACAACTTTTAGCTCCTTGAGCTAAAAGTAGTATCTGGGAGGGCTGGATTTGCGAGGTAGTGGAAGTTCTCCTAAGTATTATGAATGGATAAGTATTTTCGAAGAAACATTTTATAAAAAAAATTGGTTTCTTCTGAATGGATGAAATTGGGTTTTCACTACATTAAAAATCTAAATCACACTCACACACATTGATTACATTAAGTGTTTGCACATAGTTCTGTTTTTCTCACTGTTCTATGTACAGTTAAAAAACCCAGATGAGACTATTCATCATGGAGAGTAACTTTCCAATGGCAAAAGTGAGTCATAATAATACTACATTTAATCCTTCAGTGATTACAATAAGTTTTTGTATTTGAAATTTTTGTATGTACAGGTATGATACTTTAAGGGTATATTCATTTTAGAGGGCACTGCTTATCAATCAAAGGATGGCCACAGTGACTACTTTTTCTGCTTAATTGTCTCTAAAATATTTTTGGATTATGCCACAGCACAAATGTGATGTTTCATGCTGGGAAGTTCTTGTTTGTCATAAGGCTGAATTTGTAATCCTTGATTATTTTGGGTCTGGGTGGCCAAGTGGTCTAAGGCACTCGCCTTTACAGATCACTCACACATCTTACCTCAGTCTGCATGAGTTCAGTACTTGGCTCTTCCTTCACAGATCACTCACACATCTTACCTCAGTCTGCATGAGTTCAGTACTTGGCTCTACCTTCACAGATCACTCACACATCTTACCTCAGTCTGCATGAGTTTAGTACTTGGCTCTACCTTCACAGATCACTCACACATCTTACCTCAGTCTGCATGAGTTCAGTACTTGGCTCTTCCTTCACAGATCACTCACACATCTTACCTATGTCTGCATGAGTTCAGTACTTGGCTCTACCTTCACAGATCACTCACACATCTTACCTCAGTCTGCATGAGTTCAGTACTTGGCTCTACCTTCACAGATCACTCACACATCTTACCTCAGTCTGCATGAGTTCAGTACTTGGCTCTTCCTTCACAGATCACTCACACATCTTACCTCAGTCTGCATGAGTTCAGTACTTGGCTCTACCTTCACAGATCACTCACACATCTTACCTCAGTCTGCATGAGTTCAGTACTTGGCTCTTCCTTCACAGATCACTCACACATCTTACCCCAGTCTGAATGAGTTAAGTACTTGGCTCTTCATTTCACTAGATATACTGGCCACCATGTATATCATGTGCTAAAAACTGGCATTAAATTCCACAAAAAAACACACCAGATTATTTAATTACACCTTTCCATCAATAACTCGTGCACAGTGGGGCCTACAAACATAGACAGCACTATAAACAAGGGCATGAGTTACCGAGGGACCTTCAAAAATTGAGAAAATATCCACTTAAACATTGAGAGAACCATGTAGGGGGTGTAGGGAACTGGGCTGTTTAATGACTGAATCCTCATTTGACAATCACATTGATAATATTTGTTAATAATGCGCTTTTTCTAAAAAATTGTTCGTTATTCAGTATAAATAACATTTATTTTCAAAATTTTCAAAATGCAAAATGTCCAACATGTGAAAGATCGTTTCAGCAACCATCACATATGAGCAAAAACATCTGTGTATTAAATTGGTGCTTTTTGTTTTGTTGACTAGTCTGGTTCCCAGAGTGGTGTGTAATAGTATTCTACCAAGTTGGGAGTCCAGTCCATGTTGCCAAGAACTAGACTATCAGTTGATAAACAACCAAATAGATTCCTCTTTTTCAAAAACTAGATACATTTATATTGTAAGATGATCTCCTATGTCAAAACTCAGTTTTTGTATTGCTCAGTTAGTATAATATTGATAATTGCTTTCATTAAAGTAATCGTGAAACTTCTTATTATCTTGAGGATATCTCAAAGTGCCAGTTCAGGAATTCTCTGAAAATCACTTACCCACAATGGTCCATATCTGTGAAACGAAGGTCTTTATTTTATGACATATTCATTTTGTGTGGTTGCCTTGCTATCTTTGATCACAATTATGAATGAGAGGTTAATTTAAGGTAGTTTATGTTGCATACACAGTAACATTTATAATTGTTAGAGTGATATACTAAAGTGAGTTCACCTGACATATGACTGGGGCTGCTAGATTTTAAGTGTGTAGGCTTTAATGCCTTTTAATTTTTTTAATTTATTCCACCTTCTTTATTTGATTCAAAAGACATGATTAACCTGATAATACAAAGGAGGCCAGCTGATAATTCAGTACAACAATAAAACAAATACTTCTAAGAGTTAATTATTAAAACATGGTCAGCACTTAATTATGTTCTCAGAGAAATGCTTGCAGATGTAGTTCCTATGGTAGATTGACACATTTTACATTTACATACACACATTGCATTATGATGATTACACTTAAGAGGAACTAAAAAAAAATTTAAACACACATTTCACTTAATAAAAATTATATAAATATTAATGTACTGACTACACTTTGTGTAAGTGACATTTTCATTGATCAAAATTTCCTTGAATATCTTTAATTATGGTGTACTAAGAATATTGTTTGGAAAGAAAATGTAACCAATTATATGACTTATTGAAAGTTGATAATTTCAAACTGTTGATTAAAATATACATGTCATATCTACTTTTTTACCATAAAATGATAGATATATCAATGTTTCAGTTACCAATTTTGATTGAAATTTTTTTTTAAAGTTCAAGAAATAGGGATTGGGGTATTTTCTGGTTTTTAAAAATGGGATCCATGCCTGACACGTTGTTATAAGCCAGGGTGCAAGTTATCAAGGAAATGATGTATGTGATTCATTGGAACTACACAAACAAAGAAAGGATACAAGAAATTAAAAAAGTTTTATATTATATATACATTCTTTCTGTAGTTATATTGTAGAATGTCTGATGTTTTCAAAAGTAGGTCTTGGGAAGGGTACCTTAGCCATTTATGTCTGGTGTTACTTTGAGCGGTTGGGATTTTGAGAAGGTAATATAACATGGCATAAAAATGTATATGTTTAGAAAGCATTATTTCTCGTAACTTAATTTTTGTGTCATGTTGTGACAAATTTGAATTTTGTTTCACTGAGAGCAACTTAGACTATTCCAGGTAGTGGTAATTACTCAGAATATTCATCCAATCCCAGCCATATTTTCTTGATTGAGAAAATTTAAAAAATTTCTCAAACATAGTATGATGAAAGAAGATTCCTTGTCCAGTTGGATGCAGTGTTGGCTGAACAATAAACATGTGCCAACATAAATTAATGATGAATGTCTAGCACAACATGTGTCAAGTCCCACATAATCACAAGACAGGCCAGTAGCACTGAGCCCAAAATCATTGCTGAAATAAGAGATAGTCATATGTACAAATTACCAATAGTTACTCTCGTCTGATCTTGCAATAATCCAGATTTTTTTTGGTAAATACGCTTCCTAAAGTAATGTTACAAAAGTATTTGTGAACAAAAATCCTATCAAGTTACATGACAGTTTTGAATTTGAAATACATGTTTAATTGAAATAAAGAATACACTGTACATCAAAAAAACTTTTAAGAAGAAAAAGAAAAGTGACAATACTATTATCATCATCATTATTGTTATTATTATTCTGAAGAGCCATTTCTGTGTATTTTTTAATGCAATTGTTCCTTTTCACTTAAAATCAAAATGAAATCCTTTGAAGAAATTAAAAAAGAAATGATGTTTAAATCTTTAAAATAGTTCAAGTTATAGCTGGTCAATCCTGGACGCAAATACTTTGTCAATATGTCACTAAGAATATAGTGAATGGCACTTGATATGTGTGCTAAGTGTATAATAGTTCTCTATATAGACACTAGTAGGCCATGTTCAACATTGGAAATTGCTGACCAGTGGATCTAACTGGCCTTCACCTTTGCTCAAGGTATGCATTCTTTATCTAAATATACTGTGCAAAAGCCATTTTTTTTTCCTTGACTTTTTTTGTCCCCTAAAATCAGTAGGTTTCTTTTTTAGCCAAGTGTATTTCATCCACAAAGTTTAGTTCAGGTTCATGATGTAGAACTAAAGTAAATGTTTTGAAATAAAACCAGTTTTTTGTTTCTTCCTTACCCCATGCAGAGGTCGTCCAGAAAGTTTGGTCCAAATCTGTCTTGTATAAATAATATTGATGGGAAGGAACTGTTTCTTCTTTCAGTCAGTGACCTTGACTTTTGACCTTCAGATTATTAGACTTCTTACCCATTGTGCGAACCATTCTTAAAATTCTGGTCCATGTTTGCGAATAACAACAAATGGTATTGTGTGGAAAGAATTTTCTTCTCAATTAAATGTTACCTTGACCTTTGGCCATTTGACCCACAAGCATTAAGCTTCTTCATTACACCAAGTGCAAACCATCCACAGAGTTTGGTAATAGTACAGTGGGCATCATAACATAATGCACTTCACCTTATGGTGTATGTATAATCATTCAGTTTAACTAATGTTAGGTCTTTGGGACATTTATTTTAAAAAAAAACACTGACATTCCAAAATACCCTTTAGCTCTCATTGACAGGGATGACCCATTTTTTTTAAAGGTTTATAAGGTTATGTGACAATTGTGTGTTCATTTGCATAGTCATAAATATATGTGTAAATCGGGCATCAAATGTACAACATATGGTTCACAGTATATCAGTCACTTTTGCACATACATTGTGCTCTTGATGTGTGGAACAAGCCAAGCATGTATTGTGCTAAATAACAATGTCAATGCTTTTGTTTTAATTTTTATTCTTGTGGTTAGAATGACTTGTAGAAATTTTGAATCCTTTGTTTACAGTTTTTTGATGTTGAAAAGGATAAGACCATAATCAAGAACAATGTATTGTATGTAATGGTTAAGATGTATGGTGTCCTTGTATTTGTGGAGAAAACAGAACACTCAGAAGAAACCAGAACCTTGGAAGGCAACTGTGTACCCATGCACATACTTTAACTGGGAATTGAATGTGCAACACAGGATCATTACCACTGCATTATCAAAGTGGTATGGATTCTATATTTGTGGATAATCATTCTTTTGTTAGAATTTTGGAGAAATGCCTGATGACAAAAGTAGCCAGATAGTGTTGTCATGTATTTTTATTACTCAAAGTATTAAATATGCACATATAAATTCTTTAGTTACATAGTTTTAATGACAAGAAATGTATTAATTGATCCAACTTTTATTTGTAAAGGATAAGGGCTGTTCCAGTAAAATATACATGATTCAAAAGTAATTTCTACACTGATAGGTCCAATTTAAGATTCTGTATCATTTTCACACGTACTTTCTGAGTAATCCGATTACCCTTGTATATATTAAAAACAACCTGCCATCCCTGGTTACCATATACATTTAAATGGATCAGCCTAAAGGTAATTTTATACCATTATATTATCTGTACTTCAAAAATAAATGCAGGATTCACCACAACAGATGTAAATGCAGATGAAAGAAAACAAGCTTATATATATCATTTTCAGAATTCCATTTGAATCGAGTGCACAGAGTATTTAGGAAATATATGGAGGATACTATCATTTCCTTAGTTAATAATATATATATATATATATATATATATATATATATATATATATATATATATATATATTGTATTGTGTGGTAAAATAAATTTGTACTTTAATGAGTGGTCAAGCCACAAGTTAAAATATAATTTTTAGAATAGTGACAAGGCAAATATCTGCATCAAAAAAATAGTTTCTGTGTCTGAGGTGAAATTCAATTTCCATTTACTGATCAAGCTTACATGATGCTTATTTTTCTTGCTGCATATATCGCTTCTATTTGTACATATAATCAAGCATTGCATGGCATGATGGGAAATCTTGTATTTTCATATATATATATATATATATATATATATATATATATATATATATATATATATATATATATATATATATATATTGATGTGGAAATATAGGAATTAAAAATATCAAAAATATTTCACCAATAAATTTCTATTTTTCATACTTGAGTTTATAATGCAACTGTTTCGAAATTGAACTAAATATCAAATAAAGATATAAATATTTAAAACTAAGAACACAAATTTAATGTAATACATCTTTACAAAACTCTAACATTCTCACTCAGATAAATGCAATCTAGCATGTTTGAAACAATAGATTTTATTACAAGTTGTTGACATTGAGTGGTAATGCTATATAAGACATTAACAGGAAAAGCTACTAGAAGACATAGGCAAAGCCTACAAGAGTGTGTAATGCTAAATTTGTTTACTATTTTGCTAGAAAATGAAAGAAATATCATTGTAAAGGGTTCTGCAATCAAGTACTTAACACATTTGCACAACAGTTCAGCCACTAACAAAATGCTGATTTGTTCTCCCCAAACGACAACATTCATTTATTTTCAAACGGGGAACAGAAATTTTTCTTGACCCCTCTGAAACTATTTCCTTATTTTAAAAATATGTGGTCTACAAGGATGATTCTTCATCCACATGGATTCTTACTTTGTTTTTGAACAATTTTGTTTACTGTATATCTTCCTGTCGGTTGTTGGTTCTTCCCAGGGTTTTCCAGAGTTCTTTCTCCATCAGTTCTACTGTCCACCATATATATATATATATATATATATATATATATATATATATATATATATATATATATATATATATATATATATAGCTTATCATGTGCTAAAAAATGGAGTTAAACCCATTAATAACAACAACAACATTTCTATATGTACTCATAAGTCAAGTCCATCTGTACACAGCACACCCTGATCTGCCTAATATATAATGCACCAGTAGATCAGGGTCCATCGTTTTGTTCTACTGTACAAACTGTACAGGCCCAGATCTGATGGCCTGGCAGATCTGGATCTATTCAGTTTGTAGTTGGACATAAAGTGGGTAGGTACAAATAAGAAAAAGGCATTACTGTCTCCCAGTCAAAACATTCATTCATCTAACAAGTATTTAGGTGTTTTCAATAATGTTAGGTTGATGACATTATTAGATCAACTAGTTTGATACAGTTTATGAATATGTCTTGGCCTGACAAAGTGAATCCTTGTGCCTAATCATATTCTTTTTTTTTTCACCCACTCAGCAGAAACTAAAAAATTGGTATCCCACAAATAATAATGAAATCACAATAAATTTGGTCATTGATAAAGAAAATACATATAGTTGATATTTATATAAGTCTGTATAGATTTGTGTTTCATTGAGATTCATACTAATATACAATATTGTAGCATTATAGTTCAGTTGTCTACCAACACAGAATCATCCCTCAATTTCTCTATAATGTATTTTTTATCTATGTATGATACACAGGCAACAGTATGCTTCCAGAACTGTCCTTGTCAAATAACTTGAGGCATCAGGGTTTGTGAGGTTTACTTTAAATCATAATTAGATTAATAACTATAGACCTGGATAAGTTATGTATCATATTATGACTGATTCTGTTCATATTTAGACATGTCATCCATTTACAACTTTGAATTTTTAAGTAGTAAATGAATAATCTTTATGACATGTATCACTTATGTTGTTGATGACATTTTGTTTTTCAAGTTTAGTTTAGCATTAACAAAAAAGGGACAGAAGTGCTTATATCACTCACCTGACATGCATTGGTTTAAAGGCAAATGTAGCATAATTAATGCATGTGCCTTGGTTTCAATGATATAAATGTTAGGATAGTTTCCAGTTATTAGTGATTTGGTAGAAATTGCTGGTATTCAACATGCTTAGCTGTATTTCTAAAATGAGTAACCTCAGCAGCACAAGATGAGACATAAACACCTTCTGTGTGAATATGAAAGGTGTTCATGCTAGATATGGAAAGATAGGAAAGAAATGTATTCATTTAGTCAGGGGTAGGTGAAGGAATAATAAAAACTGGCTCAAGCATGTTGAAAAAGAAGTAGAAAATAAGTTTTCTACATGGTTGCTATAAAGCCATGCTGTTGGTAGGGGAGTCACCCTGGGGTTCCCATAGGTCAGGGAAAGGTTGGGAATGTTTAGTTTTCTGTAAAGTCCAATAATTTTATTGTAAGTGAGAAAAAAAAATTTTTTGCCCAATGTCAGGGAATAGTTGGGGAATTTTGTTTGGGCAAGCATGCAAGGAGTGTTTTGTTACCAGGTATTTCAAATTTGCTTCAGTGCAAATTCTTTTGAATAACTCTGCAGACCTTTGATTGCACATAATTGAACGTTACTGTAGATATTCTTAAGAAACATTATGAAACACATAACACTGTGCTTAATTTGAAAAGTGAAACAGAATACAAAAACCGTTTAGTTGTTTTGGTCAAATAGTTAATGGTAGGTTGTTCTTTATTGCATTCTTACTCTATTTATAGTTCTGTATTTTCTTTATTTTGTAACTTGTAAAATCTTATTCAAATAAACAGTGCTAGATTCCTATACAGTTTACAGATAAATAGTTGCACTTGATGAAAGGCAGCTCATCCTTAAGAAGGCTAGTTAGTAAAATATTTTTTAACTTGATTAATTTGCACTGTTATTTACACTTTGTTTGCATCCTCTGTCTGATTGCTCAGTAAGTTTTCTTTATGGGATTAATATAGAGTTTCTCACTGATAAATTCCTTTGGCTTTTTATGTCAAAAATAGAAAGTGTGTCTGTGTTGTCGATGAAATGTGTGGTGAGGGAAAATTTTACCCAGGGAATTTTGGTTCCAGTAAAGTGTGCTAACCCTGTACTCTACAGACAAACATAACAGAGCATGTTAAATGAAACATCCCCAAGTTTAATAAAAATTGGCATAACTGTTCTGGAGAAGATGAAAACTGGTTTTCCACCTAGTTGCAAAGGAAGTCACACAAGTGCTAGTAAGCCACCAGTCTACAATTCTCGTACACTGTGCCCTATTAATCAATGAAACTGACAGCAGCGATTGAGATGAAGTTGAAATATTTTCATATGGTTGTTATGAAGACTACAATGTTCTAAAAAGCCACACAGACACAATTTTGATAAAGCAGGTCCTAACAAACATTCCCATCAAGTTTGATCAAAAACTTCTTAGATATTCTACAGGTAAAAACTAGGTCTTTTACTTGGTTGCTAAGAAAGTTATATACCATTGCTGGGGAGCCACCACAAATTAAAATCTGATGAAACATATTCTAAGAAATAATGCCACTATAGTTAATCAACAGAAGTTGAAAATAGGTTTTCATATGGTTGCTATAGAATCCACTGCTGCAACGGGATCTGCCCCAAACAAAATTTTGGTTCAGCGTGTCTTAAACATTCGAAACGAGCTTGAATTAACTTTGTCTTGAGGTTTTTAAGAAGTTGAAAATAGCAATGTTGACATATGATATACAATGGATAAACATGCATCAGACACATGGCCATACCATAAGCGTATGACAAGGTGAGCTAAGAAATCTTGCTAAATATATACTAGATTAAAAAAAATAATGATTATTGTGTATTTTAATGTTCAATTCTAGAACATTATATAGGAAAGAAATTTGAGCTATCTTTCTCCATATTAAAGGAAAAGTTTGTCACAGTTTACATAGCAGTGCCTTGTTTTCATCTTCAGCAGAAACTGAAGTGATGTATGAAATATCCACTCACAATTCTTTCAATTTAAGAATCTCTAATTTCATTTTCCTCTGAGTCTTTAGTTCTGTCCATTGTTTCTCGTTTGTTTAATTTTTTTCCCTCTTGATAAGCTATTTGCAGTTTTTTAAGTGTTTGAGCAAGTATATCAGCATCAGGTCTGCCAGCAAAATACAAACGGAGACGATCCATTTCTTTTTTCTCATAATCTTCTCTCGAGGTCATCTTTCTTTTTGTCTCTGTGTCCTTCTTCCTCCTCAGATCCTGCAAAAAAAAGTAACATTATATAACCTGTCTTGGAAGACAGTTCCTTTGGCCAACAAAATTAGAATCTGGTGTTAAATGACAGGTGATGTCACAGAACAATACAAAGATGTTAAAATGACTGGTGTTGTCCCAATACAGTGCTTCAGTTTGTTTTAAGTGGTCATTTGAGGTAGGGTAGTAATGCAGAATTGGATTAGAAGCAGTCATGAAAGTGGTAATATTATTGTAGTGGCATTATATACTTAACCTTTTTAATACACACAAAAGAAGTAATGCTCATACAGTTGCTATACATTCAATATTATTCCTGGGACAGCAGTTGTTGGGGTTATAATGGATGCTATAAAATTTAAACTGTAATACCCAATGAACATTTATTTTTATATGTGGAGACAATAGAGGAATTTGTTTTAAGTACTCATAAATGAGTAATTTCATGCAAAACCACAAATACATGCTTATATCCTTGAAAATGTATAAATTCAGTTTAATACATTTTTATATTTCATTGCAATGATTGTACATATAAACCTGCACAAATTAAAACAGAATAATCATTTTTCAAATTGTTACCATTCTTATAAATTCAATTTGTTCCATGATTCCTGTTCTGATTTTATATTTTCTTCAAATTATTACCTTGCATAAATTACTTTCCGTGTATTAATGAGCATTTTGTTTAACAAATTCAAAAATGGCTCACCATTTTGTAAAAAATACTTAAAATATTATATCTAGAGATCAAGAAATTATGTTTTCTATTATACCACAGATCAATAAAATATTAGCACAGAATCTTTAAAACAAAATCTGCACATAGTATATATAAATCTGTAACTACTTTTTCTTCAAAACAATATTGGTGTCATTGCATGTGTTATTCCACCAATCTTAGATTTCCAATTTTCTTATGTAATACCAATGAAGAACAATCATATATGTGGATATTATCATTACTCTTTAAACAAAATAAATAATTAAAAAACAAAGAAGATGAAGTGGATTCCCATTGTTAGACCTATATGAAGTCTATGGTATATGTAGCATTTTATGTCACTTATTTTCAGGTGCAATAGAAATCTTAAGTACTGAAATCAAACTAAAAATTTGCAAACATTTAGGAATTGAGATAATACCAGAATTTTAAATAATGACATGAAAAACAAATGATTCTCCATAAATAGTAGCAGTGTTTAACATTTCTACAAGGTTTTAATTTTGTTACAGGTTTTCTTGTCAAGTAGGCAATGTACTATTGATTTTAACTGAACAGTATTGACAGACATTATAAAATGAAGCTATGAATCTACAGTCTTTTTGAAATATTGATATACATAACTGTTTGTGATTTCATAGCATTAGTAGAATTTAGTAAATCAAACTAAATTAATCTTAAAATATTGATAAAGATTATTAATTTAAGCATTATATTAAACATTGCCTGTATGAGGTACATATGTATTGTGTATGATGCCACCAAAAAACACTTCATTTCCTCTCTCTCTCTCAAACTACTCTGATATGGCCTAGTAGTTAAAGCATCCTCCTCAGATGAGGAGGTCATGGGTTCAGTCCTTGGCCAAGTCATACCAAAGACTTATTAAAAAGGTACTTACAGCTGCCTTGCTTGGTGCTCAGCATTAAGAGGTTAGTGTTAGAACTGCTCTGCCTGGTGTCAGGATAATGTGGCTGGGTGGAACATAATGCTGAATGTCTGCAGCATGATGCTACACTGCTAGACATTAATAAAAACTGCCACACTGCAGACTTCATAGCGATATGACTGAAATTTTTTAAAGCTACATTAAAATTCCAAATCACACACACAAACATCCTCTCTCTCTCCCCTACCCGACCCTCTGCTCATGCCCTGCCACACTTTCTCTCACTCTCATATTCTGAGTGATTTAGCAATGCATTTTGATACTTGTATTATTTACCTGTAAGGCTATATCATTAGGATCTCCTATATGAATAATGGGCTCTATCTTTCTAGGTCTGTTAGAGCCTGCACTTGCAGGGCTACTTCTGATTATCACAGGAGGAAACGATCTCTGAGAAACATAAGGCTCAGTATACTGGGGACCTTTCAAACCAGCTGAGTTATATGTGGCTTGTAATCTGAATAATGGAGGAGAAAAAAATGATAAATATGTACTAGAGGTATTTGAGTATAATGTGAATCCTGTTAGTAGATATACCCAGTTACTATCCTAGGCCACCAACATGTAAACCCTTTCTATCATTTTGAAAACCTTTAAAATGTGAATAGTAGACTCATTGCAAATTTTTAAGAAATGTAAAAATACTGGTTTTTGTCTGTTAGTTTTATTATCCACATTTTAACAAACAAACAAGACCACCATATGGTGAACCTCCATTATTTTTCATTTTTAATAAATAGCAAATCAAGTTTACATGCAACCCATTACCATTTTAAAAATTTGAAGAAAAAAACAACCCAAGGCCACTACATGTATTTTCAAAATTTATTCAAAAATGCCTACCAGTTGGCCACATTTGTTAACAATTTTCAAACAACCAAAGGTCACAATTTTCTAAATTTTAAAAAAAACTTATGTAACCATATTTAAATATTAAAATAAAATTTCATTCAAACACTGAAGCGGTTACTATGTCATATTGAAAATGATGAGAATTGGAGAATCACATAAGTCACCAACTGATCCATTAATCTAAACAAATCCATTAGTCACATCCATTAATCTAAAGAAAACCATTTAAGCTGCATCCAGTAATCTAAACTAATCCATTAGTTACATTCAATAATCTAAAGAAAACAATAGTCACATCCATTAATCTAAAACAAAACCATTAGTCACATCCATTATTCTAAACAAAACCATTACTCGCATTATTCTAACAAAACCCATTAGTCACATCCATTAATCTACACAAAGCCATTAGTCACATCCATTAATCTTGAACAAAACCATTAGTCATATCCATTAATCTAAAACAAAACCATTAGTCACATCCATTAATGTAAATAAAACCATTAGTCACATCCATTAATCTAAAAACCATTACATCCATTAATCTAAAAAACATATTAGTCATATACATTAATCTACACAAAGCCATTAGTCACATCCATTAATCTAAAACAAAAACATTAATCACATCCATTAATCTATACAAAATCATTAAAGTCACTTAATTATTAAGACAGTTATAGAAATAAAAGGTATTTAAAAAATTATAATTATGTACAGAAGCATAATATGTTTATGAAAGTAGAGTGACAAAAACAGAATAAACAAGGTTTATATGTTGGAGGAAACAGACATTATGTTTGAGACATAGGTAACACAATTTCCAGCTTTTCTTTTGACAATACATTTTTAATTATATGTTTTTGACTGTTGGAACTGATATAAGTTACTATTTTTAGGTACAAGCATACAGACTTGCTTTAATATCTAATATCTCATTTGTTAAATAATTTCTGTGTTTTGTGTTTTAATTATAACTGAAAACAACAAAATAATTATTGCAGAACAAGACAAATAAACCAGTAATCAGATGTCACACAAACAACTAGTCCTGCTGATTTTAGAAGCCTGATTTTAAAAAAATCCTTTAATACCATGAGATTCTGCTGCTGATTTATTATCGCACCAGTGGCATTTTTAAGTGGTTAGAGCATCTGTCTTAGATACAGAAGGTAATGGGTTTGAACCCCAGCCAAGTCATACCAAAGACCTATAAATATGGTACTAGTAGCTGCCTCAGTGTTCAGCATTAAGAGGTTAGTGATAAGTCTGGTCAGCCAATGTCAGGATGTTATTAATATTTTCTCTATTGTTATTTTAAAAATATGTTATATGTCCAACAATTTGTATTTTAGCTATGGTTTTTGCATTCTTACAATCTTTTTGAAAGCTTGTAGCTTATAAAACCTCTGCTGTGTGTAGTAGATTTTAACATCTCATTAAAAAAATATATTTTTTAATTTACTACATCATATACATATAACCTCTCAATTCTCTTTCTTGTTTTAGAAAATAATCTGTTCAAAAGTTTTCCATTATAATTTTCTTTATAATGTTTTAATTTCTTTTTCAAAATCATTGTTTCCTTTTCTAAAGTTATCATGTAATTCTCTTACATCATTCAATACTTCCATTTTTTCAGCTAGAACATGAAAAGTCAGTTTTTGCCTTGAATGAGCTATTAATATAATTGGATAAATGGCTCATTGAACTGTAATCTTACTTCCATACATTTCATTATCATGTCTAACTGTACTTTAGAAAAATGACTTTTGCCTCTGCTTGTAGCTATAAAGCAAGGAGAAACATGATGTTTTGTTTGTGCCTTTATAAATGTGTATTTTTTTACCAGCTATTTCCTTGTAAAAAAGATTTTTAAATTAAACGTTTAAATGAGCCCAAATAAATTTATAGTGATTATCATCTACACCTAAGACAAGATTCTTTGCATTAATTGACTACATGTAGATTTATAGATTGTGATGCAGGACTCCATCATCAAATAAATTATCAGTATATAGTTTATCAATTATCAATTTCTATGCTTCACATTTTTCTCTCATAATCATTATCAACACATTAATCATTTTTCTCTCATAATCAATATCAATTACTACATTCCTCATTTTTCTCTCATAATCATTATCAATTACTACATTCTTCATTTTTCTCTCATAATCAATATCAATTACTACATTCCTCATTTTTCTCTCATAATCATTATCAATTACTACATTCCTCATTTTTCTCTCATAATCATTATCAATTACTACATTCCTCATTTTTCTCTCATAATCATTATCAATTACTACATTCCTCATTTTTCTCTCATAATCATTATCATCAAAATCATATTTTGCGTGACAGTTTTCAAATAAACTTTTCATAACTTGGAAAAACCTCAACAAAAGAGGATTTAGAAATAATGGATGGAATATAAGTAAAAAAAATATGAAATTCTTTGAAATGCTAGATCAGCAAAAATACCCAATACATTTTTTGATATACCAGTAGTAATATTTGAGGCAACTAATCAATGATTAGTAAATTACTTCCAACTGATAATTTAAACATAATGACGGAGTTAACATAAGATTACATAAATAAAAAGAAGCTATTTTGCCGGTTTTTTATCATGTATGTTAGGATTATTTATGTTTGCATTGAGTTGAAGTTAAATATTTTTTAACAAATGAGATAAAGCAAACAAAAACAAAAAATGAAAATTAAAACAAGTTTAAGAGTTTGCATTAATTAGAGAAAGAGAATTTGATTAAGTTAGTTTATTCTAAGAATGTTTATTTATTTCTAAAGTTGAATTAAAGATGTGTGTGTTTTTGGATTTTTAATGTCTGCAGAGTGGCAGTTTATAGTGATGACTAACACTGGGGTATCATGCCACACACATGTAGCATGATGTCCCTCCCAGTCACATTATCGTGACACCTGACTGACCAGTCCTAATACTAATCTCTTAATGCTGAGCACCTAGTAAGGCAGCTATTAGTACCATTTTTATAAGTCTTTGATTCAGCCAGGCTTTGAACCCATGACCTCCTGCATCTGAGGTGGATGCTCTACCTCTAGGCCACTAGATGAAATGAAAATATAACTTTAAGTTCTTGTTATATAATTTACAAAAAGTCTTTGCTCGCTTGCAACTAACTTTTAAATAAAATTAATTTTATTTATTAATTTGTTGTAAATTAAACAGAACAATACTGGAAGAAAAAATGAAAAAATTCTAAGAAAAGTAAACAAGCTATTCAAAAAAGAAGAAAGATATGCATAGATTTGAACTTAGTAGACAACTTCAAACATGTCAACAATCAATGTAAATAGTAACAGCCCAAGCTTACAAGCTAGTGTAGGAGCAATACAAAAAGTAAAAAATGCTTTTGAAAACATGAACAATTAAATATTATATTCACACACTGTTTATAGCTTACTTTTATTGTTAGAATGTGCAATTTATTCTAAGCAACAGAATATTTGTGAAGTTTCTAAAAAATAAAAGCCAAAACCTTTCACCAAAGAGAACCAAGTTCAAAAATTAAAAACTGTTACATTGGCAGAAGTCCATACCCAGGAATGCTCTAATTGGTTATCAAATAATGACAGCTAGTAACCATGATAAATATACACATCCAGTATTAACTGTAAGTCATTACAGCATGATTTTTAAAGTATTATGGTTTTGTTATAACTTGTTTTACGGTTTTGTTAAGACAATTTATAATTGATTGATATCACAAGTTTTGCTACCTGAAAGAATAATCAAGTAAATAAATAACTATTGGTGGACCAAAGACTAATAATTTATTGTAGCTAATAATTAGGAGTAAGAATCATGGGACATAGAAAAACAGCAAGTGAGCACGAGAACAAGTTCTATTGATCAAGCTGCTAGTTCTAATGAAAAGTATGCAATGTTAACAAATTAGCACCTGAATTTTTTTGAGATAGCTTAACAAGCAATTATAGAATAAACAAACATTTCAAAGCACAGTGCAGCAAGTGAACTTGTCAAATGCTACTGAAACAAAAATAGTAGATAAATGTATATTTTGTTCATGCTTCTGTGTTTGTAATTTTTATTTGATAACTAGATATCTTAAAAGTGCTGTGCCAACTTCTCAGACTTGCTGCAGTATACTTTGACTTGTTTGTCTCTCTCTTTATCTTTATATATATATATATATATATATATATATATATATATATATATATATATATATATATATATATATGCAATATACTAATTAGTTACTAGTTTCGCATTGTTCGTTGTCAGTTTATTGCATCTATTTTAATCAGTCCCTGACACATGTTCCTTTGCTGGATCCAATGAAATGAAAGGGTTGTTATTTGCCATATGAATTGTATTCTATATCTATCTATATATATATATATATATATATATATATATATATATATATATATATATATATATATATATATATATATATATAAGATGTTACCCTATCATAACATAATGTCAGAAGAACATTCAAGAACTCCTGCTTTCACAAGTAAAAAATATATTTACCACGTCTATTGGTTTTCTTTGTTTATAAAATGTTTAAAAGTCAACTGCTTGTTAAGACATAAGTCATATGAGGGTGCTCTCCCTTTTAAATTGAGATAATGGCACCAAGTCCATGGAAACACATTTTTTTCCTAAGAGTTTCTTTTCATTGATTTGCTGTGCTAACATGAACCACGATCTTACATGAGACACAAAGCTGCTATGCATGCAGTAGGAAATCAGAGCTAAGGCTTACTCCAGGAGTAAGGGGATGTAACTAAGGCCAACTCCAGGGGTAAGGTGAAGTAACAAAGGCTAACTCCAGAGGGAAGGGGATGTAACTAATGCCAACTCCAGGGGTAAAGGAATGTAGGTGGTGCTCTACAGTTTCGTATTTAGCATAGGGTTAAAATTTTAAAGAAAAAGAATTTCCCCAGGTTACCTAACTAGTTATACATGTACTGGTTATTTAAAAAAGACTATATCTTAGGTATTGTTCAAAGAACCTTTAATTCCCTTTATTTTGGTGTAAGTTTGATGAGTGTAATATGGGTTATAGAGTATACAGCTTGGCCTTACTTTAGATGTGCACCTTTCAAAAAAGTGCTAGCTCCACTTGCTCATTTTCACTTTCCGAACTTCAGAGGTAAATTGTAAAAAAAAAAAGAGCTGATAACTTTTTTTGTACATTTTATATATTTGGTAATTCATTCACTGCACTTTCAGAAGCTGGTATTATCTAGTCTGGCCAAAAAATTTTTCCCTATTTTAATAGCTGCCAAGAATAGTGTACCTTAGACAAATTCAGTTTGATTTTTGGAGCACAAGGTAGCAGTCATTTTAGTTAACAGTGAGCTAAGATCATTTACAATTTCCAAAAGTACAATATCCAAAGAAATTTCAGCCACATTACATGAAAGTAGGATAGAGGTATGCCAACATTCTCTCCACTGTGCATATTTTAAATGCAAACAACTTCACCTTATATACATCACTCTCTCAAAAGTACATAATAACTGGTGAGCACCACCGTAACGAAGGTCAACTCCAGGGGTAATGGGATGAAACTTACTCTACCTCTAATTTTTCCAACATATTATGATCAACTAGAGTATCTGAAGAAGAAAAATGGTTTCTGGAGTAAGATATGTTCCTTGATAATACTTACCAGATGATTTTAATATCTTTCTTCACTTGGGCAGGGCTGAAGTTGCAAGGCAGTTTATCTTCTCAGAACATAAGATTTGGTAAGCATTACTAAACAAACAGTTTCTACAACAGAAATTGGTATTAAAAACACTAACTCAAAGTTGTATGTGAAGTCTAACTTGAACATGCACAAAAAGATTTATACCATATGTACTTGCTTATAAGACAAGTCCATCTGCAAACTGAACAGATCCAGATCTGCCATCACATAACATTCCAGCAGATCTGGAGCCATTTAATTTGTTAAGAATAATCCATAGAACAAAGGCGCATTATGCTCTGGCAGATCAAAATCTTTATCGTTTGCAGTCTTACTTGACTTATAAGTGAGTATATATGGTAGGCTGTGTTATATACTGCAATAAAAATAATGATCAAGTTCATTTCATTCTTTTTATGGAACAATACTGAGTTCAGAAAAACAGCTCATATTTGCATGCTTTGGCTAAGCAAACTGAATTGCAGTAGTCAGAAGCTATGAAAAATCCAGTATAAATAGTAGATTTGGGGAAAGAAGATACAGGAAATAATTATTGTTTAAAGAATTATCTGCTTTTAAACAAACCATTTGGTGTGCCTAATGAACTCACATAGCATTCCTTTCTTTCCTTTGTTTCTTGACCTGCTCATAGCTGGGAAACATGGGATTTCCTGAGATTTGTGGCCTTGACATTGGATGTTTAATGGGAATGACATCCTTGTATTTCAATACAGCACCATGGCCCCTTGCACAGTGAAAGTATCTTCTCCCATTGAAGACACCATTGTGCACTGAGTTGACTGAAACATAATTTATTTTTCTGATTTATAGCAATAAGTCAATCAGAAACTTGCAATGATTTTTTGTTTGTTATAGAGTGATACTTAAAAAATGTGCAATTAAATTCTGTAAACATAAATGATATGAGTCAGTTACAACAGATTTAGTTTATGTATTATCATAACCCCAATTCCACATACCATATATACTCGCTTATAAGTTGAGTCCAAACAACAAAAATCATGATCATAATGTAATATATTAAAGTCCTTTGGACTTTATTTACTTTGTGAGTGATTAGGTAAAATTTACACATTGATAAATATGTCAAAACCATGATCATTTAATCCTATAATAATAAAATTTGCTTTTATGATAAATATTTGGCTAAATAATGGAGTTTAGTGTAGACAGCATTATCACTTTCATCATTCAAGTTTAAGCATTACTGTTTAATTTAATAAGGTTTTGTTTTTGAGTAAATTTATTCTTCTGTTTGAGATTAGACTCAATCATCACTAGAAATTTTTTTACAAACATGAACAAGATTATAATAACATATGCAGATTATTGATTGGAGTAATTTCTAATGCTGATATTGATTTATAACATAAAGATTCTCTTTGAAAACATAATGTATCATCAAAATAAGATTTATATTATCTTACTTCTGAAAATTTGAAAGATAATCCATATTTTCTTTCAAAATGCTTTAAAGGATCTCAGTACCACAATTCTAAATATAACATTGATTTCCCTAAATGTACCAATTGGGGGGGGGCACCAGACAGATGCTACCCCACCCCACCTAGCCCAAAAAAAGTTTTTATGTGTTTATGTATACTCCTGATGTGTTGCAGATATGTTACTTTTATAATAGAATTTAAAAGACCCAATTTTTGTGGGGTATTTCTCATCGATAATGTATCTAAAGAGTGACTTCCCTGTCTGATTTTAATCATCAGATTGGGTAGGTACTTCCTCTTTTTTCCAGTCAAACTTGCCCCTAGGCAAGTGTCACTGGAAATATATATATATATATATATATATATATATATATATATATATATATATATATATATATATATATATATATATATATATATACACACACACACACACACACACACACACACACATGTACCAATGAGCCAAATATTTTAAACTGGTTTTGGGAATTTAATTATGAACACAATTATTTGCAATTATTTTCTATGTAAGACAACCAAATCAACTGTATGCAAAATGAGATCATCAAGGAGAAATATCTGTTAAATAAATGTGAGATGACAAAAACTAGTGAGACTCACTTGTGGGAAATGTTGACTGCTTATCATAAATAAATGCCAACTCAGACATACATGTTTAAAACTTGATATCACAAGTGTATTACACTTTATTGAAGTGAATTGTCTACATGTTGTCTTTAGGTACCTGTGTGAAGAAATCAGAGTTCAGGAGCATGTCAACTGTTATTATTGCAGCCTATTGGCAATACCTTCAGCTAATCCCGGTGATAATATGGGTAAAGTGGTTTCATAGTATGACAGTCATTCAAACACCTGTTTCTGGGTAAAGCAAGACTTAGCTGAAGTTCCTGCATACACCTGTTAGATTTTGTCAGCTTTAAATATGTACTTGAGTGTTTGCAAATTTTCTGTACTATTTACAAGTATTATAAATTTTGTAAATATGGTGCCCAAAAAATTTTAAGGTCCAATTCCTTGTTAATCATGATAACTCTTGGAGAATGTTAACAACTACCATATACACTTACTTATAGTTAAATCCAAATGCAAACTGCAGACTGCTGTTATATACTATTTCAACAGATATGGATCTGTGCAATTTGTTAGTATTGACCAAGATTTGCCAGTGTATTATGAATGACAGATTAGGGTCTATATCATTGTTTGACTTGACTTGCACATTAGTATATGCAGTACTGTATCACATATTCTTGAGTTTACAAACAGAATTTATTTGCATCTGAGATTGAACTAAATAACCTGTAATGGTCCTGATCATTACTGACAGATAATTTATAAGTGTTAATAACATCAGTACAAGATTGGAACCTTTGTGTTTTAAAGCCAAAAAGATTTGCAAAGTATATTGACTTTGTTCAGTATCTGTTTTCATAATATTTTATACATGCAGCAGGGAGACCATAATCTATGAGAGCTTTTAGATTATAGTCAGGAGGGGGATATGTGACATGAATTTGCCATGGTCAGCCATGAAAGTAACTATGGTTTTGAATTGAAGCTACAAAACAATAATTTTGTGTCTCATGATAAAATGTGCAGAAAATATTAGACAAACATTTCAGTCATTTAAACAAAGTCTCTTTTTTTTGAATTCTGATAAAAATAGTCTCCAAGTTTATCTTTAAATTTAATAAAATTTCTTAAGAGTTTTGGATGATTAAATCCATGAAATTTCAGTTCTAATGTTAGCCTTTTTTTTCAATATCTTAGCTATAGCTTGAATGAAAATGAAATTATTTTTCAGTGATATGATATGTTGCATAATGTAAAAATCAAATTCTATACATTCATTTTCAGAGGCTTTGAAAATAAAAAGTGGGTTTGCACTCACCCTGATCATCCAGTTTAACTCCGACATAGAGCTCTGGTGCCACAGTTGCATCATCAATAAAACCAATGTATTTTACTGTCCCTGCATGAAAGAGCAACAAGTTTATATTTACAGCACAAAAGAAAATTCAATTAATAATATATTACAATAATACCTGAAATAAATGGTCACTTCAATTCACAATCCAATATTTATTATCGAAAGTAAGTATTTAATATTCTGTTTTTTTCCTTCAACAGTCAGGATGGATTCTATGATCAGTTAGTAGTTAAACTTTTACGTTTCTTGCATGAATGATTTAATGCCTTTACATCTTTTAGATACTTAATTGCACCTTAATTGTTTTTTTTTAAAAATATATATAGACAACAAATGTTTAATTACAGTTTGGAACTTCAGTGAATTCTTCCTAGACAAAGAACAGTAACACTCAAATTTGACATGATCCCCCCCCCAATACGTGTAATCTGTAATTAGGTCTGTCTTTTTTATGAGTAATAAGTAGATCTGATCTTCAGGCACATTATTCTAAAGCAAATCAGGATCTTTGTTGTTTGCAGTTTGACTTGACTTACAAGTGAGTACATATGGTATACAAGTTACTTTCCATGCATGAGGTCTTTGAATTGAGCTGAAACAGAATTCTGATGCACTTGAAAAGAATAGTTTTGTGGTGAATGGGTCATAATTCTGATTAATTGTTTTAAAATTTGTGAAATAAACTTGACCCAGGTATTCTTCATATAAACAATCATCAAATTTGGTTTGAATCCATGACATCCGTCAGAGTGATTGAGTGAAATGAAATGGCAATTGAGGGACAAAGTGTTATAGTAAAATAGGGTTTCTAACTCAATTTAATTAAGTTGGAATGTTTTGAAAATTGAACTTGACCGAGTTCTTTTGAATATAAGATTCAGGCCAAATTTGGTTTGAATCCATGAAGTTCATCAAAAGTAGCTGAGCATAAACAAAAATTGTAATGCCATAGAAGGCAATGTTCTAAGTCATTAAATGCCAAAAACTCAATTACATTTTGCTAGAAAATGATGAGCATCAGTGATGATCTAGATAAAACCTCACACTAAATTTGGCTTAAATTAATTAAGTACTAAAAAAATTGCTGAGCAGAAGTATGAATTTATATTGCCATAAAATGACAAAATTCTAACTGAATGTGGACATAACTCCATTAAATTATGAAAAAAAGGAAGAAAATCCAAACTTTACCTAGCTCTTTATAATTCAAAGCCTCAAAACAATATCTGGCTGCATTTCATGAGGTCTTTAAACAGTTATTGAGCAGAAAGAAAATTAATGATGTAACAGAATGTGAAGTTGCATGACATCACATAACAGGACAGGATGGTAACTGCATGGGCAACTACATGCCCTGTCCACAGATATTGCAAGGGAATAAAATAAGTAAATATTGCACAAAACTTTGTCATCCTCTTCATTATGAAAAACTATTAATTTGTTGTGGATTTTCTTTTTTTTTAAAACTACTTCACAGATGTAATGATCTATGTGCTTAGCAATACAAGAATCATATTAGTTCTCTTGTCACAAAATTGAATGTATATGTTTGACATTTCTAGAATAACAAAGTTACATTATAAACATATACATTTGTTGGAGCTATACAATTTTAATAATGTCTTTTATTCAATTTTCTGTACACTTTTAATTGCGTATTTTGTGGGAGAGTATCAATAATTTCAGGTTAAAAATTAATTATCCTTTCCTAGACGCCTAAAATCTGCATAAATTTAAACAGAAGACAAATAATAATTATAATTTTAAAGGATTTATAATGCATGAAAAAGTACACAAAATTACAGGCTATTCAGTTATTATTTTGCAAATCTATTTGCAGATTTAGATCAAGTTATGCATTTATATTGGGACCAAACTGCAATCAACATAAAATATCATGATCTACCATTGCATAATGTACCAGTAAGTCAAGGTCTTTGTTGTTTATTCTACTGATTACTCCTAACAAACTGTATAGACCTAGATCTGCTGTCACATTATGTCATGGTAGATCTGGGTCTGCTGTTGAACTTAACTTATAAGCCAGTACATATGGTATCTGTTGAACTTAACTTATAAGCCAGTACATAGGGTATGCTGATTGACACCCAGCTGGTTGGAGACTTGTATTACTATACTTAGTGTAGTAAATCAATGATGAGCCATCTGCATCGTGATACATATTGATTTTCACATGTCTAAAATACTTGCTAACCTAAATTTCAATATTTCTAGATCAGAAATGTAAATGCTGTATCAAAATTTATAAGGCTTTCTTCATCAGATGAGAAGAACAGGATCATGGTTGAATAGTAAGCTTGTCAAGGTATTTTAAAAATCAGTCTCCATATGTACATCAAGCATAATGCATACTTCAGAAGCTTTATGGAAAACCTGCTCAGTGGTATGACTTTAATATTATCATACATAATTTTATGTTTTACATTTTTTATGTTGTTGTTGTTGTTGGGTTTAACGCCATTTTTTAGCACATGATAGGCTATTCATGGCGGCCAGTATTAATGGTGGAGGAAGAAACCAGGAAATAACAGGAAAGAACCACTGATCCATGAGAAGCTACTGGTAAGCTTTCTCATATATCCACATTCGAAGAATCCTAGACTTGAACCCAGGAAGAGGTGAGATGTCAGTGATCTGTAACGGTCATCGATTTAGACCACTCTGCCACTTGGGGCCCCACATTTTCTTCTGGAATATGCATGAATCCTAGACACATGTAGACAGAGGTGAGATGGCATTGATCTGTAACGGATATCAATTTAGACCACTCGGCCACTCAGGGTTTGATTTGGCAATATTGTCATTTAGCTGGTAATGTCTTCTACAGCAGTTACTACATTAACTTTATTACAATGACAGCAGTGCATTACAAATGACTATTTTTTTAAACCAGACTTTGTATATGGTAAATATATCTTCTGTAAAAAAAAGTTTTTGTAAGTGTTTCTGATTGATTGATGTTAATTAACTATTATGTTAATGCTGATACTGACTAATATCGCTTATCTAAATATTCTTATACAGTTAGCTTCACCAAAAATGTGACATTACTGGTGCTGCCCAGTCAAATAACATAAATACTACTGACAATGATGGTTTAGTAGAAATGTTAACAAAAGTCAATTTATAGATACAATATATTCAACATCCTGACTATTATTGAGGATCTGAAGACCCTAATAGTACTTTACTGTTACAATATGAGCTTGACTTGTAAGTGGAACGGGAAGGATGTATGGTGGTTTTAATATCACAGATCAAGATATACTGATGACGAGTATTAGTGAGCTAGAAGGATGTGTATTGCAGTTTTAACCTCACAAACTGTGTTTTATGGGTGATGAGTAAGTGGAGCTGAAGGGATGTTAATGGCAGTTTTACTGCAACAAACTTAGTGTTACTGGTGATGAGTAAGGAAAACTGGAGAAATGATAATAAGAGTGGTTTTACTGTCACAAATCAAGTTATACTGGTGATCACAAAGCAAAGCTGGTAAAATGGATATATATAGTAGTTTTAATGTTACAAATTGAAGATTACTGGTGATGCATAAAGCAGAGTTTTAAAATGGATATTTATTGTCCTAAAATCCTAAAATACTGATATTTACATTCTAAAATCCTCAAATGACATTTGCACACTAAAATCCTCAAATACTGACATTTACATACTAAAATCCTCAAATACTGACATTTACATACTAAAATCCTCAAATATTGACATTTACATACTAAAATCCTCAAATATTGACATTTACATACTGAAATCCTCAAATGCTGACATTTACATACTAAAATCCTCAAATGTTGACATTTTACATTCTAAAATCCTCAAATGCTGACATTTACATACTAAAATCCTCAAATGCTGACATTTATATACTAAAATCCTCAAATGCTGACATTTATATACTAAAATCTTCAAATACTGACATTTACATATTAAAATCCTCAAATGTTGACATTTACATACTAAAATCCTCAAATAAAGACAATGACATACTAAAATCCCAAACACAAGTCTGTAATCCCTATTCTAACACATTTGAAATGTTTGTCACAATTATTTGCTAAAGAATGATATTCTATGGCATTACATCACAATCAGATATCAGAATTTTGAGTAACTTGGAGCATGAGAATGTGTTTATAATGTACAAAATCCAGATCTACAATGTTCATCTACTAGCCAGGTTGATCACAATTATAATATAAGTCATACAGGTCATGTCAAAATTCTAAACCATCTATTTAAGTAACAGGTGTCCTTTTGTAGAATTTCATTACATGTGTTTAAATGGCAATTATTTACTTTATTTAGATCCAAATACATCCACATTTCTTTGGAAGATCATTTTACAAGCTCTGAGAAATAACTATGGCAAAATCAATGTTAAATTATGTAGAGATTTTTTTAATGAGGTCAACCTAAAGTTGTGATCCAGTATAAACCATACTAAATATTATGCCCTGATGTCACAATAAAAGCAGCACATGTTGAAAATGAATTTGATTAACTCTATTATTGTTATGATAGACTGGAAGTCTTCTTATCTTGACCCAATTTATTACCTGACCACCATTGTAAAAGTCCACGGCCATCAAAAAGTTTTATATGGAACTTTTTTTTAACTACATTTCAGGTGCAGAACATTAAACAATCAGGACTGAATACACTCTGTTTAACCTATTTAATTTTTAAAACAATAAATAATATTTAATTTAATTTGAGCAAATACACAAATTATTACATTTATTTATACACACTTTTAATAGCAGATATGTTCTGTAAATAATGAAATTGTAGGCACTGTTGGGAGTTGTAGCAAACAGGAAATATCTGAAGATTTCTCAAGAAATGTGTACATGACTGACTGAAATTAAAGCAACACATTTTCATTCCCTCATGGTATACCACCTTGTCTTTATATCATATGTTTATGTATAAACTCAATTCTACATCACTATAATAACAGAGTCATAATAAAAATTCAGGTAGGTGATTGATTTTTGGATAAATCAAATTGTTTTTAATGATCTAAAATGATCAGAATTTTGAATTTCGCTTCAAAGTCAAAGTTTGCCTAAAATTATCATATTAACCAAGTTATAAGCAGTAGAAATCCACAAAAACTGCATGCATACTAGCAGCTGGTCAGGGTCTGAACTGTTCACTTCAAAATTAGCAGTAGAATGAACAATGCAGACCTAGATCTACCAGTACATATGAAAGCATATCAGGTCTTTGTTTTTTAATGTTGGGTACACATTGTATCCAAGTAAATACAATAATGAGACTAAACTGAGGCAATAGAAATCTCAGTTAAACCAATAGCTGATCTAATTTAAAAGATGTTTAATTTTTTTTTTCCTTTACACTTTTGGTATGAAGATTAGTAATACAATTTCAAGTCCATAAATTTTTCTATATCTAAGATATAGATTCTATTTAACAAAATTTATACCTATAATTATTATACTATAAAATTAAATGAACTGCATTTTCATACATTTACATTTGAATTTTTCCATAAATAGTGAAATATATAAAATTATTCATAATCAAAAAAAAAAATTAAAATATGACAGCATACATTGCTCTATTCCAGTTATGATTTGCCCTGTCTTATTTAGGCATTATTACATAGATACACTTATAGTCAGACATACTGATTTCATAATACCTTTGAAGTAAATATCACTTCTGTCAGATGAATCTTGTGCATTTTTCTTTCTACTCTGTACTTCTGTCTGGAGGGCACAGTGCTTGGCTACACATAAACACAAGAAAAGCTAGTACAATATTGAAAAAACATCGAAACTAAACATAGAATGACAAAGAAAAAAACAGTGTAAAGAAAATGACTGCAATTCATATGATGGTAATTTACTTGTTATCATTATTCAACTTAACCACTGCAAACATGCAAATAATATGGATTAACATTTTATAATTATTTTTCACTCTTTAATGCTTTGAATCAGAGCCAAAAAAGTGACTGACATTATAAGTGAGGGAGCTTATTACAGAGGGATGTTCATGCAAAGCTGTGTCATAGTAGTGAAATCAATACACACAAATAGTATGCTTAAAAATGTGAAATCACATCATGTATGGTTCTCATTAGCCAAAAACTGAAATTAGATAAAATATGTGAAGTACAAGTAGCAACATTAAAACCAAATGTAACCAATTTAATAGGATCCACCATACCTGTTTAATAAAAAAGGCAGTGATATAATTGAGGGACTATATATTGAGGGACCAATGTCATACACATATTTTATAATGTGGGTTGATTGTATTTCCAAAAGAAAATCCAATGTGTGATATGGGAGAAAACACATAAAGAACACGAATAAAAGAACAATTATCAAACCACACATTTAAACAACAAATTTTGAACATACCTGTATATTGCATATCTTTATTCCCTGGGATTTCTGATAAGTTTTTTGAGGAATTAATTGCTGTACTTAATTAAATTAATTCTATTTCATAATTCTTGCCAAAAAATCACAATATGATAATAAATGACATGACAGATTATATCAGTGTTAGTACCACAAAGTATATTATATATATATATATATATATATATATATATATATATATATATATATATATATATATATATATATATATATATATATATATATATATATATGATTCTAACAAGTAATACAAACTGATGTAAAAGCAGTGAAAATTTTTCCAAATATTAAAAAACTGTTTTACACTGTATCTCCATTTTCTGAGCTACAATCTCTTTCAGTAACATGCTGAAATTTGGGACTTATGCTAACAATGAAGTTTTCCTACAATTCATATTTTTTAAGGTAATATTGAAAAGATTCTATGCAAGTATGAAGATATTATAGAATTCATCTCTTCTAGATAAAAAAAATGCATATGATCAGATAAATTGCTCTCACCTAATAGCTGTCCTGGAATGGACACCCGATCACCAATTTTGACTACATTGGAGTTAGGTGAGACAACTGCTGTAGTAGAAGCCCGTAATAAGGATGGTTGAGTAATAAGTTTAGCCCCTTCACCAAATGTTTCCTTCCAGAACCTCTTACAGGGACCACATGAACACAGGAAGGGATCTTGCTCAACCTGAGAGAATATTCATAATAATTTTCACATCAGTGGATGAATCAATAAATTAATCACACATATTAGTAACTGAGCTGTTGATACAAAATTTCTCAAAACATATCCTCATACATTACCTTGTCTGATACTTCTGACAATTATGGCAAAGATAGCAACATTGAAAGGGATGACAATACAATATAGGTTTCAAATTATGTACCTCAGAATGTATGAGACAATATTTGATGAATTACTCAAATAGAAATAAATCCTTAAAAAAGTGTTTGAGGTAAAGCAAATCTCTTCTTTCATTAGAGATACCTGTATTTTATATTGTTATGTCTGATGAATGTTTTTTCAAAATCAAGATAATTGTGCTTTCAACCAAGCCATAAGTATAAAAAAACAACAAATTTTAATAAGAGTGTATTTGTGTGGTTTGGATTTTAAATGTATCTTTAACAATGTGAGTTATATCACTATGATATCTGCAATGTGAAAGTTTAGATTTATGTCTAGTGCTGAGGGATCATGCCACAGAAATGTAACATCATGTCCCATCCAGTCACATTATGCCTATTGACCATTGCACATTATACATTGATCAGCCCTAACTAGCCTCTTAATGCTGAGTGCCAAGCAAGACAGCTGTTAGTACCATTTTTATAAATCTTTGGTATGACTCAATTGTGGTTTGAAACTGCGACCCCAGACATCTGAGGTGGATGCTCTAACCACTTAGGCCACCAGGCAATTATATTTTTAATTTAATAAGAGGAAAAAAAATTATTTACTAAGTGAAAATGAAACCTTCTGAATAATGTTGAGATTAATTTGCTGAATAGTTTAGAGATGTTTTAAAAGCTTGTAAAATCATAACATTACTTTGCATTGTTGATGAGATCTGAATGAGTGATGAGCAATTTTGTTGCTGTTTTAAGTAATATCTCTCTTACAATGCTGCATAATTATGTGCTGGAATCACACATATAAAAAGTTTTTTTTAACAATTAGGCACTTTCATTTTTTCTTTTCTATTCTGCTACTCAATCCAGATTCAAACATTAAAATCATTGTACAAGTTTCAGTTGAGATACATATATGTCAAAGTTACTAAACAAATTTGCAAGTACACAAAATAGTGGACAATATTGATTATGGCAACCTCATTATGTACTATCACATAATAACACCTAGTGACATGTTTTGCATGATGATGATGATTATAAAGCCATGGTTTTGATCCCTAGCATAGTAATGGACATGAATGTTTAAAAATTCAAATACTTGAAAGAATTTTTTTTCTTTTTATGCTGATTTTAGCAATGTTGTACTTTTATTTAGTCAGAAGTAAATATTTAAATACAAGCCACAGTGTCTCAAAGAATACAAATTTTGAATGTCCTTGGATTTTGGTAAGTTTAAATTTATAGTTGATAGTATCTAACACAAGTGGTTTTTTTAGTGATAATTATGCATATGATCTATTTTATTTAGTAATAAACACAACATACCAGAACAGCATTTAATCATTTGTAAATGAATAACATGGAAAAGTAGGCTTGTACAGTGTTATACAGTATGTCTTAATCTGCATCAGAGAAATGCTGACATATTTAAAAAATATTAAAATTCAATATTTTCATAATGATTAGGAGCTGACCTCCAATAAAACATGGCTTTGAGTTATGCTCCCACCTTCAACCTATTTCTCATTAAGCAGAGGTTTGGGGTTCCTGAAGCTTCATATAATAATAATAATAATAATAATAATAATAATAATAATAATAATAATAATAATAATAATAATAATAATAATAATAATAATAACGGGGACTTTATATAATGTCTAATATTTAGAAGCTCTAACCACTCTACAACATTTGACAACACTTGAAAAGAATTAAAAAAAAACATATAATGATATGATTACAAAAATAAAAACAAACACCACAAAATTAGACATAAAAACATGCTGTAAATTTTTAAGGTAAGGATATGTTATTAGGATACATTATTAGGTCTTTATGTCTGTTCTTGCAGTTGACATAGTTTTCAGAGCGCTCTTGAATGAGATCACTGTGTCATTGTGTCTAAGTTCAGTGGTCAATTCATTCCACATTGCTGGGCCCTGGTATGCAAAAGAATATTGTCCATATGATTTCAACTTCATAATGGAAATAATGAGAATACCAGTGTCAGAAGAGGAGCATAAGCATCTTGCAGGTGTATACACATGAGTGAGGTCAGATAGATATGTTGGACTGGAGCCCATCAGTGACAGACTAGCACAGAGAACAAATTTTGTGTTTAATTCTGGATAATATGGATAGCCAGTGTAGGGTACAGAGCATCGGAGAGGAATGCTCTGATTGTGGTACTCTAAGGGTGATCTGAGCAGTAGTGTTTTGAAGTTTCTGAAGTAGAAATTGAGATGAATCAGATGGAATTGAATTACAATAGTCCAGTCTTGAAAGTACTAAGGAAAACACAAGTATTTTAGTGGCATCAACTGATCATACTTGTGAATGGAGCTGATGCGTCTCAGCTCAAGATATGCAGCCCTGAATATGTTCATGACATGTTGATGCAGTGAGAGAGTACTGTCAAGAGTGACACTGAACTTTCATACTGACTGTTTGAATTTAATGTTGGTTTTGCTTATATTTATTGTCTGAGGTACAAGATGTGAATGAGAAAAACTTTGTGTTGTAATCAGGTTGGCTTCAGTTTTATCATCGTTCATCTGCAGCATGTTACATGTCATCCATGATTTCACATCGGAAATGCACCTCTCTATGCCTTGGATAGTAGCTTTAACTTCAGCTGGATGATTAGATTTATATATTTGGGTGTCATCAGCATACAAATGGTGAGACATTGGATGATGATTTATGACACTTGAGAGTGACTGAGTGTATAGAATGAAGAGAACAGGTCCAAGAACAGACCCCTATGTATACAGACCCCTATGTAACACCACCGCATAGATTAACTGGGCTGGAATGTTTTCCATATTTGGGCACAATTTGTGTCCTGTTGGCCAAGTAGGACTTGAACCATTATAAGGCTATATCATGAATGCCAAATACATGCTGGAAATGAAGTAATATATTATGGTCTATAGTGTCAAATGCTGCAGACAAGTCAAGGAGAGTGAGGACTGTAGTCTTTCCACCATCCAAATCAGAGAGAAGCTTGTTGAATACTTTCAGAAGAGCAGTTTCAGTACTGTGGTGAGGGTGATATGTAGAATGTACATTGCTAAAAAGACTGTTTGAATTCAGATGAGATGCAAGTTGGGATAGAACAACTATTTCTAAGATTTTTGACATGAATGGGAGATTAGAAACTGCTCTTAAGATCATTATGGTCAACTGTTGGTTTCTTCAGCAGAGGCTTTACAATGGCAGTTTTGTAAAATGATGGGAATTCCCCAGATGAGAGAGATGTATTAATAACATCAGTTAGTAAAGGCAATATTGGATCCAAGCACTCTAGTAGCAGTGACATAGGTGTTAACACATGAATAAACATTCCCAGTAGTCCTAGAATATAGCAGGTTATATTTGAGACCATTTTCTATTTGGCACAATGAAACAATCTTATCAGTAATATGTAACTGATCCCATTTCAAGTCATGTTAATTAACATAATTACCTATTTACTGCTTTATTATAAATTAAATAATTCACTTACATGAGTTGTAAGTATTTCTGACTTCATGAAATGGATTAATTTTAAGAGGTTATAAGTATAACTAATTATATTTTTTTATTTGATAGGACGTATTAAAATACCTGCAGGAATAATCAAGACTTCAGCAAAGTTGTTTCTTAGATAACATGAAAGGTATTCCAAACAGGGCAACATACATGTATTTTAAAAATTCTTCACAAGATATATGTATATGTATATTGCTTTGATGATCTAAGTTCAAGTTTTTCACCAGAATGAGGAACATAATATTTGAAAAGAATGTTATTTTATTAATATTAAATAACAATATAAAAGTACATCACTATATTATTGTATCAGATAAAGCAGTAGTATTTCTTACTGTTGATTATTTCTAAGAATCTCTTTATATTTTATATCAGTAAATATACATTTGCAACTGAAAATTGCATGTATGATTTACTTCTTACTCAAGCTCAATTAATAACTCTTATTACATTAATAGTCAGAATTGAGTTCAATAGCTTTTCAAGCTTGTATTGGCAATTCGCTATTTACAAAACAATTTTGGCAAGATTCAAGTTCTTTTTATTAAAATTTTTGAGATTCATCCAGGTCCTTGATGTGAGAAAAGAATGGAACTATTATCAGCATATACAATTAACAGAAAATAGAGAGGGCATAAAATACTTCCTTGCAGAACACCTCAAGCTATTTTTTTCTAGGTATGATTCTACCCTATTGACCATAACTGTTTGTTTTCTGTCATCTAAATATATTCAAATCATTAACTAATATGACTTCTATACTTTTTAGTTTCTTACCAAGAATTTACAATTTTATCTGTGATGTCAAAAACTTTTTAAAGCTCTAGCATATTCATTCTTGTCTACAGACCTGTTTGGTAATGGTCACACAGAGAAGAAAATATGTATCTGTGAAGTAAGTACTCAAAAAGTCAGACTAATATTCATATAGTAAGTTATTATCAATAAGGCATGGGTTTCTACTTGACCCTTTCCACCTCCCAAAGATAAAAAAAATCTGTTGTGATATACATCTCTGTCTGCATGGGTTCATGACTCAGCTTGAACAACATGTGAGAAAGCCTGCCAGTAGCTTCCTGTAGGTCAGTGATTTTTCACAGCATCTTCCCAGGCTCTTAAAAAGCCCACAAAATATACTGGCTACCATTTATTTATCATGTGCTGAGAAATGGCATTTAACCCAACAAAACCACACTAATCCAACTGCCCATCTTTAATTTTTCTTATAACATCATGTAATCCATGCTAATTTTAGTTCATCTGAAACTGGTTTGTTTTCTATATAAAGATTTTAACTGGAATGTTACAGCAATAGCACTAACTTTGCAATAGCACTCTTTTCTAAGAACCTTTCATGTATATTTATAATCTTTGTCAGTACTTTCTGAGGGTTTAGAGTCTACAATTCTTTGTATATAAAATCTTCACTCTCATATATAAGATTAAAAAGATTTTGATCCAGCACTTCTCTATTATAAAAGTTTTCAATACTGTAGAATTTGTGTACAAATGAAGTTCATATTGGGGTAGCAATTTTTTGACAAGGACAGAAGTGATACTGGTAAAAAATGTTTGATATAATTTGCAATTAAGGAGGGTAATGACAGCTTGTACCAGCCATAATGTCTATGGAACATTTATATTATGATCATTAACTGAGATTTTTAAATTGCTAAGATATCATGTTCTTTGTTTTAATTTTACCTCTGTTAATGGAGCTATACAATTAATGATAGAATTAAAATATTGCTAAATTAGACCTTGTAAAACACCATTTACATTGATAAAGTTAAATATATCATCCTGTCCATACTTAATAATTTTTTCAGTGATTTAACTTTAACTGTATAATGCTTATTTCTCTGGCCATTACTAATTTTTCCATACAGTAAATAAAAAAGTAATCAAAGTAAAATAAACCTATGGAAACAGGAAGGATATATGTAATCAAATTCCCCAAATGACATATACAGCTGAAATACTTTGTACTGCACACTGTCACTCTCTCTAATGACCTGTATGACTCATGGGATGCTTTAATTAATTTGGTATATTAGATAAAATTTAAACTGGAATCAAGACGGATTTTATTAAATGTCATGCTGTATATTTATTAATAATAATAATAACACATTTTTTTAGGTAGAATCAGCAAAAAAATACAAATAGTGATACTTATACAAGCAATCAAATGATTTGAATATAGCATATAGAGCAATATCTAAATACATAGTTGAAATTAGAAACATAAATGTATATGAAGAATAATCCATAAAGGTTTATAAAAACTTATTTCCAATCAAGTCCTGATGGGTCAAAATTTTGAGTAGGGTACAATTTTGGAAATTAAAAATGATATATTCAACTAAGCTAAGAAATAACTATTAAATTATCTAAAAACTTATGTCAAAATTTAAAATATCACTAAAATCAATTCTTGTAAAATATCATTAAACTCTTTTCCCTAAATTTGCTTTATTTCTAAAGGTATGATTTACAAGTTGAAATCTGAAATACTCTTTATAAAACTGGTTAATAATTTGCAGTCATTTATGGTGTTATACTGCTAACAAATAGTTTATGAAAATTAAATTGACTTTTCCTTAAGTTACAAAATGGTGAGGACCACTAATTTAAAAAATGCAAAGTGGACATTTCTCGTAATTTAAGCCACCACCACAGTTGTTCCCATCTTTCCTAATGACACAGTTGTTCTCAATTCTAATTTCATTATGTTACAACTCTATGGTCTTTAACAATGTAATTAAATGAGCAAACACAACAAGTTTTGTAAAATTCAACAAATAATTGATTTCCGTAGAATGCAAAGTAAAAATTTTAAAATAACTTACAGTATTATGAATTAAATCCCAAAAAGTCCTAAAAGTTCTGTCACAAGTCCATATGTATGAAGTTCCAACTGAATTCCATTGGTATTTCAAATTAATTCCGATTCTGAATGTGTTGATGTACCTGTAGTCTCGAATATGCTAATGTGCCACTGGCCTGGTGTGTGATGTCATGTTATCAGTCTTTTGATATATTACAATAATATAATCCATAATGTCCTTATATGAATTTACTTTAAT
Organism: Potamilus streckersoni; assembly: GCA_016746295.1. Lineage (NCBI taxonomy): Eukaryota > Metazoa > Mollusca > Bivalvia > Unionida > Unionidae > Potamilus > Potamilus streckersoni. Next base: position 1,879,263 of record JAEAOA010001852.1, read on the forward strand.
TCCAAATTAATGTTTATTACAAGAATATTATTGAACTCTAATAACTGGAGTAAATAAATACACCCAAATGACAAACTAACAATAAGACTGATTCCACTTCAGACATTAAGGCAAGAATGAGTAATTTCTCAAGTAAAGGAGATTATATAAAAGTTAAGAAACAATAATAGAACCAGGATGTAGGTCTGTCTCTTTTATAAGAAATTCAAAGCTATCAACAAGTTTTGAATTTCCAAGTGAAAAACTTAGTGTCCTGGACTCAGATATCAGATGTACATAACAAACAATCATCAGGAAAGTAAACAAATAACACATATTAAATATAAATAATTATTTGTGACAGCGTCATTAATCCATGTTTCGTTTAGAATTGCAGTGAGAATGAAATTTCAAGCAAGATAGTTTCTGGATAAGTGATGTAGCATTAACATTTATAAAAAAAGGCTTAATTTCTGCTTGGTTGGTATGAGGGTTGGTATATTTGTACAGGAATCATATTTATTACTGTTGAATGAATGTAGGAGTCTAGATGAACATTCATTAGAGCAACAAAAAAAAAAAATCTGATTTCTAAGAGAGCTTTACTGTGTTGAGTATATGTTATGTATCCGGTGCATTTGACATGGGTCCATCAATCACGTAAGTTGCAACTGATTCATATACTTCTCGATGCATTACCAGTGCCACAATGGATGTGAGGAAATTTAGACTGCCTCCTGTTGGTAGTTGCAGAGTTATAATGCTATGTTATGCTTCCTTTACATTATCATCAGGTTCAAGTCTGTATGATAATTTTGCATGATAATTAATGAACAAGTATTGAAAAGCGAACGTGTCTATTAAAATATTTATTTGCATTTTGCTTAAAATCCATTAAGATAAAATTAAAATCAAAGGATATAACTACGGTCTCTTCTAAACTCTGACCGTGATGTCCTCTATCTTTATGAAGGTGTAACTATTTGATTATACCTCGTTATCCTGTGTAATCATGGCTGTCGCATTTCCTTCTTTCAAATCAGCTCATTCTCGGTAGTTTAAAACCTTCTCCGTTGAAAGTAAAGAGCGTCCCGTTGTCAGGAAGTTATTACAGGTTAATTTCCGCTTTCACTTCTTCGCCTATAACATGAACAAATAAAGAGTTGATGCGCATAGTTCCTATTTAAACCCCTAATATAGTCTACTTTGTTCACTTATTTTCATGAAGTAAATTAAAGCGTTCCTTCTATAACCAGAATATACCATTGGTAATTTAGTCGCCTTTTAAATTCTAACCAAAATATATTTTATCGGTGTATTTGTTGCAAACGGCCTCGTTACATGGCGATCGTAAGTCGAAATTTAAATGCCTCTTGGTAAATTTTCAAGCCCACACAGAAACTACTTACGCCTTGAGACTCGAACTGTGTATGTTGATGAAGTATAGTTAATATGAGATAGTTATGTATTATACTGAATCGCCATTTTCCATATGATCTTTACAAATCGATACCAGGATGTTCAAGTTTTACTATGTCAACACATTCAGTTGGCAATGACAGACAGGGCTAGCCTATGAGAATGAGTCATATATACTCCAAACAAAAATTAAATTCTTTCATTTAACTTAAAGCATTATGCTCGACTTAACTAATTTATAAAGAATTGTAAGTCTCTATTCCCACAACGTAAGACCTATAGTCCGATGCTACAACCCGTTTGTTTGTACCCCACTCCCGATTTCAATAACTAAAACGTTTAACTTGATAAAAAGTGCACAAAACTAAGTCATCTGAATATTTGATTTATAATTTCTGACCTGACTGTGACCAGAATGACACTAATACTGGCATCCCCTTGCACCTGTCATGCTTAACGGACTTTCCATACTACTATTCCGTACACTAATGGGCAGTTTATTTCCATCCGACAACATAATGACGTAATTCATCCTATTCGGTAACCGCCGAATAATTCCATAAATTACCATAACGTTGAGTTTGGAATTCTATTCCTTGGCACTCATGAACATATTAATGAAACCACTTGTTAAATCCATGTGAAAGGCAAATTTTTTGTTGTAATTTTTTTCTTTTGCTTGATTCGACACTGTCAATATCAGAAGTAGACAACATATGTATGTACATCTTTAGTCATGCATTCACCCTTTTGTTAAAAATGGACTGGTCCATGAACTGGAAATGAGTCTGAAGCATGTCCGTCTATTACATTGAAAATTCTGTTAAGCATGAAACACGCAGGCAATGATGGTGTTATGGCAATTTTACTCAGAGTCAGGTTAGAAAATATAAATCAATGAATGAATTTACTAAGTTCTTTGCACTTTTTATCAAATGTTTCCCTTTTTGAATTCGATAGTGGGGTACAAACGGGTTAATAGGCTGAGACTATAGTCCTACAATGTAAGCCCCATCACCCTGATATGGATCTTACTGCCTGACTAATGGCACTGTGTAGCGTGTTTTGATGTCGATTAAGAGTGTAACAAAAGTTAAATTTTTAGGAGTATCACACACAACTGGCAACCAATAATGACTCTTGTCTACAAAGTAAAGTTATAATGTTTTTATATGACTTTACTTGCTCTGATGTCTTTTCTCTAATAAATTCAAATTTTCACCCAAAAAATTGACCCGTTTTCAAGTTTTGTTGGCCTGCATTTTAGTTGGCTAGAAAGCGATGAAAGCTTGAATGCTTAAATCGGGTTAGTTTGAAATATTCTTTAATGAAATGAATAAAAAATATATTATGCCTATTGGAACTCTAAGCAACTTTTTCTTTCATTCAAGAAACATATCCTCCACTGTCTGAATAACATACATAAAGGAAGATATGGAATAAGAAAATAGTTTGAAGAGTGATATTGCCATTGTGGCAATAAAAGGGGTATTGCCACCTTGGCAGTATAATTTTCTCCCACTGATAAATATCTCATTATCAAATATATATTAAAATATACATTATCTAAAGTGCTCTCTATGTGAGTAGGTCCAAGCTCTGCTTGATATTTTTTTTTATTACCCTTTATACTTGCATATAAACCTGTTTGTGTATAAGCTGCCCCTCCCACTGAACAGGTAAAAACTCTAAAAAGTGTGTGCCCTGCATATAAGTTGACATCACAGTATGTTCTAAATACAATTATTTAGGTTTACTTATATTAACAAAAATTACACATATACTTATCTCAGGGTGGGCATGTATAATTATTAAAAAGAAATGGTATAAACTTGTTTGAAAAGTAATTTATTTAATTTTCTGTTTTCTTATTGTTTCTGCCTAATTTAGATTTGTGTATAATTTGATCGAACAATGATAAGAATTGAGAAGTCAGGAGTTGCTGTAATACCACCTCTCCCTTTTGACTAAAATATTGTTTGTTTATGCATTATTGTATTGGACATTATATATCAGTGACCCATTAATTACGATTTTTACTTTGCCTTGTAATTGTGAATACCTAACTCATTAAAATGTGATCCCACTATGACAACACAATGAACAACAAATTGGCTTGATTCAATGCACGCAAATAGGCTACTAAATGTATTTACATAATGGTGCCACTGCATGTACATTAAACACACACAGAATGAAGTACATTCCTTGAGTTAAATCATGGGCACCACTGCACTAAACTTTAATGATAACTCCAAAATACAATGCTTAGAAAATTATGATATTCAAGTAAAGCTGAATTGTAGTTTGCTCTTTATGTAAGCAACCTTACACAATACCTATAATCTCTCACACCAGGAGGGGAAAAAACCCTCAATTTTTGGGGTTACTCCACACCTACCTCCTGCTTTCAAAATATTTCCTGATTTTTGCTGAGAACTCCTGATTATTACAGTATGTCTTAGATTTCCATTTCTCCTAACAAAGAAAAATCCTACATAAATAGATGTATGCAATCCATGGAAGCTATGTTCTGATGTATCACCTGTGAATATTGTTGTGATGAAATAATCAGTTACTAGAAAGAATTTGCTTCATCACTAAACAGAATGTTAAGTTTAAACATTATTCACATAAATTTATGATTTTTTTTCCTCAACAACAATAAACCAGTAAATAAACCAGAACAAAAAATAAACCAGAACAATAAAATTTTTGCCAATTACACATGCAAAACCAATCATTGTACTTTTTAACAGTTTAAGTGTTAGGTCACTGAATATGATTTTACATGTATGTTTTAGGATGTGGAAAATATTTTTTGTATCCCATGATTTATAGCCATTACAGTAGTCTATGAAAAGACTCAACAGCTGTCAAGTTTAGACATTAGCCCAGGGATAAGCCAACACATATTTATTCCAGGCCTTGTTTTTTTCTAAATTATTCAGCTTCTATGTGAGTATATGCAGTATTATTATTAATGTTGACTAGGATTGAGAAGTTGTTTTATCATGTGAGTTTGTTCACAAAACATTGTAAATAATCTAGGGTTCCACTTATTTCGCAAATCAGGAAGTCCAGGACTTCATTGGTATCATGCTTGAATACCTTAAATATTAAACATCCCCACCTGAAATATTGGAAGTATCAAAATTTTAGATGATATAGTATTAGTGTTTTAAATTTCTTTTACGTGAATACTAGCACACTGTTATTTTTTTTCTGATAGGGAGTGGGTGAAGGAGGTAAAGATCTTAAAGAATAGTAGACACTTTATTTGGTGTTTAGATTGTGCATTCAAGTGAGAGAAGTAAAGATTTAGCCATGCAGTATTACCATTTACCCTCAGTTGTGCTTCAGGGACCCCCAAATATTTAATTTGACCCCCAGTTTTGATACCAAAGTTTTTTTTTTACACCAAATGACCTCCAATTTTGACACCAAGAGGATTTTTGACTTTCAGTCTTTAACCCCTATCGGATACACTGAACATGTGCAGACAATTTAATATTGGGATCATCATATACGGAGGGGGAGAGAGCGATAGTTCTGGGCTTGAGGGTTTTTAATTTTCAATGAACCACAGGTCAAACATAATACATTTTTTTATTGATCCTGCCTAAATTTAAATGATTTGGCTATTCCTCTAAAACCTTAATGTGGAAAGTGCATATCAGTTCCATTTTCTGGGTCTTATTTCAGCTCTTTTTTCATCTCTTAATTATATCTTACTATTATGCTTTTTGTTTTCATCAAATTTCTTACCTTTTTATGGCAAATGTGCAACATGCAAGAACATTTAAGTTGTCACCTCAGAATGCAGTGAAGATGTATTAACAATGATTGGTATTCATTATACTTCATACATTTATCCTTGAAAGGGAATGCTATCCCATGTTTTATTAGATACCTCAAACACAGGACCAATTCTTAACTCATAATAGCAACAAGTGGAACTTGTACTGATCTAGTGGATTTGTTAGTGTGCGGGTTATAGCAACTGACTGGCAAATTTACAGATTTTGGAATTGTGGATTGGCAATTACTTCAGTCCTTGTTGTATCAGACTTAATTAAATATATAAAGTGTGATGTCCAGTAATTATTTATCCTTTTTTCAGAACACACGAGCATCATATAGTTTTATACAAAGATTACTCGATAAGTACAAGATAAAACTTTTTGGGATGTTTTTAATGCATGCAAAACTTTTTTAAATCAAATTTCAGCCAATAAAAGTATTCTATTTGCTTTGAAAATTACTGATTTAGAATGCTAATCAGATTGCTAAGAATTTCCGTTGTTGTAGCCATATTTTAAGTTTTGGGAAAAAGTCACCTTGGAGACCAACAGTTTTTAATTGGGGGTGTGTATGAAGCCTGGAGTGAATGTTTGTTTTTAATATTGTTGAAGAAAAGAACTAGTATATCTATTATGTTTGTTGGAAAAAATCTATTTAATTTGAAAGAAAAGAAAAACCTGTTAATTTACTTCTGAATGGTAACTCCATTAGTATAAATATGGTACAGAATTTACTGTCATTAATTTTGGCTATGAACAAAGTCAGTATATTTTAGAAATAGTTTACAAAATTGTAAGCTGATACTTATAACATTTACAGTCAACAGTAGAAAGATGATGTTGATATTTGATTGATCACAAGTAAAATTAATATGAAGGACTAACTCCATTCATCTGGAAATAAATTGTCCCTTATCAGGTATTTCAAAAGTAACATGAGAACCACATAATAACTATATAATTTTTGGTGTTTGTTTTGTGCTTTTTGTGCTTTGATGCCATTTATCAGAACATGATAGGCTGTACATGACATACAGTTGTTGTTGTGGGGCTTAACACTATTTTTCAGCAAACGATAGGCTATACATGGTAGCCAGTATTGATGGTGGAGGAAGAAACTGGGAAATCCGTGGAAAGAACCACCGACCCACAAGAAGCTACTGGCAATCTTTCTCATATCCACATTTGCCGAATCTTATACTCGAACCCACGCAGATAGAGGTGAGATGGCAGTGGTCCGTAACAGAGAGCACTTTAGACCATTCGGCCACTCAGGGCCCCCATGACATCCAGTATATTTGGTGGAAGAAAACCTGGGAAGAACATGCCAAGAACCACCAAACCATGGGATGCTGCTGGCAAAGTTTCTCACATACCTATGTTGGTTGAGCCAAGACTTGAACTTGTGTGGACAGAGGTGAGAATAATCTGTGAATGTGAGTGCCTTAGGCCATTCAGCCACCCTGGGCCATTCAGCCACCCTGGCCCCAATGAAATTTTTGGAAACTTTGAGACGTAAAGCGAATGTTATGACATAAGATTCTTTGCTTATATCTTCGTCATTCATGAAAGTTTTGAAGTCATCTTGAAAAAATGTTTTCTATTGCACTGGTTTTAAAATTAGGGTAGTTTGGCATTTTTTAAAAGAAAATATGATGGTTAGTATGTATTTTGTACCAAGTGCTTCAAAGTAGTGGACAAAAACAGCTCAGATATACAAAACAATTTTGGGAATTTTTTTATATACCATGGGGAAAAAACATTTAGGGTCAGCATTGAGAAACAGGGACTGTTGGCCTCACAGGTCTAAAACCATATTATTAAATTTAGATCAGTCCTTTCTTCCCCTTAAAATGAAGTTGAAAATGTAGATGGTTTCAGCTTCATATCACTATGGTACATATAGGCCAGATATTGCAAAGCTAAGTATGCAGGTACTGTAATTGGATGCCAATTGGAAAGTTGTTGTAGGGTTTAATGCCATTTTTCAGCACAAGGTAGGCTATAAATGGCGACCAATATAAATAGTGGAAGAACCCAGGGAAAATCCCATAAAGAAACACGGGTCCACAAGAAGCTACTGGCAAGCTTTCTCATGTACCCACATTGTGCCTTGAACACATGCAGACATAGGTGAAATGACAGTGATCCATAACGTCAAGCACTTGAAACCACTCAGCCACTTGGAGACACACCCCCTCATTGGAAAGAGCTACTGTATTTAGGTTTTAGAGGTAGAGCTGTTTAAATCAAAACATGCTCTCCCTCTGTGTATGTATGCATGTGTGTGTGTGTGTGTGTGTGTGTGTACACACACACACAAACACAATGCATACTAAAGATTATACCCACATTCATTTACATGCAAGTACAAGCAGATGAGTTCAAAACTACAGATAGGTTTCTCAGTGTTCATGAAGACTGGTGCAGCTGATCTATGGTAGTACATGTATTATGAATTCCCAAATGATTCATCTTCACAAGCTAAGTGTCATCAATTGACTTCCTTCAACTCTGACCCTTGGCATATGTAGCTATCCAGATTGTTACATTTACAGATGGTGTGCTGCTGAAAAAAACTAATCTATTTAGATCCACTTAAGTCTAAAGCAGGCTCATCTGTTTCCTTATGCCTTCCAGCTCATCAGGATGATATCACAGGTACTTAACAAGCAAGAAACTGCCCAGTTTATATTGATAATCCCTCTGTGACCCAAGCCTGTTGGTGAACCATCCCAGGTCATAGCCTCAGATGACCTCCCGTCAAAGTGCAAGGGCTCTCTCCTATACAATAGCCAGAAGATTCTTTGCCATTATGCTTGGTTCATCCCAAACAATCTTTCTACTTAGATAAGTTTTCGAGCATAGTTGTCTGGTGCAACCATCAATCCAGGAGATGATCTGCAACTTAGGTCGATAATACCAAATGGAGAATTTTTTTATGATTGGTGCAGTAGGAAATGTGATAATCATAGCTTCCCTCTTATGAGTACATTGGCTATTTTTTCACTCATCCTGTTTTTAAATGAAACAATGTTTGGTTTCTGCTTTCAAGGAATATAGGGCAGCTCTACCCAACAAACTCAAATTTTTGAAAGGCCTGGATGGGGAAGAATTATCACTTAACAGAATTGATCAGATATTTTGAGCTTCAAAGTCTGGTACCTTGCTAGCTCATGCCCAAATGGAATCCTTCTTGTATCTTATGGTCTTTAACTGAAATTCCCTACAAACCTCTGGGTGCATCTTACCATCAGGATTGTTTTCTTGCTCTTCTTGATGAATATATATGTGTATAAATATTTCTCAGCACAGTAAATAGGCTTGGTATTGAAAGAAACAAAAGAAATAAGTAATGTCATACTAATATTGTACAGCAAGGGAGAGCAGCTTTAAATATATTTTTTTTTTCACACTATGATAAAGATTTAAATTTTTGAGTTTGCTTGCCTGCAAAAAAGTATGAAAATTTGTGCCCCATAAATAATAATGAATTCACAGTAATACATTAGATTTACTTGATATTGCATTTAGATTTTGTTCTTATATTTAACATATATTTTTCAGGTCCGTATCAGATGATGACTTGGATAACATCCCTCTGATGGGAGGAATGGATCATTTTGAAATGGATGAGAAAGATTCTTTGGTTAGATCACGGAGATTCCGCACTCCTGGACAATCTTGGTTTAGTTTTTATTGCTCTGAGTGCTGGAATAATTGCTGTGCAAGGTATCAATGTTTTGGGAAAGAATTTAAAATTTTAAATCTGCAGAAAAGCAGGAATTTCCCTCACTTTTTTCTAATTTGATTAAGATTGTACTTTGAGATTATTGATTACCTTTAAACAAATTCATAACAAACAGAATTTTCAGAATTTGTAAGATCTATTAAATCAGTCGATCAGTACAGCCTTGTTTATTTTATAGTATGTTGAAAAATGTATTGACTACCTATTTTCTGAGGGTCAAACAAAATAAGTTCAGTATCACTGTGCATATATATCCACAAAAGTTTGAGTTTGTAAAACATATTCTGGATTCAGAACCTTGCATGACTTCATGCAGTGCAAGTGTTCAAAATGGTATTATATATAGAATACAAGAGAAAAACACTGTGACAGCTACACTGTATAAAACAACATCTGTCTTACACATACAAGGGCTGAACTGTTGCAGATGGTTAGACCATATTATCAGTAAATGTAGACAGGATGAGAATACCCATGTTAAAGGCAGTTATATTCTGGCAGTTATATATCTACCAGTAGGTAGATGAAATACCTAATATGAAACTTCTAAAGTTTTTGCCCTTGATGACTCGGGCAATAAAATTAACACCCTCCCAGAGTGTCAGGCAATGACAGGCTCCATAAATTATGACCATTGCAGTGGTGGTTTAAACCATACAGATTTCTCCATGTGTGTACATCAAAAAGCAATTAGGAACTTGGAGGCCCAAATTGAAGACTTAAAACTGCAGTTACATGCTATTAAGTCAGCACAGGGGAGGATTAATGAGCAAGTAACCTCATGTGAAACAGCAATTCAGACAGACTCCCAAATAAAAACAATGTCAGATGCTAAGACACAGACAATCCCAATACCAGCCAAAAGAAAATGTAAAGTGACCATGCAAATAACAACTTGCAACCAAAGTAATCCTGCATTGCAAATAAGAGTACCCCCCTCTGAGTCATGTGTCACACCTGCAACTGCAGTAAGTGTAAACCAATGGCCCTTAGCTCAGAAAAGTCTGCTGCATGCACCAACAATGGCACTTCCCAGTGCTCAGAGAAATGTGTCAGCTTAATTAACTCACACAATGGAGACACCCAGTTCAACACCCCTTCCTCCAAGAGATGTGTCTAAAATACAAACCAGAGTCCAACACAAAAAATCACAAGCCAGAAAAGATAGGTCTCTAATAATTGGCTCATCAATACTGAAAAGTATAATACCAAGGAGAATTTTTAAAACATGTACAGACTCTAAGAGATGGAAAAATCAATAGTATTACAGAAAGACTAATGAATACTGACCTAACCAAATACAACCAAATTATTATTATTTTAGTAGGTGGAAATGATGCCAGGGATGGAAGGTCACTAAGCCAAATGAGAACAGATTTTGAATGTTTACTGTATGCTGCTAGGTATTGCAGTCCAGATACATGTAAAACAATCATATCAGGCCTACCACCTCATGTGGACACCAGGGTGAAAGAAATCAATGATCTGATAATTGACCTATGTGAAGATTTCAACCTACAGTAAATTCCTCAATACACATCTTTCTTTCTTCAGAAACAGGATATCAACCTAAGTCTCTACCACAGAGAACTTTGCTCTGGAGTAGTATTCCAGTTGAGATTAGAAATGCCCACTCTATTTCCTTTTTCCAAACCCAGTATATACAGTGGCTTCAGAGATGCAGCAAAAATAAGTAAATTCCTTTGAATGAGGGTCTCAAGGTAGATTAGTTCTTAGCTAATTGAGTTGCCCTCTTTATATAATGTCATAATAATAATAATATGGTAAATAACTATTTTATTTATATATTCAATGCATATGATCAAAAATATCTATTTCATTACATTTACCCTTCAGATGCTGGGATAGACTTTGCAAAAGGAAGAAAGTGTACAAAGCAAGGACAGTACCAATTAGCCAGGAAAGAAGTCTTGATGAAAAGTTTCCTAAGAATGTGATCAGAAACCAAAAATACAGTATTATAACGTTTGTGCCAAAGGTTTGCATGCTACATTAGTTAGCCATTGTTGTAAATGATTTCAAAATGTTAAGGCTGGCACATTCACATGTGTGAGCAAGATTATTTCATGTTTGCACTTGAAGTGTTTACAGAACCTGCCATCCATTTATAAATGATGAATAAAGCTCTTGACAAAATGACAAATCTGTATCCAGGTCTTTTTAAGAAATGGCTGAAAATGATCATTGGTTTTGGAAGTACAGTGTGACCTCGCTAAAACATGGTAGTTGGGAGCTATAGAACCAGACTGTGTTATAGTCCGAACAATGTTATAAGCAACCAGGTCAGTTAACTGAAGAAAATGATGCAAATACTGGCGGTCAAACATGTGCTTCATTGGCACAGTTATCATCTTAAATCAATGCATATTAAATGAAAAATACACCTGAAGTGAAAACAGAGAAGACATATAATATTTTACCGTTTTTTTAGAGATCCATGGATTGGTACATATACATGTATACTTTTTATATATACATGTTTAATGTGTAGCATTAATAGAGTACTCACCAGCAAATCTCATCAAATAGATCAAATCCACAATACAAGTAATTCCATCGAAAATATGCACACACAGATATAAAATATTCACTAATTTTGTCACAGGTCATAAAGATCTGAACTCAGTGGAAAAACATCGCACAATCATGCAACAAATGATGAAGCAGTACATCCCATTCTCTTCTAAAAGGAAACTTTCATGGCACAGTAAATGTGTTCCAGTCATGTTGGAAAATCAAAAAGTCCATCAGATTCCATTGCTTTAAGTTTGGTGCTGACTTTCTTTGTAGAAAGGTTCTTTATTTTTATTGAAGAGTGTAGCCTGCTTTCTTTGATGATGGGTGCATGCATTATTGAAGTCACCACTAAAGGACAGCTTCAGAGAACCAAATAAATTCCCATTTCTTATTGTGGCAGCAACATCAAATAATTTTTTTGCATGATTGAGACTGATTTTTTTCCATTTGCTTAGTACATTTTCATAATTTGTAAACAAAGGTAATCTATTTTTTTTTTGAAATTTTAGCAAGCAATTTTATCTGGATACATTTTTTTAAAAAATTGGCTGTTGTTTGCTCGATTGTAGTTACTGTTCCTACCTGCCAATTGAATAGACCAACAAGTAAGATGTGGTAGTGGAGTGAAGATGCCTTCCACACATGTGTCAGAAATTTAACAAGGGGTCATCAGACAATAGAGGTGCAGATGTTCTAGTCTGATGACAGGGAGTAATTCAGAAAATGAGTGTTCTGAAGGATTTAATTCTGAGAGAAAAGAAGAGGAGTTTTACAGTACAGTTCACATACAAATATCAGTCAGTGTTATTATATTAATTACTACCTAGCAACCAAAAATCCGACTAAAGATAGAATCCAAGATAATGCCTCATCTGGTTGATCTCTCCACCAAAAATAACAACAAAATAAGTGGATATCTCAAAACATACAGTACTCATTATAGATTTAAATATAAACGGATTATGATATAACAATTCACTTTTACAATGACAAAGAATTTGTTTATGTAACAATAGATAAATTTCAGTGCATTTTATATCAAGTTTACTGCTTCCTTTCATGGGGCCTCTGTATTTCTCAACTCCAAACCAATGATTATATATACAAGTTTAAACAGCCAACAATGTCAATAATAAAATGAAGCCCTATGAGAGTACAGAATAAAAACTTTTACACGTTATTTTTGAAACCTTAAAGAAAAAAAAACTATTTTTGGTGTACGAGAAAAATACATATACAATTTTAGGAGCTATGCCCCAATGGTCTTGTATTTTTCATATGCAGTCTCTTCCCTAAAATGAGAGTATGCTTTTTATGTTGTTTTTTTTTTACTTTTAAGAAAGAATTTGTTTTTGGTGTACAAGAAAAGTACATGTATATAAAATTTGGTAGCCACAGCATGACCGTGTTATATCCGAATTCATGTTATAATGAAGTGTGCTATAGCGGGGTCACACTGTATTTCACAATTGTTTATGCCAGGAATTAATTATAAGAAATAGATCCCTATTATGATTAGTTTATTGACATACCATTTACATGTGATTTAATAATTTGTTATGATGATAAAAATGTTTTTATATTTTACACCTTACAAAAAAATGAGCAAATAATAAGATACATGTGGAGATAATGCATCATTTTGAATGCCCTAAATCTGGAGGAAATTAAAATCATTGAACATCTGAGCTTTGACAAATTTCCTTATTATTATTTGATTCATCATTATTATGAGTTCAGATTAATTATGAACAATTATCTAACTTTGATTTTTTATGGTAGGACCAAAATCGGGGATGTTATATATAATATGCCAAGTGGGATGGCTTTGTGGAATAGAAGCACACTCTTCCAAAGCTGAAATTGACATCATCATTTGATGCAAACCCTTGTCAATATTTTATACAAGTGTTAACAGTCTTCACTCTGATCGTTTCTGTATAATATCCACTGAAGACCATATGGTTTTTTTCGAGTGGTATGTGGATTAGTGCTTGAAAACATCTGTCTTACTCTGATTTGTAGCTTAAAGAAGACCTTATTCCACTCCTTATTTTACTTGAAACCTTTCTCTGCATGAACATACAGAAACATGCATTATTGCTGACAGCTAACTGACTATATACTGTTCCATAATATAAACAAATTTATCTTGTGATGGACAGAGAAAAAATATCCAAGTGAGAAAGAACATAAATTAAATGGTCAGTCCTTTGAAGTACTTATATATAGTCAGAATTGATCTAGTTCAGAGCGTCATTTTTACCTCAGTAGCAAAATTATCAATTTACGTTATTCAGGTGAATCTCAACAAGGTGTACCTTCTATAAGGTCTCTTTAAATAAAGTTAAAGCATACAGTTATTGCAAAAGTTGATCAGGGATATTCCATTTAAACATACATGGTACCTAGGGAAGTCAGCTTTTTAAAAAAAATATGCCAGGGTACTTTGATTTCACTGTGTTCATATTAAAATGATAAGAAAATTCTAATTTGCATTTATGGGTGAGTACCCCACTTTAAAAGAACCTTTCCTGGATCCCATGTATGCTTTTTTGGATCAGTCCTCAACTGTTTCCAAAGATACATATCTTGAATTTACAAGACTTTTGATACTATTTTGTTATTGTCCAAATATATGATGGTACAGTCCTATCCATTAATGTCGACATCCTCTGGCCGGAGGTAATATTGTCGACATAAAAAATAGGCGGATGTCAAGATAAGTTTTGGGGGTTGGGGTTGAAAAAGGATACAAGTTAAATTCATCAGTAAGGGGTGACCTGTCATCAGTGAGTGGCATTTAAACTTTGAGAAAACAAACAATGGAAATTTTGAGTACATGAAGACAAAGCCAGTTGTATATTGAAAAATTACATTTTGGTTATCTTTGTGTAATAAAATCCACAATAAAATATTGCATTAGTCACATTCCTGATATGAAAATCATAACTATGATATTCAATGTCTGCATTAGCACTTGGTTGCCTAGTTGTTATTTACATGCTTCAGGTACATGTACTTAAATTGGCCTAGAGTTTGGTCAATCTGTTCCCATCTTATTGAGGCTACTAAGGGGATGGGGCTTTTCACAGGGAAATGAAAACCTGTCAGCAAGTTGGTTTAAACAGTACATGTATTTAGTTATAAAGGTCATCTTGAAAAGTACATAAAAGTGAACAAGAGATATGCAGCTGGTATGATTAATGAAGTCATAATATAGTATACATTGACATATGCTAATGAGGTATTAAAAGAAAATGATTCTTACAAAACAATATTGTAACAATGTCAGCTCAAGTGGTATACTTTACAATACATCCCAGAGATAACAAGTTATGAATTCTGTCAAAATACAAATACATGTAGCAGTAAAAGATTTTAATGACACATATACATGTAATTAAGATTATTATCTATAGCATAATCAGTGCATAAAATTACAATAGAATTTAATTTAATTTAAGAGAAAATGTTTCACAGACATTTTTGCAAGATGCCCACCCTCAACTTCCTTAACAGCCAGATATTTAGTTTCCAGAGACTGTAAATTTAATCTGTGTTTTACACTGCCGTTGGTAGACATCATAAATATAAATAAAGTTAAAAAGGAAACTTTCACAGAACAAAAAGCTTGTTTTAATAACCGATCACTTTGGAAAATGCAAGAATCTATCAGATTTCATTGCTTTTATTTAAGTCGCCACAAGAGGCCAAATTTATAGGACCAAACAAAAACCTGTTTTTTCAATCCGACTGTGATATTAAAGGCAAGAGGGCAAAATCAAGTAATTGTTGAATAAAACACAGATCAAAACAGGCCACTTGCTGACATAAATGATTAGGAAGGAACATTAAAGCCTGGCGATAAGATCAACTAATTGTTGAACTAAGTATGGGCCAGAACTGGCAGCTGATTAATATAAATGATTAGATGGGAAAATTAAAGGCTGGCAACAAGATCAACTAATTGTTGAACAAAGTATGGGTTGGAACTGGCAGCTTGTCATATAAATGATTAGAAAACAAAGGATTTGTTCAAGCTGGGATCAAGGGCTTCTGTGGACATGTATGTTTATTTTTTATCTTGACGTCAACATAAGCATGACAATTTTAGTAGTAATAGTAGACCAAGGGATGGGGATTTTGCTTTTTGTCCAAATATGTGGCTTGTTGATATAAGTGGGTAGGACTGTAATAAAGATAACCAATTCTTTAGATGGTATCCAGTTGTAAATCACTTCTGATGTCTCAGTCAAGACAAAATGTTTCAAGCAGTGTTCCAGATAGTGAAATAGCTGGTTTTTTTATATTTATTTCAGTGAAAATCCTCCTTGATATGTTCTTTAAAATATTGTCTTCATTTCTGTACAAGCCCGGTTTATGTTCTGACTTTAGTCAGACTAAGAATATGGGTTTATGTCATCATCAAAATCTTGGATTAAGTTAAGTAATAAACAAGATTCGTGTTTATGAGATGATCAAACATCAGTTTATGCTTACATTAATGCCATTCTAAAGGCTAGATTTCTGATTTAATTTTGATAATATTTGCAATATATGCATATCATCAAGATCTTGGATAAGTTCATTAATGAACAAGATCCATGGATGCTAAGAAAATGCTTTTGCACTTGATTGAACTTGATTGCTTGAATTTGTTGCCACTCTTGAATTCTTCTCTGATTTTGTTCAGACTTGAAATTCAGGCATACTCCATCAAGATCATCAAGAACTTGGACTGAATTAGATATTAAATGAGATCTACATAAATTAATGATATAATCTTGCATCTGGTTGGTTGCCAATCTGGAAGTTATAAAATTTGTGATCTGTGTTTGATCAGCCTGGGTTGTGTGCCTCAGTGTTTACTTGGGAAGGGCACTTAACTCCCATTTCTCCAGTATAATATAGACAGTATTGTGTTAGAAGTGGTATTAACACCAACACAAAACAAAATTGTTTTGATCAAACTAGGAATATATGCTCATATGATCAAGATTTTTGCCAATTTCAGCAATAAGCAAGAACAAACAGTGAGGTGATCTTGCTTATGGTTCACAGAGGTTTTTACTGAGTGGAAGCCATAATTCTGGTCTGATTTATATTAGATTGGCTTATATCATCAAGATTTTGGACAATTTTGAAAATGAGTGGGATCCATGTATATTAATGAGTTGATCTTGCATTATGCTGGCTGACTTAAAAGCCATTTTATAATGTTGTTTTGATTTCATGATCTAGTGTTATCTGATCTTGCATGTTATTTGCTGAGCTTGACATCAGTCTAGAGACTGTAATTCGGATCTGTTTTTGATCAAAATTTGGTAAATAATTTTAAGTCATTAAGATCATGCATATTTATGAAGTAATTATGATTCATTAGGCTTGTTAAGACTTTTGTGTCTCTATTTCCGCTCTGATGTGCAAGTACTGTCCTTGTTTTATATTTGTTATTTTGGGGTTTGAATGGCAGTCAGTTTCATATGTCAGTTTATTGTACATATGCCATGCAAACATAAAGCTGGAATGAAGATACACCATTTGATATACTTGGATCTAACAAATACTTGCTTTTTTTCAGGTGCTATTTGAACAATTTAAGTTTTTCCTGAATCTCTACTTTCTGGTAATGGCCACATCACAGTTCATTCCTGAGATCCGCATTGGTTATCTCTACACATACTGGGGGCCTCTGGTAAGTATTCTACAATATAAATTGTATGCGCATTTAAAGCAAGAAGGATTAAAGAGTATTAGAGCTTGAATCAGGATGTTCTTTTAAAAGTATTTTTTTGTGCACTTTATGTTCTGGACACATCATCTTTTCGAGTCATAAGTTGTGGGACATCTTTTTAATCATTCGAAAATTACATGTCAGAAAACACACTCTTACTGAAATTTTATTTAAAAAATATATAACTCTGTACTTGAGTTAAAGCTCGTTATTCCACTGCAGCAGCAACTCATTAACACAACCCTTCTGCTGAACATATACAGTCCATTCTGTCAGTGCATGAATATATATATGAAAAATTATCTTTAGAGCCAACACATCACCTGAAGCAGAAACACCAAGGACTAAAGTCAGATTTTTAAAATATTTGCACCACTTATGCTAATTCGTGCATTTTTTACCCTCATCTTGTCGCCAGTCCATCTAGGTCCAGGAATGAGGTTAAAATACACTTGAATTTCATCCATGTTAATGATCATATTGTTGGTGAAATCATCTTCTATTCTGGCCTTCACGAATTCATCAAATGATTTTATTGTCTCTAAATCATCTGGGCAATGCTAGGTCAATGATGCCTGTGCACGAAGTGCTGTATTGTGTCACTTTAAAAATTGCTTCATTGTTTCCATTTATTTTCAAA
Source organism: Potamilus streckersoni (assembly GCA_016746295.1). Classification (NCBI taxonomy): domain Eukaryota; kingdom Metazoa; phylum Mollusca; class Bivalvia; order Unionida; family Unionidae; genus Potamilus; species Potamilus streckersoni. The sequence goes on from JAEAOA010001852.1 coordinate 1,897,130, forward strand.
ACTCACCATGAATACCAGTGAAAAGGAACCAAAGTTAGCCTCCTTATCTCTGTGTCTTTAAAACAAAATCAGCACACTTAAAGGAAACTTAGTTCAGCTTGCTTTGTAATAATAGTGATATTCTTTCAACCAAAAAAATTTGCACACTTAAAAGAATCCAAAGTCAGCTTCTGAGGTTGGCTTGCATTTTAATAAAAAAAACATTTGTATTGATATCCATTAAAAAAAAAAAAAAAACAGGCTTTGAAGTAGGCAAAGTCGTTTCCGAAGGTTGGCTTCGTTTGTAATAAAAATAACCTTGTCTTTGTTTTCCTGTTGGTAAGTTAAAACAATGAGTTTACTGCTCACTGCCAGTTGCGTTTATTCACCACCTGGGATTCTATTTGCTTGGCATCTGTAGTTCTAATTAATACAAATGGGCAATGATGTCTGTGGGTAAATAGTATACACAAAAATAACTTGATTCAATGATACTTTTTGTAACCCATCCTAGTGAAAAGATTATCACTTGCACTCAAGTGAATGTATTTTCAAATAATGATTTTTATTTGTAAATTTTTGTCATATAGTTGACCTGGATATAATTCAGTCTTGGTTATTTAGTATTGAATGCTGTGTGATGCATGAATGGCAGTTGTCTTCAAGCAATCGGTTGATTTTTTCCATCTCATATTTGATTTTGTTGGATCCAGTTTTCAGTTGGATAACATATTCAAGCCTTTGAGTGCAACCAAACACAGTTTGTTTCTCAATGTTCATGTCAGTGAACAATGTGTTGTGCGTTATTGAACATAAGTGATACATACTACAGTAAGGAAGCCTACATTAAATATACCGAGTTTGTGGATATATTTTATTAATTAATGCTCATGATAAAAAAAGAAATAAATGATAATAGTACAAGGTTTAGTTTCTTTCATTTTATTTTCATATAAGTGCTTTGTTTATCTATTTTATTGCAACAAGCAGTGCTAAGGATGCAAATTCAGTACAAATTTATGTCGTTCCTTAAGTCTTAGGACATATGACCTAGGTGGAAAATGTTTCAAATAAGTTCTGGGACAGGAAAAAAAATTATTGTATGATATCCCAACATATACAGTAAATATGGTACTTTTTGGTGTGTGTTGGTAAACATGATTTTAGAGTGTTTCATTGTAGGTGGTGACTACTAGATATTGCAGCATTTTCATGCTCATTCTAATAGTTTTCAAAATATATCTTTGTGTCAGAAAGGAAGATAAGAGGATTAACCAGTTGTGACTGTTGTAGGTTTACTGTCCTTTATCAGTATGTGATAGAATTTACATGGCAACCAGTTTATCTATTGGAGGAAGAACCCATGAAAGCCCTGGGAGGAACCACTGACCTATGGGAATCTACTGGCAAACTTTCTCTTATATCCCTATAGCCCAAACCAGAGAGAGACCTGAACATAGGTGAGATAGTAATGTTAATTTAAGGCAAGCCTTGACCATTCAGGAACTTGGGCCCAGAGGATTAATAGGGAAATATTAAAGGACAGCTATGATGGAGAGAAAGTAAACTAATTTATATTTAACACATTACCATAAATACAGTGATCTCCCACTTCAGGATCATTTCTCAAGAGAGATTGTCCTCTGCTCAGAAGTGAACCCTTTTATGAGGCCAGCTTTTCAGTGTAGAATGTATGGCCTTATGAGGAAAGCACGGTATCAAGAAGAATAAATCTTTGAATTTCCCATACCTGAAACTCGTTATTTGTTGTTATTATACATTTTTCTTTCATCGTCTACAAATGATTACATGAAAAAGTGTTTTAGAATCCCTCCAAAATCTGCTGCAGCCATTACCTTCCTCAAAATAAGTGGAATTGTATTGCTAGAACAAAGAATTCACTATCATGCATACTATGGTTTTGGGAATTTGTAATATGTTATGACATGAACAGTGATCCTTTGAAAATTCAAGAAATCAGAATGATAAATGTTACACCAGCAGTCAATAGGATTTTTGATAGAATTAGAGAAAAAATTATAATGAGGACAGTTATTGAAAGAGTTAAGAAATTACTGTACTTCAAATGCAGAAGTGTAATCTCAGTGTATTTTATATCTTTTGTATTAACCAAATTATTTGGATGCAGCCTAACAGATGACCACAGGGCAAAACATTGCTCCAAAAACTCATTGTCTCCAAATTGAAGGAATTGAATGTGAAACAGGCATATGTTGAAGAATGTGCAGCCAAAGAACAATTGATGTGAGCTCCAAGAATGTCAAGCAAATCTGGGCATCCTTCAGAGGCTTGTGTTCATTGCTGCATCCAAAACCTTTGGTCCCACCACATGTACATGAAGATTGCTTTGATGAGAATGGTGTTGACATATGGAGACTAATGAACAAGGAAACAATTGCTCCAAAAGGCCTGTTTAGAAGAGAGCACTTCATGATGTAACAAGGTAGCCATACACTGTGTCAGAATGATAGGCCATTGCAAGACTCATTCCTGAGCAGCAAGGTAGATGGGCTTTGATCCTGTGCAGACAGAAAAAAGGAACACCTCGAATACTGAGTGCTAATGGCACTACTCTACTCATGGATAAAGAAATGATACTACAAAGATGGGCAGAATACTTCATAAGCACCCTCAATCAACAATTATTTATCAGCAAAGAGGTTGTTGATTGACCACCCCAAGTGAAAACCAGCTGAGCCAGTGCTGAATGAAACTGCAAAAGCAATTAACCTGCTTTTAAATGGTAAACCACCTGGAACAGATGCAACAGAAGTCTACAGAGCTTGAGGTGACTGAACACTTCAGTTAATGCGGACTCAAAAAAACTATATTCCAGGAGTACAAGGATGCATCGATCATTAAGTTGTACAAGCAGAAAGGAAACATTTCTGCAAACAATCCCAGGGGTATCTCATTACTGTCATTAGCCAGTGTAATCCTTGCCATATTTCTGTTGAATTGCTTTGTGCATCATATTGATCAAAGGTTTTGAGAGTTAGTATGGCTTCAGTAAAGGATACATAACCATATATATAGTGTTTGAAGTCTGTCAGTCCTAGGAGAAATGGCAATAACAATTCTCCAACAATTTTCGTTGATATGAGAAAAAAAACTTTGACACAATCATTTAAGTGGGTGGTAAAATTTGCCCTTAGAAATTCATCATAATAGTTTGGCAATTTCACGATGGCACGCTTGCTCACATTCTGGACAATGGGGAATCATCTGAACAATCTCCAGTCACCAGTGGAGTCAAGCAAGCCTGTGTGTTGGCATTAGCTCTCTTTTGTATGATGTTCTCAGTCATGCTTACAGATTCCTTCCATGACTGTGACACTGTCACTGGCATTGAATACTGAACTGATGGCAAGAACTTCAGTCTGAAAAGACTACATGCCAAGATGAAGTAAGGAAAGTGACTGGTTATGATCTGTTTGCTGAAAAAAAAGCTCCCTGAATGTCAAATCTGAGTTTCATTTGTGACAGAGTATGAACCATTTCTCATCAACTTGTGACAGTTTTGATCTTGCAGTTAGTATCAAGACATATGAAGCACCAACCTTCACCAGGGAAGCCTTATGTAGAGCCCACCATCACATTGAATGGGTAGACCCTCTCAGCAATGGACAATTTCTCCTACCTTGACAGTACACTGTCATGTGCAGCCTACATTAGTCATGAAACTATTGCCAAAAGTGCCAAAGCAAACATAATCTTTGTTAGGCTGTGTTCACAGGCATGTGTCAGCACACAAAACTGAAGGTCTACAAAGCCCTTGTTTGCTGACCTTGCTTTATCCATGCAAACAGACACCATGTCAAGAACCTGAACCATTTTTTCATGCCGAAACTGATGTGGTTAATATGCAGGCATTCACACTGATGATGAGATCACAGATGAGATAGGCATGGCACATCACCAGAATATCAGTTGAGTAAATACCAAAGAACATACCAACATTGACCTTGGATCTTGGGCATATCTTGCACAGGATCATTCCATCTGGTGCAGTCTCATTCATCCTGGAGGCACAGAAGCATGTCCAGCATAAATCATAAAACTGAAACACATTCTATATTGATGAAGCAGCTTCTAATGGTATCTCCTGTCCAGTTTACCACAGATAGTTCAGAATATTTATTGGCCTGATCAGCTATTCAGGTGCTCATATAAACCAAACCAGTTTGTGATGCCATGCTCATCTTCAAACTTGAAGGAAAAACAATAGTTAATCACTGTACATGCAAGTTTGAAATATAATACAGTTTTTACAACAATGTACAAAATCCTACAATAAGTTATTTTTGTGGGTTTAACACCATTTTTCAGCACAAGATAGGCTGTACATGGAGGCCAGTATAACTGGTGAAGGAAGAACCCTGGAAAACACCAGGTAAAACCACCAATCCACAAGAAGCTACTGGTAGGCTTTATCACGTACCCACATTAGCTGAACCTGAGACTTTAACTCATACAGACAGAGTTGAGATGGCAGTGATCTAGAATGGCAAGTGCTTTAGACCACTCAGCCACTTGAGTCCTCCTATAATGATAAGAGCAAACCGTCTTACAGCATTGCTTTGTATAGAAATTATTTTGAGCAATCAGAACAACCTGTTGATGATTATGAAATCAAAAACAATGGGGATTACCCTTTTTTTTTTACAAAATTAAGAAGCTTAAAATAATATATTTGATGATTTGTAGAATTTCCAATAATTGATTAAATCATTGTACTTCTTCTATACAATAGCATAAAGTTACTTTTTTCTAGAGAACAACAGTATATTTATTTTAACTTTAGAAACAAGTGACTTCATGTTTTATATGAGGAAAATATGTTTAAAGTCTTGGGCTGATTTTTGTATTTTTTTTTTTAAATACATACTTAAGATTTGTCTATTTTTAACAATTATTTACCTCAATCCAGTGCATTTTTAGAGTAGCTATGCCTGCAAGTCTGCAAAGAATCTTTGTTATCCTAATATTGGATGCATGGAATTTTATCAATAGATGAATAAAATTTCACTTTATAAATGTCATTTTCAGCTCAACCAGACTAGAGAAGCTTATGGGATGGCTTGTTGTCCATCATCCTTCTGTCTGTTGCTTTTTTATTGCTACTCCTCAGAACTACTTTACACACAAATTCATCCCAAGGTCTAGTTAGTCCTAAATGAAAATGCAGACATCCAATATGTCCTTCATAGTCACCATCTTGAAAATATATTTACATCTTCTGACTGGATCATCATTTGAATCTGTCAGTTTTACTTGAAGACTTCTTATGATGTCTAATTGGTCCTAAATGAAAATGATGCCAATATGAAATACAATATGGCCATAATGGTAACCATCTTGGAGGTCTCAGTATTGCTTCACTTCCCAAATGAACAGTCATATTGACATATTTTAAACAGAAGATGTTTTACAAAACATGGTCCTACAAAAATAAGGTGCCACTCTTATGTGGTATGTCAGACTTTTTTTATTACTGCTTCTCTCAATCAATGTTCCTGTCAACATGGGATTTTCATATGATGTCTGGTTGGTCCTAAATTAAAATATTTAAATGGAGCCATTATTATATACAACATAGCCACCATGGAATCCTGTTATTACTAATGTGAAGTCATATCAAAATTTGGTTTTCATCACAAGACTTCTTATAATATATAGTTGGTTCCAGATGAAATGGTGCTTATCAGACTGACAATATGTCCACATCAGCAGCCATCTTGAAAATATTATTCTTAGGCACATTTGATGGTTGTCTGTATTTATATCGGATTTTCCCACAAAGACTTCTTGTGATGTCTAGTTGGACCAAGGTACAAATGGTGCTGATTTGACATCCTCTATGGCCATTTTGGTAGCTATCATGAAAATCTTCTCCAGAACAGACTGTCATACAGACACAGGGTTTTCACCAGAAAATTTCTTTTGAAATATAGTCGGTTTTAAATTCAAATGGTGTCTCTCTGACCTTCAATATTGAATATGGCAACTAAGGTGACCATTTTGAAAATCTTGTTATTGTTACTTCTTTTAGATGGATGGTCATATTGACATTCACCAAAAGACTTCTTGTGATGTGTACTTGATCCTGAATGAAAAAATTGCTCATCTGACACCCAATATGGCAGCCATCATGAAATTCTTGTTATCACTACTTAATGGCTTATCATATTTACTTGAGGTTTTCTTCAAAAGAAGTCCAATTATGTATAGTTTGTCCTAAATAAAAATGTTGACAATCTTAAATACAATACACAGCAGCTACTGAGAAACTATTGAAAAATATCAGTTTCAGTGCTTGGCAGTTAAAAAAAAAAGAAATGGTATTATCTGGACTTAACAGGAATTCTTTTCAGCCATTAGAGTATCAGACTTTTCAAGGAAGTCTCGTTACATATATCTACCTTGGGTCAGACTTTATATTTTCAACATTCATATATAAATCACTAAGACATCATCTTTTCTATGAGCTTTCTTGAAAAAAGTCAGTCTAGTGACACCCAATTTAATGCACTTGTCTACATTAGAGGTAAGTTATTATACTACCCATTAAAATATAACATATGAATACCATCACTGAAAGCAACCATTATTTCTTCCTAGTTCAAGGCAACAGTTTTGAATGGGTTTCATAGCTACTACCCCACAGGGGGCAGATCTGAGGGGAACTTCATTTTGGTCAGTTTTTTCTCAAGCTCTCTTCATGATAGACTCATTAGGCTATATGATTATATGAATCTCTATTAGTGCCACACTTTTACAAGAAAGGAAGGTAACTGAAATACATTTCTCATTTTATATATATATATATATATATATATATATATATATATATATATATATATATATATATATATATATATACAGGGTTCCTGCAGGTCATGGAATCCTGGAAAAGTTTTGGAATTTAAAAAATAAATTTCAAGGGCCTTGAAAAGTTATGGAATTTGTCAAATCTTGCAAAGTTTTGGAAAAGTCATGGAATTTGTGACAATTGAGTTAAAGAAATTGATTACATGAAATTTCATAGAGCACTGATTACCGATGATAAAATTACTATCGCTAAATGGTTTCAATTCATCTAACAAGAGTAAGTTTCCCTAATAGAAGAATCACATGATTGCCTGTGTAGTTCACTAAATAAAAAAAGCAACTGGAAAGTAATGTGTTTTATTAATATTGTAAATAGGAACACATACAAAGACTACATAGGATTGTTTCCTTTTTTCTTTTGAATACAAATTACATTAAACATTGGATTATGACAAAAATTACTACATGAAGTCAAAGTGTGCTAGCCCAGGTAAATTTAAAATGTACATATTAAAAATATTTGTTGTTAACTTTGTTATTTTAGACTGAAAGATGTCATTCTTTATGTTCATTTACTTGACAATGCAAGATAGCACGGTCCTTGAGTTTTATGAAATGACCCTGGAAAAGTTTTGGAAAAGTCATGGAATTTGTTTTTGTTAAGTCTGCAGGAAACCTGTGTATATATATATATATATATATATATATATATATATATATATATATATATATATATATATATATATATATATATATATTCAATCAAAACTCAGTTATCTCGACCACGGTTATTAAAGACAACCTGCAAATGTAGAGTGTTTTGGTTTGGTCCCGAAAAAAATCTTTTATTATGCAATTTTTTGTTCACTTATCTCACATTGATGCCTGCCGGGTAAGTAGTATACTCAGCATTAATTTGTTTTAATAATACTCTTTGTAACCCATGCTAGTGAAAGGATTGTCATTTGCACTCACAGTGAATGTACATGTATTTTCAGAATCTTGTATTGATATTTATTTGCAAGATACTGTCACATATTAACCTGGATAAAATACAATCTTGGTTATTTTGCACCTAACACTGTTTTATGTGAATGGTCGGTGCTTGAAAACATTCCATTGATTTTCTCTCTCACTCTCTCTCTAATTTGTGATTTTCTTGGATCCATTTTTCAGTCATGGTAACATCTTCAAACCTCTGCATACAGACAAACATGATTTGTTTTTCAATATTCACATCGGTTATAAAAATGTGTCATGTGTTATCTGACATAAGTGATGCACACTACAGTATGGATGTATATGCTACATGTGATATAGGGAGTTCATATATTTTTTTCTTTAAAAAATTACTCATGATGATAAAAAAGGAATAAATGATAACATCAGGTTAGTTTCTTTCATTTTATTATCAATTAAGCATTTTGTGTATTTTTTTATAACATGAAGTGGGAGGGGATTCCAGTAAACACAAGAGCAAGAGATGGGAGTAATGGTCAATGAGATCTTTAAAATTATGTTACTGGTTTTTATGAACCCGGATATCTCTGGACCTGGTTATGTCGACTATTGTTTTATACCCCCCGACGTAATCAAGATAACTAGGTTTGACTCTCTGTGTGTGTGTCTATATATATATATATATATATATATATATATATATATATATATATATATATATATATATATATATATATATATATATATATATATATATATATATATATATATATATATATATATATATTTAATCTGTTTTACCTAATTTCATGTAAGTATGTCAGGGAATGCAGCTTGATGAATATGAAAATCTTGTCACAAAGGTAGGTCACTGTGACATATATTTTAAGCTTATTTCTCAATTTCTGTTTATGCTAAAATAATCAAACTTGGTCATTGTATATGTTAGTGCTAAACCTATGCCACAAGAAGACTGTAACAGCAACTTACATTACTATTTGAGTAAGTTATACATTTTTCTGTGTCTTATTACATTTTTTCATTCAGGGATTTGTAATATTTGTGACCATGTGCCGTGAAGCATTGGATGATTATAGGAGATATCGTAGAGACAAGGAAGCAAACTCACAAATATACAAGAAGGTATCAAGAGATGGAGTAATTAATTTGCCAAGTTCCAAAATCAGGGTTGGAGATCTCATTATAGTAGAAAAGGTTTGTGACATACACTTATTTTGCAATTAATCTTGATGGACTTTTGTTGTAAAGCTTAGTGTAGGTGCAGAATTTAAGTTTGTTGTAAAGCAGTGTTGATGCAAGATTTAAGTTTGTTTTTTTCATTAAAACTGCAATGTCTTTGTTTTTATAAATTTAAAACTTTCTTGAATTTTCAGTAAATTGGTTTAAAAATTAAAGTTTCAGACCAATTTATTTTCACAATATGTAAGATTTTTCTGTTAAGTTTATTCTTGGATTTCCAAATATGCAAATATTCAGAGAGATTGAAAACAAATGAATGTAAGTACATGGTCAGCAACCATGGGTAGTCATGTCAACTTAGAATGGTTATTGTTAGATTTGCCATCAAGATAGATTTGGTAGTGACATGAAAATAGCTAGTTTATGTGAAAATAGAAAACGACTTCAGTGATCAGGCATTTGTGACATCATTAGTACTTACCTGCCTCATTAACAATACAGCATGGCTGATTATCACTGAAAATTTATGAAAGTCTCTATGGAACTCAAAAGAATGCATGAATCTCGACAGAAAATATAAAGATGAACACAAACTTTACAGCTTTGAACAATAAAATGAAACCTCTGTACTAGATTTGCCTGTAGATATTGTTTTAAATAATCCAGAGGTTGCTCCAGAAATAAAAGGTTGGGAGGGAACACTTTAAAAACTGTATATGAATGATTGTGGATTATAAGTGTTTTGTATTTATCAGTCCATATTAATTTCATAGGTGGTGGACTCGTTAAAAAATTTAACATAACAAAAATCTACTTACATTACATATCTTTTCTAAAATGTTTACTGTGGTGAGCATGTGGTCACCTAGAGTAGGTGCAGCCAATTGGGAAATACTGTCAGATTTTGGTAAATTGTGTGATGAGTAGAAGTAGACTATAATGATACATAAACAATATAATTATTGCCATTCAGTCAACTGTGCAGTAAATTTCCATTGATCGTCAGGCCAATATTTGAAAGAACGATTGACTTTTTTGGTTGCATTTATTAAAATCAGTTGGGGTGTGTACAGTGAATGAGTATCAATCCCATTATCAATTACATTTGTTTATTCATGGATTTCCAGACATGCAAACAATGGAACAGAATGATAGAAAACAAATTAATGTAAAGATATTGTCAACAAACATTGACTAATTATGTCTATAAAGACATGATTTTATTTTGGTGATCATTTCAAGGTTTGATTTGATTCAGTTTATAAGTTACTCATTTTCATGATGCTCCAGTGGCCTAGGGGTAAGAGCATCCACCTCGGATGTGGGACATTGTTGGTTTGATCCCCAACCAAGACATACCAAAGACTTTACAAAAATGGTATTAACAGCTACCTTTTCTGCCACTCAGCTTTAAGAGGTTAGTGTTAGGACTGGTTGGCCTGGTGTCAGGATAATGTTACTTGGTGGGACATCATGCTGCATGTCTGCAGCATGATTTCACAGTGCTAGACATCACTATAAATTGTCACACTGCAGACATCATAGCAATATGACTGAAAAATTGTTAAAGCTACTTTAAAAATACACACACACATCTCAGAAGCCAGTACAAAGGAGTTGGTATGAAGTACTTGAAAATAGTTTTGTTTGGCTCATCTTAACTGAGATTATCCAACTAATGCTTTTCTGCAGTGAACTAAGTGAAAAAGATTCTTGATGTTTTTTGAAGTGAATTATTTTTGTTTATCTAACAGTTAAGTTATTCTCTCTTTTTATTGGTCATGATTTAAATTGGTTAGTTATGGTGGTGCTCATTAGTTATTATGTACTTTTGAGAGAGTGATGTATGTAAGGAGAAATTGTTTGCATTTAAAACATGCACAGTGGAGAGAATGTTGGCATACTTCTATGCTACTTTGATGTAATGTGGCTGACATTGCTTTGGATTTGTACTTTTGGAAATTGTAAATGATTTTAGCACACTGCTAACTAAAATGACCGCTCCCATTTGCTCCAAAAATCAACTTGAATTTGTCTAAAGTACACTATCCTTGGCAGCTATTAAAAAAGGGAAAATGAATTTTGCCAGACTAGACAATACTAGCTTCTGAAAGTGCAATGAATGAATTACCATATATATATATATATATATATATATATATATATATATATATATATATAATGTAAAAAAATTATCAGCTCTTTTTTTCAATTTACCTTTGAAGTTAGGGAAATAAAAATAAGCAAGTCGAACTAGCACCTTTTTGAAAGGTGCACATCTGGAGTAAGGTCAAGCTGTATACTCTATAACCCATATTACACCCATCAATCAAGCACCAAAATAAAGGGAATTAAAGGTTTTTTGAACAATACTTGGATTGACAATCTATTTTAAATGGCAAGTAAAAACTAGTGAGGAAACCCAGGTAAATTCTTTTTATTTAAAATTCAAACCCTATGCAAAATGTGAAACGGTAGAGCATCACCTATACTATACATAGCTTTTTCAAGTGTGCACTAAATATTAATACTTTTATTAGTACTTTATTATTCCAATAGAATCAGAGAGTTCCAGCTGATATGGTGTTGCTCAGGACTACAGAGAAACAGGGTGCATGTTTTATAAGGACAGATCAGCTAGATGGAGAGACAGACTGGAAACTTAGACTTGCCATACCATGTACTCAGTCTCTGCCAACAACAACAGTAAGTGTTCCATTCTATATATAAGAACAGCACAGATATAAGAGTATATATTGATATGAAAATGACTGAAAATTGCTGAAGAATTTCAGAGATGAAACTGTCTTATCTTAAATTCCTTTAAATTCTTTTCATCCTGTACTGTCAGTATCTTCAAGGCACTCTTGTTGACATAATGAGATGCTTTTAAACATGTTAACAATTAAAAAATTGCAATAAGGGCATATTAAAATAAATGACACATTAGTCATATGATAATAATAGCTGCATCTTCCTTTGTTAGTTTACTTGGGTCTATGGAATATGCATGTGTGTGTGTGTGATTTAAATTTTTAATTTAGCATTAACAATTTTTCAGTTATATCACTATGATGTCTGCATTGTGACAGTTTATAGTGATGTCTAGCTGTGGGGCATCATGCTGCAGACATGTGGCATTATGTCCCATCCAGTCACATTATCTTGACACTAGGCCGACCAGTCCTAACACTAACCTCTTAATTCCGAGAGCTAAGCGAGGCAGCTGTTAGTTCCATTTTTTAAGTCTTTTGATGACTCAGCCAGGGTTCGAACCTGTGACCTCCTGCATCCAAGGTGGACACTGTAACCACTAGGCCACCGGAGCAGTCATGAATGGAATGTTACAACAATCTTGAACCTTGTATACCATGAGTACAAGGGTGAGTGTATGGGGTTCAGGATGGTCATGACAATTTGTACATCTGTATAATCTTACATGTAATGAATTTATTACCTCATAAACTTATTTATTTATAGAATAACACCAAAAAATCTCTTAGCTACCATTGTTGACAATGCAAGTTATCATGTAAAAACAGGATGCTAGTTGCTGTCGTTACCTCTCCCGGTCCACACATTTGTTTCTCTCTGCCTTGAATAAAATTCTGGCTTTATTTTGGGGGATAATTCTCACTGACAATAATCCTTACAGCAACTTATTTCTATATATAATAAAATACTTATATTAGGATAGTAGCTTTCATATTTGTTATTTAAGTTTTGAAGTGGAGATTAACAGCCATTTTTTTTTACCCAGTTGTTTGTTTTCATTCATCATGCAACTTATTTAGACCCAGCTTGTGAGTCATATGATTTAGTTTTGAGAGACCTTGTTGGAGTTCTTACATCTTGTTTGACTAATTTTTAACAGAAATGTTGGATTTTATATCTTTATAATTGTCCAGTCAAATTCCTAGAATTGTGTTTATGAAGTTAGTCTTTTTAACAAAATCAGACATTGTTGCATCCATCTGTTGCTTACAAGAAGAAAATAAGAATGAGAGGTGATTGATTAAGATAATATCATACATATACGTCAATTCAAAACTCTGCTATTTATTGTTTAAGTAAACACAATTTAACATTACTTGTTGGTCTGTGAGATAATTTTGTGTGCAGCCATTTGTATGTGAACAATATCTTCCTGCCAGTATATTATCATGAAAATTTATGTAGGTTGGGCCTGCCTTGGGGTTACAATGTAAAAACTTTTTTTACGTTCAAAATAAGTTTTGAAAACTAATAGTACATACTCTTTGTGAAATAGATTTAGTTGATTTATTTGGAGAATGCTAGAGAACCATGAGGGAAACCACTTACTCTTACTTCTGCTAAAACTGTTGATTGAACCAAGGACTGCATTGGTGCAAAGGAAGTATATTACCATTGTGATATGATTGGAAGAGATTTATAAATATATATTGATGTAGACTTGTGTTCTAGTGATGGATATGGTACAGTGTATGGAGAATTAGTGACTTGGACAAGGGAGATAATTGACCAATTCACAACATATGTTCTTAAGTGTTTTAATCAGTTTGCTTCAGTCACTTGACTTCCTTTATATTGAAGTAGCTCTCTTGCACAGCATATTCCAGTAGCTTGAAATAACAGACTTTTTCACAACCCAAATAACAAAATTGAAATATTTCTGTTACAGGATATTCTTGATATAAATGGAGAGGTGTATGCAGAGGCCCCACAGCTTGACATTCATAGTTTTGTTGGCACTTTTAAAAGGGTAAGCCACATGTTTTGATTCATATTAAATTTTCAAAAACTGTAGGCTTCTGATCTCAGTATTTGACTATAAATCATCTGTTCTTCCACATATTAGATATCTGAAACAAAAATAATTAAAAAAACCTCAAGTTAATATGGGTGATGGCAAACATGGCTTAGGGACCAGTCTAAAAGGTTATGCATGACTTTAGCATGGTTAGAATTAAACATGGAGTAGCAGGTAGAAAAATTTTGCTGTCTACATTTTAATCCAGTAGCAATTTCTTACCAAGAGGCTAAGTATCACAATGGGTTCATGCTTTTAAAAATTCTTGTTAGCAAACATTCTTTCAGATTTTTCACCAGATATCAAAATCATACAACAGATAATAGATTGGCTGTTTGCCAATTAATGTGATCTAAATTTGACTGTGGCTGCATCTGTTTTACATTCAGGGTCTTTGCCTGAGAGTGTTTATAACTTCCTACTCAGAATCCTAAATGTTGAGACATATGAATCATTATTTTATTTCAGATGAGCCAAAAATATCCATGTAGTATATTACCAAGCTATCCCCATATCTATAGAACCATGCATATGATATTGTTTCAGGCCTTAATGCCAAATTTGTTCAATTAGAAAACAAATATCATTCCTGTTTTGAGCATATGAAATTGATATTCCTGCATAAGCAGAGAAATTTATATATATCTTGGTAATGGTCATACATACCTGTACATATTTTAAAAAAAAAGGATGTAAGCTTTTGTTGCATCAACCTACAGCACATTCATGTTGTCACCAGATAGAGCCTTCATTTTTACCTCAGAAATTATTGATCTTTTGACTTCATTGAACCTCTCAGACTTCATATCTTTGTATTCCCTTTCCATCTTGAAAATCTTGTAAAACCTTAAATTAAAAAACCAGTTAATAACTCTTGCAGACACGTGATTTGCTTCCAGAATTTTTGAAAAAAATATTCTGTATTATTGCCTATTCAACTGGCATTAATGGTAATGAGAGGACAGATAAAACTGCTAAAGCTGTCCTGCAGGTGCCCATTTCTGAAGGGAAGATTATAGTTACTTGTGTCCCATGAATACCTCTTGAGGGATGAACCTCAACCAGAGTACATATCTTGCAGTGTCCACTGACAGAGAATGACATTTGACTATAAAAGTTGTTGACCCAGTATTTATATATTTTATATTTATTACTTTTATCTTTCATTGTGTATATCTTTTAATAGAATAATAACATCCATACTTTTTATTTGTTAATCTTGTTGCACTGCAAGTTTACATTTATCTGGAAGGTTTTACCTTTCAAAACTTCTGCCAACATTTAGCTTTATTTTTTTAGGACATGACTTTTAATCAGTACTATACAGTCATGATTGTGCTGACACGTCACTAGACCACACACCCACACAAAGACACCTTCCCACATGTTACTGTAGCCAAAATATCTCATGAAATCTGAAGCTGCTTCATGCATATTAGATTTCACATTCTCCTGGGTTATAGGAATGTCATTCTGTTCTTGTCTTTCCTGTTATCCTAATATATTATGATTGGGCCATGTATTTGAAGACAAAACTAAATTTTGGGAACACAAAATGTTTTTGGAAAATACTTGTCTAATATTACAGAGAAACTCTCTTAGCCTCCCAGCAGTTATATTTTAAATTGTGGTATATGGACAGCAGTAGTAACTGAAGCATGACTGATATCCAGTGCAGATCTCCACTTTCTAAGAAGGGTGCACTTTTGTTTGACTGATCTATGTGGGCAGACAAAATTTTTAGCATTTGCATTGCTTTCGATCAGCTGGGGCGGGCTGGACTTCTCAGGTAGTGGTTGTACTCCTAGTGTATTATGATTGTACTCCTAGTGTATAATGATTGTACACCTAGTGTATTATGATTGTACTCCTAGTGTATAATGATTGTACTCCTAGTGTATTATGATTGTACTCCTAGTGTATTATGATTGTACTCCTAGTGTATTATGATTGTACTCCTAGTGTATTATGATTGTACTCCTAGTGTATTATGATTGTACTCCTAGTGTATAATGATTGTACTCCTAGTGTATTATGATTGTACTCCTAGTGTATAATGATTGTACTCCTAGTGTATTATGATTTTACTCCTAGTGTATAATGATTGTACTCCTAGTGTATTATGATTTTACTCCTAGTGTATAATGATTGTACTCCTAGTGTATTATGATTTTACTCCTAGTGTATTATGCTTTTACTCCTAGTGTATTATGATTGTACTCCTAGTGTATTATGATTGTACTCCTAGTGTATTATGATTGTACTCCTAGTGTATAATGATTGGTAATTATCAAGTATATATTGTATACTAAAATTTTATTCTCAACATTTAATTTTCCATAATCATACTTTTTCATTATTATGGTAAATTGATTGCCTTGAAATGTCTAAATCAATAAATTATCTTGCTAATAGTTTCAGAAAAAGTTACTTCGTAAAAAACCTAATACACTTGTTTTTAAGTTGAGTATAATTTCAAACTGCATGGACCCAATCTCCCAGTGCATTATGCACTGGCAGCTCTGGGTTTATGCAGTTTGGAAGAAGTAATTGGTAAAACAAACAACTGAGACCAGACTTGTTAGTCTGACCTGCATACCAGGTCTCATGTTAATGTCAAATTTATCTGCTTATTGTTGTTCATGAATCATATGGCCCACATAAACCCTGCTCTACTGACACATGCAGTAGTAAAACAGGGCCTGTGTTCATTGCAGATTGACCCAACTTATAACTGAGCTTATACAGTATGTGTGGTTTGTGATTCCTCTATCCATGCATTTATGTTTACTTTGACCTTGATTGTTTGAATAGTTGAAAAACAGTATTGGGTCACCTGGTTATTTATGTTACGTTTGATGATGAACAACAATTTGTTTTTAGTTTAGATCTATACAAATAAAGGACTGGTAGGAAAAAATTCTTGATCGCAGGGTCCTGGACTTTAGAACTGAATGTATGTTTGGTCCGGCCCATTTGGTTGTCAATATTTCATTGAAATAAAACCAATCATAATATTGTAAGCATTATTCGAAGTTTCAATGGTAAAATGATTCCATTGTTTCAGTTCTCATTTCTCAGAATATCCTCATCTACATAGTCCAGTATGTCTGTTATGATTCACTTGAGAGCAAGTCTGCCAGACATTTTGGGGGTAACAATAGTTTTTCCAGTACTCAATATTTAGATTTCAAAACTCATCTGAAGGTGTTTACAGCCCCTGACAAGATTAATTTGGCATGGTTTTATGGGTTTGATGCTATTTTTTATCTGATGATACACTCTGCATGGTGGTCAGTACATTTGGTAGAGGAAGACCGTCAAAAACCACTGGCCTACAGGAAGCTACTAGCAAGCTTTCTCACATACACATAATGCCCAGGCCGAGACTTGAATCCATGCAGACTGAAGTGATATGTGTGCAGTCGTTAAAGGCGAGTGCATTTGACCACTTGCTGAAAAGTCTTAATGAATATTTTGCCAGATCTCACATACTGAGCACAGATATATATTACATATACATGTTTCTTTAAATTATCAGCCATGTATGAAAAAAGAAATTTGAAGTTTTAGCTAACTGCAGGATTAATGATAGTACTGACAAAAGGCTAAATATAAAATGTCATTTGTATGTTTAATCCCTCTTGTAACATGTTTGTTTTTGTAAAGCAAATCTTGGCTTATGAATTCCATGGAATCTTAAGTGTTTATAATTGTCTTTCAGACAGATGTAATCGGCAATGAGGACTCCCTCAGTATAGAGAATACTCTTTGGACCAACACTGTAGTGGCCTCGGGGACAGCAGTGGGTGTAGTAGTTTACACAGGATGTGAGAGTCGCAGTGTAATGAACACTTCCCAACCTAAGAGCAAGGTTTGTTATTAGATCTATACTTTTGTTCTCTTTTCTCATCAAGTTGAGCACAAACAGCACATGTTTGAGGTGGGGTTTTTGGGGGGATATACCCCTATTTTAATTGACAAGAACTTTTAACAGCATTATTAAACATTATAAGGTGGCTGCTTGGTAGGATTAAGCACAAATGTTTATAAAAATTTTAAAAATTCTGTAAATGGGGAATCAATTTACAAGTCTTGACAGAATTTATATGGTTATTGTCTATTAGAATCTGCATGATTTTGAGCGGAGCCTCAGAAAACTTGCACATCGTAAATTTTCATTTTTACCTTATAAACTTAAAACAAGCCTTAAAAAAACTAGAAAACTTAATTAAGAAAATTCTTAAAATTTTCAAAATGATTAATTAACAGCACTACCCCCAATACCACGAAAACTTTTTTCACATGGTTTTTGTTAAGCTGCAGTTAAGAAAGTGTACAAATGATGAAAATTAAAGACATCTGGTCATTTTATTCTTTGAATTAAAGACATCTGGTCATTTTATTCTGTGATTGATTTGATATACCCACATGACATATCTTTGTTGGATCATTGACAGCATTAGCATTGCATCCACTTTATTTTAATTTTAACCCTGACAACCATTTTCATGGCCAGATCATGGCAAAACTTGCCTCAACTTGTATTTTTGTCTATCAGAATATGATTTTGACTTGTAAGAAGTTTTAAAACTCATTTAAGTATAAATGAGGCACTTTACATTTTATTTCAGGTTGGTCTGTTGGACATGGAAATCAATACATTGACCAAACTGCTGTTTTCTGCTGTTGTAATCCTTTCCATCGTAATGATGGCACTAAAGGTAGGTACTGCAAAACCTGTTAAAAACTGCACCTCAGTATATAGGACCCCTGTCTTTAAAAAATATGTTTTGCTTGGAAACATAATTTTAAACAACTCTGTTATTGTGCTTTACAGAGACGACATATATTGTGTTGAGTGGAAGCTCAATTTCATGCTAAACATCCATTCTCACTGCATATTAAGGATGATGTAGATATGCCATAAATTGGTGTCTGTAAACATGTATAGATAGTTTTTGTAATTGAACTTTCTCTTTTACTGCAAACCTATTTTAGGTTCTTAATTGAGAGACACAGATATCTCTCTACCAGTCAAAATCCTGAGGTTGCTGATCAAGGCAATAACACACATGGAACTTTAATTTTTGACCATATAAAGGAATCCTATCTTCGGTTATTGTCCTTAACATTCAGCCTTTATGCTGTCCGTCCAGGCAGATAAACTGAACATATTGACTTAACATAATTTATTAGCATACATGAAAGCTACCATAAATATAAGCTTGATATAAAATTACAACTTATTTTAATAATCAAAAGTTAATTAGTCCAAGGAATTGTTGTAAATTGGAAAGCTGCCTTTGGTTTACATAAACTTTGAATTCAGATAACTTTAAGATTGGATTTTTTTAATTTAATGTTTCTTCAAATATGTTACCTGATAATCTGTTAGGAAAACATCCACAACCTCACAAATCAGCAACCCCCTCATTTCCTGCAAGGCAATTACGATATTATAACTGTTTTTGGCCTGGTTTGTGACAACAATACTAAATTGTTACTTAAAAGTGAAATGAGACAAGAGTTATCTCTCCTTGGATGTAGGGATTGTACCACATACCCAGTAGTAAATTATTATTTCCACTAGTGCTAGTGTACATGCTTTTATTGAGGGTCTAGTATATTCTACTTCTTAATGTACTTTTACAGAGCTGGAGCTAGATAGTGGATTTTTGTCACTACAGAGAAGTATATTCCATCAATTTTCTACCATTTTCTTGCTCCACTTAGATTTCAGACAAAACATAGCACATCATAATTACCAACATCTGAAATGTGAGTGCTTAGAAACTATTTTTGTACTGACCCATTTCTTCTTAACCAGTCCAATGATTTGCATTTATTATTAATTTGGTTTTGGAATAAACTGCTGTTCAATAATAAGTACTGTGAATATGTGACGTTTAAACTGAGAGAGGATAATGACAATTTGGACTTAATGTGCAGGGTTTGTACTCATTGGATAGTGCCAGGCATTAAGTGAAGGTCTTACCATCATGGCAGTGTGGTGGTGTTGTTGTTGCTGTAGGGCTTAATGTCATTTTTCAGCACACAATAGACTATACATGGTGGACAATAATAATGGTTGAGGAAGAAACCTGGAAATCCCCTGAAAGAACCACCGTTTAAACTTAGAGAGGATAATGACAATTTGGACTTAATGTGCAGGGTTTGTACTCATTGGATAGTGCCAGGCATTAAGTGAAGGTCTTACCATCATGGCTGTGTGGTGGTGTTGTTGTTGCTGTAGGGCTTAATGTCATTTTTCAGCACACAATAGACTATACATGGTGGACAATAATAATGGTTGAGGAAGAAACCTGCAAATCCCCTGAAAGAACCACCAACCCACGAGATGCTACTGGAGCAGCAGGGAGGGTGAACCCTACAAAATTTTTGCTTGTGAAATTAACCTGAATAAGGGTTCCTACAGAGGCTGGAAAAAAAAGGGTCAATAACCCTAAACCAAAATATCTAACTTTTTATATTACCGTTCGGACGGTTATAAACCACATAATAAACCACATGAGGTTAGCTCAGTTTTGTTATACTATTATTGACTTTTTTTATCCTGATTTTATTGAACTATTTTTTACGTTAAAAACTTGAGCAAAATTTTGTAGAGGTTCACCCTCCCTGCTGCTAGTTATTCATATTAATATTGGGTTTGGGTTTTTAAACAGACAAACAGATACACTTTATTATGTTAGGTTTACGGCAAATATCACACAGTGTGTAATGCATACAGTTCATAAACAGATGGTCCTGACTTTGTCAGGGGGAACTAACCAAATATTTTATCCAGACCTATACTATATCTGGATCTAGGATCATGTAAATTTATCGTTATAAATCCAAAAGGAACAGATTGTGCTTTAGAAAAGAAATTTTTAAATTTAATCATATCCATGTCCCCTGAACATCAAGTATAATAAATATTCTGCAGGGTATAATTATCTACTCCATTAAACACAACCAAAATATTACAGTTATCTCTAATCACTTTAGGTATCTGTGTATATCTTTGAGTAACATAAATCACGTCTGTGTTTTTGTGACCTCGAGAAAATATTCTAGCTGGATTAGATTGTTTATCCAACATTACATCATCATATACTACGAGATTATTAATGAATCCATCCAAGTCATCTACAGATGGGGCTTCATCTATATCTATGATAAAGTCAATAATATCTTCACCGTCTTTATTAACAGATTTTGCTTTTTCATTAAAATCTTTAAGTACTTCGTAACAATGCTGATCATCCACAGATGGTGCTATTAAATATAGTTTGTTCCATCTCATCCATCTCATTATTAAATTTAATAATAATTGTGTTTTACCCGATCCAGATGGACCTATTATAATCATTCTTATCGAATTTGGTAATGCTGGATGGTGCTTTACTGGTTCTTGTTTTCGTGTCGCCGAAAAATCAATTATTGTATCCATATTATTAATAACATGAGTCTATATTGTTTTCGATGTTGATCATCTACACCCACCATTGGATTGACAACAATAATAACAAAAAATAAACGACATGCATTAACAGGTAAATGTGTAAAATGTGGTACAAAAAAATATAAATTTATCTCAGGGACAACAAAGATAGGTGGGGATATAGCCGCATCATTAGGAAAATTACCCGGATTACCATGGGCTAAATATGTTGGTGAGAAACACCTCCCTGGATATAATTATTGTGGTCCCGGAACTCGACTTGATATCTGACTTGATGATCAAGATCAACCAAGACCAGGAGAGTATCCAGTAAATAAAATTGATCAAGCATGTCACATTCACGACATTGCTTATAAGAATCCTGATTTGCAACAATGGCATCTTGCAGATGTAAAATTGATTCATGCATTAAATTCTATACCCAATAAATCTGTTAGAGAGAAACTCGCTAGTTTTCTAATAAAATCCGCTATGAAAAGTAAAATAATGTTAGGGGCTGGTAATTAATTATATAATTATTATAATGGAATCTATTTATTATAGTCCTTCAGGGTATTGGAGGGGTAAAGCAGCGATCACTAAACTTGCTAAAGCAGCAAAAGTTTCACATTCTGTTGCTGCAGTGTGGTTAGCACGACAGGCAATATGGCAAATTTATCTACCACCACCAAAAAAATTCAATATGCACATTTTGATGTCAGTGTTCCTAACGAAGTTCATCAAGCAGATATTTTGTTTTTACCACACGATACTATTAAAACACGTGGACGAAAGTCACGCACGTACAAATACGCATTAACTGTTGTTGATATTGCAAGTAGATATAAAGAAGCTGAACCATTATTAACAAAAATATCATTTGAAGTAGCATCTGCGTTTGAGCGAATTTATCAACGTGGTGGTCTACAATGGCCACAGTTATTACAAGTAGATCCTGGCAAAGAATTTCTTGGTGCAGTATCATTTTTGATGAAAAAGCATAATGTCAAAATCAGACGAGGGTATACTGAAATTCATTGTGATCAAGCAATCGTTGAACGATTTAATCGAACACTTGCTGAGCGGTTATTTGGATATCAATATGCGAAGGAAATATCTGCTGACTTTAAGTCCGGTGAGAGATCTTGTGAATGGGTTGCAAGGTTACCAAGTGTGATATCTGCATTAAATAATGAAATTACTCGTGCAACTTCTATGAAACCTTCTAATGCAATAACAAAAAATATATACCATGTAGCTATGAATACGGACAACGAGGTCAACAACCAGTATTAGGTAATGTGATTGTGAGATATTTATACGAACCAGGGGAGTTGGAGGGTGGCAAAAGACGAGCTACTGACCCTATTTGGAGTGTGACCACACATACAATTTCTAGCGTGGTTAGATCTACTGGAAGATCACCCATATACAGACTAGATTCTACTGCCCCTCAACGTGGATTTGTGTGTGAACAATTGCAAGTAATTCCTGCGGATACACAATTACCTCCTCGTTCACTTATGTAAATTAGCACTAGGGCGTCCAGCACCCCGACGTCGGTTACATTCAAGACAAGTCAGCATCACATTTTCACGTGTGTGACCAAGATCACTATTTATTCTGTCTACGGTAAATTGTCTTGGATTATTATTCGAATATTGCCATAACATTATTGTGTTACAACTTGCACAGTGATTATTCTGTAATTGTTTTAGTTTTAAAATAAATTCAGTATCAATATCAAAGTCACATTTATTTTTTTTGTCACATTGTTTATAAGACGCTAATTTTTTCTTTATTACATCATCGTCATTAGTAATCTCCTCAGTTATCACATAATCTATGACAATTCTATGTAGTTGAGTTATTCTTCTGACGCGAGATACTGCGAGATAGACTAAGTTTGACCATTCGATTCGATCATCTACAATCCAGATATATTTATTAGATATAGTTAATCCCTGTGACGAATGAATCGTTATAGCGTATCCTAACGTCCATGGTGATTTTTCCATACTCAATGCGCTCTCAACATAATTGATATCTATCAAAATAATATCATTCAATACTAGATTTTGTACTCGGATATCCCCACGGGGAATTTCAACATCAATATTCTGTCGTCGAGTATCTGATGGACGATAACATAATGATACAGGTAGATGTGAAAATTTTTCTTTATGTAGCGTAAATAATTTCCTTTGCAATTCATCACAAACTATCTTTCTACTTGCGACTATCAAATCAGTAGGTCTCCATAAAATCCAAAAATTATTCATGGTAGTTTCTGGAATTATCTCACGCATTATTTCACATTGTATTTTATCTGGCTGTAGTCTGATTAATCTTTTAAGTTCTTTCAGCGGTTCATCAATAGCTCTATGATCATCATATATTTCTTCATAATAATCTATATTATTCTTTAGCCATTCATGTGGAGACTGTCCAACAAAAGGTGGTGGTTGACCATGATCACCACACATAATCACAGCAGTATTTTTTGTTAATAACCATTCAAGGAATATTTTTAGTGTTTCTAACGACACCGTACATATTTCGTCCTATATAATATACTTAGGTATATATTTCTCACCCATTCGCTCAGGAGTCCACGTATCTCCACACCATCTAAAAAAACTATGATAGGTGCAAGTTTCGACACCTCATTCTTTTATCTCTCTGGCTAGTTTATGTGTAGGTGTCAAAACAATCATATCTGAATTGTTGTTCATAAATAATTTAATCACACGAGTTGTTTTACCTGACCCTCCACACCCATTAAGATAAACAGTCTTATATCTAGCCACAGGATCATACACATATGGTGCAAATGATTCTAATATTTGATTATTATTTCTGTAATATATTTTCTTAATTTCAACGTCAGAAAATTCAGAATAACTAAGTATATTTTCTTGCTTTATCCTCCATGTCCCCCACTCACCATTACCAAGTAGCGGATTTAATAAATCCTTATATTTTTTATGTATATAAAATGAATCCGTAGCAACTCTAACAGCATAACGAGGAAATCTATTTATCATAGACAGTAAATTTATAGAAACATAAGCTAGCATCGAAGATCTTAAATGAGTAAACTGAGGTGAATCGCCCTCAATATAGCTAACAATAGTACCTAGTTTGGTCCCATCTGATAAATAGGCATTACTTCGGCTTATAAATGTGTTTTTCTCCGTTGTATCATTAAGTATAAAATCTAACTCAGTATCGTCCATAATCAATCTTGTACAGTGTCGTTTATGACCGTATGAACTACCCTGAGTAAATTTACCAATTATCTTTCTACCAAGATCTTTTGCACGCTTCTCATCATGTTCATCTCTACATTTACGTATATTATTAGTAATTTTAATAATGTCATCTTCGGCAAGATCAGGAAATTCTTTCCTGGCATCATCAATATTAAATCTATCAGGTTTTGGTAACCAAATTTGTTTTTGTGCATTATAGGATATAATTGCTTCATTAACTTTTAACGATATTAATATTCCAACATCGAGCATATATCTTACTAATACTATTGGAGCCCAACATTTTTCTAAAAAGTGTTTACCAAACCAAATATAAGTAATCGGATGGAGATCTTTTGCAAACTCAAATGATTCTACATATGCAAATCCTGTTATGTCAAAATCTGGTAAGGGTCCATTTATTGAAACTCTAGCCATGTCATGTGTGGGGTGTCCGAATCTGTTAAAATATTTAGAACACTCACCATATCCAAGAAAACTCCCAGGGTAACATGCAGCCATATCGACTGATATAACATCATCATACTCGTATTTAGTATTCCATAATCCTCCGTGCCCTTATTCTATGCAACTTTTTTGTATATCCTCAATAAATTCTGATCTTGTAGGTTTCCATGAATTTTTTCCTGAGCGACAGGGGCCGCTACCGCTGGTACAATAAAACAATTATTCAGTAGTTGTCTAACTTTGATCTCGTCAGAAGTATATTTTAGTGCAAGATTTCTCATTTCTTCATAAACAAATTCTGTACGATAAATATCACCATTTGGTCGTAAAAATTGATCATGACAATCGTGTTCCGAACTCTGAAATAACCAAATAGATACAGGATCATTTTTACTGATATTTTTAATAAAATCAAATATATGACCATTATAAAATTTAATCATTCTGTCTCGAGGAAATATAGTTACTGCATCAGTCCATGCATGTGCATTATGATCAATAATCGTTATATGGTTTCCATTTCTTATATATTTTGGTTTGTATAATATCTCTCCTGTTAGTGTTTTTACTGTTATTGGAAATCTTAATAACTTTTCTAGCTTAGCAGCATCCTTAAAAGATGCACCAAAATTTTTAACGGCCTTACTCCATTCACATATTTTTTTTGCGTCTTAAATCTGTTAAGCCATTACCACGCATCGCATTTGTAAAATGTTCAATAATGCGTTCAGCCACGCAATTTATTTTTAATTCTGACAGTTTCATCGGTTTGAGATCTTCAATATTAGGTTTATCATTCAGTAAAAACAATCCATATACCACAGCAGTAACCGGATACCCTCGCTCAAAATACGGTATATCAATACCAGTCAGTATTCCGGGTTTGGATTTGTTACTTAATAATAATATCATTTTATTATTTCCAGACTGTATATGAATTGGAGTTCTTTTGTCACAAAAAATCCAAATATTATCGTCTGTATTCACAATAAATTTTATTAAAATAAGATATTTTTGATTATCAAGGTGGTTAATAATTACTTCTGCTCATTTATCGTTCATCACATTAATAACTTTTCCAACTCTAAAAGTTGACCAAACATGCACAGCACCATCTTCTCGAAATTCCATTTTGGCCTCACGGATACGTTTAGTTATATCTACATTTATTGAAGCTAGATCTCTCATTGAAACACTAAATTTATATCCTAATAGTCTGTCAAGATCAAATCTAGTAGCAGATGGTTCAATTGCTGATAATTCTTCCATTATTATAATTAAGACAAATATTATATTCAAATTGAAATTTAGTATATATAAATAAATGATTCAAGCAGAAAATAAATGTGTTTGGTTAAAAATTGGACATATTTCTTATTGTAATAAATCATGTGTAAACAAATACTGCGGTTACCATATGCAAAGTATCAGACATGGAAGTACTGGACCAAAACCATGTATTCAATGTGGTATTGGAGTTAGAGGTAGCACACAATTATGTGAAAATTGCGGGGGTAAAAAATATAGAGAGCTTAAACGATATTATGACAAAAAAAAGATACATCGACAGGTAAATCTCCTATAAAAACAGAAAATGATTATCTAACCAGATTTCAAAAATAATGATTTAAACAAATAAATATTATATACAAATGGAACAAAAAGAATTTGTGAGACATCCAATATATACGAATTACGAGGCATCCAGAGATGGTGTTATTAGACACTGTAGACTAAAGAAACCACTCGGTAATCTTAATAATAATGGTTATTTTAAATTTAATATTGGTGGGGAAAAAAATTATTGTTGTCATAAATTTATATTCGAATGTTATTTTGGGATTGTTAAAGATGGACTTGTTGTTAATCATTTAGATGGAAATCCCCACAATAACCATCTAAATAACTTAGAATCAATTACACAAAGCCAAAATTGTAAGGTTGGAAATACTGGTATTTATCCTAAGACTCCTAAGACAGTTATTTCTACCAACACAGATACTGGTGAAAAAATGGTTTTTAATTCTATGCATGCTGCCAAATATTTTGATATTTGTGTGGCTTCAATGAAACGTGTGGCTGATCATATATACAAGTCTGCATATTCAATAAAGTATGACCAAAGGATTATATTTGAATATGTATAATTGTGTACCCTTACTCACAAAAATATCATTTTTTTTATATAAAATTTGACTATCAATCTTGCCAAGGGTCCTGCTTAGCTACACTTATATTTCCAGACTATTACCATCTTCACTTTTAGTGTCATTTATCGCAGAATCAAAAAGCATAAGCTTTCTCAGTTGCATGATTTGGCCATCTGTGCGTTTTTTAATTTCGTATTCATGAGACAGTGCATTTTTTATCTTTTCGATTGAGCGTGCAAGAGGTATGAATAGCTTTATGTGTTTTTCATCCACGACAGCTAAAGATTCTAACATAGAATTATAAATGGATTTGATAAACCTATAATCAGATGGTAATGTGAATTTATTTTGAATTTTTTTTTGCTGCAACAATTCAAGCTCATACATAATTTTTTCAGAGTCAAGATTACTAGATATCTGAATTCCTTTATGTTTTAATTTTTATTATCAGAAATAATATCATTAATGTTTTCATTATTCATTATATATATATATTTATTTGTTTAAAATAAAAAAATAGTAATAAATTGACTTAACTAAAGATGATAAAAGTCATATTCTTTCAGAAATTTGTAGATTTTCTAGGATTCACATGAATTATTTATAAAAAATCTGAAATTAGGCCCAAAAACAAAATAAAATATTAATATTATTACGCTAACAAACAAAAATTAAAATAAATTATTATTTATGTTAAAATCTGTAAATGTTTCAGAAATCTGTAGATTTTCTAAGTGTTTATTTGTCTGTCTGTTTAGAAACCAAACATATGATTAGCTCCCTTACCGGTTGTTTATATACCTACTGACCTTTGATGACATAATATTACCTTTTTGTATAGTGTGGTAACTTAATCTACAGCAAAGCGTGCTGCATTGGTCTGGTGAATTAAATAGCTTGAAGTAGACAGGTTTAAACAGTTACCTTTATAAACATACCCCGTTGATGTATTTTAGCTGCAGACTGCACAAACAGTACTTCAATTTAATGAATTCCACTCTCTCTCAGTGTATACAGATCTGGGTTATTCAAACGTGTTAATCGATTTCCGGTATGGGTTATTTCCCATTTTTATGCTTGTAATTTTATTTATATATTTTAGTAAGATTTATACACATAAATTTATAAATGCTTGTAATTTTATTTATATATTTTAGTAAGATTTATACACATAAATTTATAAATGCTTGTAATTTTATTTATATATTTTAGTAAGATTTATACACATAAATTTATAAATGCTTGTAATTTTATTTATATATTTTAGTAAGATTTATTCACATAAATTTATAAATGCTTGTAATTTTATTTATATATTTTAGTAAGATTAATACACATAACTATCTTAATAAAATTATATTTGTAAAACCATTATAGTAATAATTAAAACTGTTATATTCATCGAACGCAGCATGGTGTAGAGGTAGATCGTTGGACTCTAAATCTATACATCTGTGGTTCGATTCCAGATTTCGCCGAAATGGATTTGGTCCCAGGGATGCCTTATATATATATATAATTGGGGGGGGGCGCCTCAGGTTTCAGCCACGTGAGTACATTTTTGTGTACCCACAGGGTTTTCACAGGGGTTTTATTTATCGAAACCACAATGCAATGCGTCGCCCCTAAAATAATCAGTAGCATGCCTTGAGCTCTCTGCCCCCATGGAGTACCTCCAAAATAACACATTTCAGAAAGAAATGCTAGCCAAAAGAAACAGTATTATGAAGTGCCGCATAATAAGTCATAAGGGAGACAAACATGTTAGGACTTCATAAAAGACACACAGGCTATCAAGGTTCCAATGAAGGGTAATCGCTAGGATCGCTACTGATTATTTTTGACAAAAATCAGACAATATATATAATTAAAAATAATAATGAATATATTTATCAGAAATATAAAAAAAAAATTTAAAAATCAGACAATATATATATATAATTAAAAATAATAATGAATATATTTATCAGAAATATAAAAATAAAAAATATAAAAATCAGACATATATATATATAATTAAAAATAATATTTATCAGAAATATAAAAATATAAAATATAAAAATCAGACAATATATATATATAATTAAAAATAATATTATCAGAAATATAAAAATATAAAATATAAAAATCAGACAATATATATATAATTAAAAAAAATATTTATCAGAAATATAAAAATAAAAAATATAAAAATCAGACAATATATATAATTAAAAATAATATTTATCAGAAATATAAAAATATAAAATATAAAAATCAGACAATATATATATATAATTAAAAATATATATAATAAATAATGAGTATAAATAATGAGTATTAATGAACCTCACTCAACAAAAATTGCTCGCCAGCATTTAGAGGCAATTGAAAAATATTTACCTATCCGTGATACTGTCAAACAACAATTGCAACAATGTCAGGAAAGTCAAGTTGAATTTGCAGAGGATACAAAACAATTATTTAAACCGATAACAGATACCACTAAAGATATTCAACCTGTCTTAGATCAAACAGCTAAAGCAATTCAGAAAATAGAAAAAAGAACTAAAAAAAACAAAAAAATTCTCGAAAAACTTCCAGCAGAAATAGCTGATGCAATGCCAACCCTAGAAATGCCTGAAGATGCAGACCAAGCTCGTGCTGAAATAGGTGATCTATCTAACATATGTTATAAATTTGGCGTAGATTTTATTGCTGATATTAAAAGCATTAAAAATGTAGAGGATTTGGCTGCGTTTGCTGTGGAAAGTTTTAGTGATAGAAAAAAGTTTTTAAAACTTGAATATGCTGGTAAATTTGTAAGTCATGATAATTGGAACAAATGGATATTTCGTATACACTATAACACTAGTCGGGTTACAAATATTGATCCTAATTATATACGGTATATACAGTATATTAAATTTGTACAAAAACAACCAAAGCAACAACAAACGCCACCACATCAGTTACCACAAACTCCAAAACCACCAAAACAACTACAGATGCCAAAACAACTAGAACAACAACAACAATCATCACCGCCATCAATACAACAAATATTACAGTATACACAACAACAAAAATTATTGTCACAATCTCCAAAGTCACAACCAACCCAAATAAAAAGTGAAGAAGGGCCGGGGTCGGATACCTCTTTCGGAAGTGGTCTTATTACTCAGTGTCCTAACAACGTCCTTGCTGATGTTGAACGACAAGAAATTCTGATTGGAGGAAAACGAGCTGGTAATAATTCCCCAGAAATCATTAATGAAGCAGCAGATATTTGTAAAAGATTATTTAGTGGCGGTATTATGGATATTGATGTATATCAGTCTCTCATTAATGAAATTGCCAATGATTATTATAGTGACTAAGTCACAGCGACTAAGTCAGAGTGATTAGATGCAATTAGTGATAAAGTTAATTAATAATAAAATGATAATACACAATGCTCAACGTGGACCAACCATGGTCAGGGTAATTAATTCTAGAATACCGATTTACAGGGCAACCTACGGAGATGGGTTAGGAGATATTGTTCAGGGTTTGTTTAGAAGGATAGCCCCAAAAGCAATACCAATTGCAAAGCAGCTGGGTATGAAAGCTATTGATGTTGTTCGTGAAAAGGGTATAGGTGTTGCTGGTAACCTTGCCAGTACAGCATTCTCGGCGATTAAAGATAGACTAGCGCAATTAATACGTAGACCACAACCTGTCCGATCTCAGTCGGTGAAATTGCCCAGTACTGAAATGATGTCCGCAAGTGTAAGTAAAATAATAAATCAAGCCGCTAATCAAAAACTAGCAGCAATGGCGATGCCATCTATGGCTGACATACCCTTATCAGAAAAAGATAAAAACATAACCGCTAGTCTGATAGCAGGAAGTGGTCTCACTTCCCGAAATGATCTTCGTTTTAGACGATAATAATTATAATAAATATGTTCAAGCGTATGGGTGACCCCGCGTTTGACATGGACGCACCAGTTCTCAAAGATGAGTCTATACATGATTATCAGTATTATTCTTATGAAGCACGAATTCCAAATCAACGAGGAAGAATTGAACTTCAGGTTCATGATACAAGTAGATATTTTCTGCCCTCAGAAGCTTTTATTGAGGTCGAAGGTGAAATATTAAAAACCGATAATACTGAATATGCAGCCGAAATTAGTATTGGTTTTGTTAATAATGGTATTATGGCATTGTTTGATAGCGCTACATACATGATTGACGGAAAAAATATTGAATCAATTGAAAAAGATGTTGACGTAGCTACAACCGTACTTGGTCTTGCCAGATACAGCAACGATTATTCAAGAATAGCTGGTCCATCAATGATGTTTGTAAAAGATACTTCTGATTCTCCAGAATATCAACAATATGAAATAGGACGACCAAGAAATTTTGCTAGAAACGCCGATGCAGATGTACAAAGTATGAATATTAATGTAGATCCAGATTTCAACTTAGGATTTAGATCACGTCGAGCGATGTTAAAAGGAAATAGAAGAATATTTTCATGTGCAATTCCACTATCACATATTTTTGGATTTTGTAGAAATGTCAGAAAAGTCATTTTCGGAGCCAAACATACAGTTGTACTAGTACGAAAAGCTGCAGATGATGATGCAATATGGAGACTCGCTGGTGATGCTGGTATGGTAATTCTTACAAAACTTAGTCTCTGGATGTCAGTATTGACCCCATCAATATCTGAAGAACAACGATTATTATCTTTTATGAGTCAAGGCGGTAAATCAATGCTATCATGGCTGACAATGACTACAGATGCTACCCAGAGTAATATTAACAGTTTATTTACATGGCAGATAGCCTCTCAGCAAGGTGTTTTGCACCAAGACACATATTTATTGTATTACAAAATGCTGCACGAGTAAATGATCAAACGCGTAGTATTATGATATTTGATAAACTCTGTGTTTCTGAGGTTTTGTTAAGGATAAATGGACATCAAGAACCATCCGAGGATATATTACTTAATTTTGATCAAAATCATGTAGCACGTGCATATCATCGTCTTATGTCGTTCATGGGCCGTGATCAAAATGTTGATACTGGATTACAAATATCTCAGATTTTACATCCTTGTATCCTATTTATTATTTTTCGCTTGAACATTTAGATTTGACCAGACAATCAGTAGTAGATATACATTTTCGAGCTAGTGTTAATAGAGGAGTTATTGATAATTATAGAGCAAGCAATTGCTGTTATACTTAGCGATAAATCAATGCTCATAGAAGGTGTTGGTGGACGAATGAGAGTCGTTGATGCTCCAGTAGAAAATATGTAATGTGTAATTAGATCATTTATCATTATTATAAATGTCATATAATCACGTTAATGTTACCCTGACTCCTGGCCAGGTCAAAAGACTGCAATCAGCATCAAATAATAACTGTGGAATAACAATATCATTAAAAAAGGAACACATGAGTGGTTCAAATAAATTATCGTTAACTGATCGACAATTCAAAAATTTTAATAAAGCAAAAAAATCAAATAAAGGTGTCAAATTGGATCTTTCTGCTGCAGCTATTAAGGATACTTTTAAAACTGGTGGTATATTTCCCCTTCTCGCAGCTATACCAGCATTAATAGCCGCTGCAGCCCCAGCTGTTGCAAAAGCAGCTGCATTAGGCGCCATTGGAACAGCCGCTGGAATGGCATTAAAGAAAGTGACCGGACAGGGAATAAAATGAACATATAAAAAAAGGGAAAAGGTCTCAGATTACCAGGGACCCCACCCTCGTGGTACGGAAAAGGCCTAAGACTTCCAGGGACAGTTTACTAATCTTGCCTATGTCTAATTTTGATTTACTCGATGCTGTTAAAAAATTAAAAATAAAAAACTTTAGAGGTGTTTTCATGCGCGATCAATTACCAAAACAACCAGATAATACTGAAACAGGTATTATAAATCTCGATAAAAACTCTGGATAAGGTACCCATTGGGTGGCGTATGCAATTGATCCACGTGGAATTATTTATTTTGATTCATATGGATTAGCGCCACCAAAAGAATTTATTCATTATGTCAGTAATAATACTGCACCAATCTGGTATTCAACGTTACCTACATAAACATTAACCGATCCACCAATATGTGGTCGAGAAGTACTTAATGTACTTGATGCTATATCCATGGCACCACAAGGAAAACCACCTCATAAAGTCGTGCATGAATATACCATGATGTCACATTTAAATAGACATCAGTAAATATAATGGTAGATATTTACGGAAGATCTGCTCGTGGTAAAACTCAACAACAAGGTGATTTATCTAAATATGCAACCCTTGATCAACTTAGAAATGAGATTGATGATTTATTAAATATTACAAATGTGGATCAAAATGAAGTGGTTATTTTTCAGGACAAACAAGGAAGATTAAAGACAAGCAATATACGACTACCAGACGTACTTACACGAATTCATAATGCAGTTGATGATAATATCGTAACTTTTACTGATCAGGGTAAAATACAGGATTCCGGTAAATCATTTAATGATTTTGTTAAAAAAACTGGCGGTGTATTTAATGGAGACGTTATTATGAACAAAAATAAAATTACTGATCTTGGTATTCCAACTGCAGATAATGATGCTACAACAAAAAAATATGTCGATGATAAACAGACTCCAATCATTAATGGAATAACCAAAATCGAAACTGAATTTAGCAGTCACGTGAATATGTTTTTAGGTTTTCGCGAAAACATAAACAAACTCAAAAATGAATTTTTTGGAAATCCACCAAATATTAATATAAAACTTACTGATATTAATACAAAACTTAATGATATTATTGGAGGAATTCTGATTATTGTTAAAAAAACAGACCTGATTAAAATTCCTCACAAACAGATTAAAAATATTGTGTATACTGTTGCTTCTGGGTCTAGTACATGGACGCAGCAAAAATAAATCTATCAAATACATTGCAGAAGTTACTGGTGTGTATAGATTCACAGTGATTAGCATTGGAGATTTTAATATTTCAACCACATCTCCATTACATATTTTGGGTACGTCTTCTGGAACTGTATCCATATTAATATTAAAAGGTATTGAAGAAATATTTACACTCGAACTTGTTACTATATTTCCGAATATAACCGAAGTCGGTTATCATTGGTGTTTGGAATTTGTAGCTCAATTAACTACTTAACATCATAGTATAATGGATCAAATAACTATCGACGTTCAACGTCATAGATATAATCAAGCGTGTGAATGTCTGGCCAAACTAAAAAATATCATCGACCTTTATACAGTAAAAATAAAAAAATATTGTAGACGTATGGTCGTTATTGATATAATTGTGTATTCAGTTTCTGCTATTGTTGCTGGATCCGGATTAATATTATCAACATTAACGATGACAGCTACAGCAATTATAACAATTATTGTTTCAACTTCAACAACTATAGCAGGTATTTTTAATATTATTGCTAAAAAGATAACTACATGTACGAATGATAAATTACGTGAGTATATGATAAAATTGCACACAGCAACAGCAACATACTCTAAACTATCTTGATATATTTCCACGTATCTCAGTGATGGTAAAATATCTGATGAGGAGTTTGTAACGATAATTAAAACCTACGATGAAGCATTCAAAATTGTTAGTGATTCTGCTGACAAAATAGATGGAGAATTAAACAATGATAATGACAATAATGTCAGCGTCTGAGTCCTTGACAACGTCAAGAGAGTTATTACAGCAGATCATCGCTAATACAACTCCTTCAAAAACTACTATGATATCGATAAGTTCAACCAATCCTGAATTTAGCGTTAACTTTCCAACTGCAATTCCAGTAAAAGAGATAGCATTAGCTCAGTTACGTGTTTATTATAGCTGGCCTAATATTAGATCAAAACCATTTGGTGGACAACAACCAAATAATTCATTAGTATTCGCAAATAAAAATAAATCTGATGGAACTCCCGATTGGCAAGTTGTTAGTATTCCAACTGGCAGTTATCAGTTAGAACAGATTAATGAGGAATTCCAGCGCAGAATTAAGTCATTAACCGGGAAAGAGTCTAAAATAGCAATTACTGTTTATGAACCAACATTATCGTCAGTGATTGAAATAAATTCTCATGATTATGCTGTAGATATTTATCAGAGTTCGATTAGATCAGTACTAGGTTGGCCTGAAGTCGCGCCAGATTATCAAGTTCCA
Source organism: Potamilus streckersoni (assembly GCA_016746295.1). NCBI lineage: Eukaryota > Metazoa > Mollusca > Bivalvia > Unionida > Unionidae > Potamilus > Potamilus streckersoni. The sequence continues at coordinate 1,932,447 of JAEAOA010001852.1, forward strand.
CCAGAACCACAGAGATCCGACTTCAATATAGATGTTAAGAAATTTATACAACTTCCAGAATATAGAAACAAAGTTCCATTTATGGAGAGCACTACAGCAAGTGCTTATCGTAATTATATACATCATACTTATTTTATAAGTTTCATTCAAAGTAGGAGTGGTTTAGAAAGAATATCGACACTTGATGTTGAGCAAATTAACTCATTATCAAGACCGATTAAATCTGAACATGAACACATGTTTAATAATCTTAAATATTTACTTTCCAGCATCAATACTTTTTATAACGATGATTTAAAAAATCAAATAATTGAAACAATACAACATCTAAATCAAGTTGTAGCAGACTTAGAATCTGTAAATAAGGCTATTGTTGACAGAGAGAAAATAATAAATGTGCCGGCAGATAGATCTTCTAGCTCTTATATAGTTAATGAAGATGACCAAATCCAACGTGTAAGTCATAAGCGATTATTTAAAACAGTATTTATGAAATATTATGGAATCACAGAAGAACAGCTACCAACATTTATAATACCCGGATTTGACTCCGAGGAGCTAAAAAAAATCAGTTAGTGATCTTATTGATGAACACTTTAAAAGAATATGTAATTCCTGGAAAAAATTAATTCCACCCCCAGCAATTCTCAAATATAATAATGATCCATATGGAACAGGTTGTCATATCTCACCTAATATTGTTAATATAACATCCACCATCGCACTGAATTTAGTTTTCGATATAATTGATAATAGCTACCATTTTGACCTCTCTAAGTCTAATCAGGCTCAGCAGGGGTATATATTATATTCATCTAGTATCCAATCCCCTCCGGGCTGGCTGATTGTATCTGAGCCAATAAATCAAGTCTACCTGCGTGTACATAATCCGTTATTGTCAAGAATGAATTTCAAACTCACAAATCAAGATGGTAATATTGTGGACCTGTGCGGGGAGACGTTATATATTAATTTATATATACGATCCTAGATAGGTCTGGATAAAATATTTGGTTAGTTCCCCTTGACCATCTGTTTATGAACTGTATATCTGTTTAAAAACCCAAATCTATTGTTAAAAATCCCGATATTAATGCCCTGACAAAGTCAGGTGACAAAGTTAGGTGACAAAGTCAGTAGCAGCAGGAAGGGTGAACCTCTACAAAATTTTGCTCAAGTTTTTAACGTAAAAAATAGTTCAATAAAATCAGGATAAAAAAAGTCAATAATAGTATAACAAAACTGAGCTAACCTCATGTGGTTTATTATGTGGTTTATAACCGTCCGAACGGTAATATAAAAAGTTAGATATTTTGGTTTAGGGTTATTGACCCTTTTTTTTTCAGCCTCTGTAGGAACCCTTATTCAGGTTAATTTCACAAGCAAAAATTTTGTAGGGTTCTCCCTCCCTGCTGCTACTGGCAAGCTTTCATACATATTCACATTTGCCAAATCCAAGACTTGACCCCGAACAGATAGAGGTGAGATGGCAGTGATCCGTAATGGAGAGCGCTTTAGACCACTCGGACACTTTGGGCCCCTACTGTGTAGTGTTCTGGACCCATGACACTTTTGTACAGCAATACAATCGACCCATTACTGGTCTGGGCCTGTTGCTGGCTATAGCAACAGTCTAGTCACAGATGCCCAATAACAACATAGTATGATGATGAAAGACACTGAGTGAACACCTGTAGATTGCCATGTCATACATTGCTTAGAATGGCATCTTCATTATCCAGGTATCAAAAGGCCTTTCTTCTTTTACTGTCACCTGTCATCCACTTGACCCAGTTTAGTACCTAATCACCATTTTGTAAAAGTTCATAGTCATCAGCAATTTTTGTCTGGAAGTTTTGATGATATTTAAAGTGCAAAACAATCAACAGTGAGGATAGAATAATGTTTAATTAAACTATATTGGTATAAATTTTAGAACAACAATAAATATCTGATTTTATGTTTGTCAGTACACCTTCATGACCAAGTTGACGTTCACTTTAGTAGTAATACATTGGAATCAGTATCCTGAAAGAACTATGCTTATAAAATAGGAGCATAACTATTTCCAACAACAATGTGACATCCATGAACATTTAGTTGGCAGCAAGGGATCCTTTGTTTTCAACTTCTGCGTCATAAAGGACTATCATAAAATGATAATAAGATCACTGTCATTAAACCACCTCATCAGCGGTCAGATCTAGGGTGTCAAGAGACATGCCACCAAAGAGGCAAACCTGTCACAAGTACAGCATTAGATAGAACAGACTTCTCATCAAGGAGCGACCAGAGAAACAGGAGGGAATCTTTTATGCCATAACAGTCAACCGTCTTCAGGCCCTTTTGCTTTTTAGAGGAATATCTTCTGATGTTTGCTAATAACAAATAATAAGGAAATGAAGACTGATTTTATACAAATTCTTTTTTCCAGCAGTCATTTTTAAAAAAAAAATTTTTTTAAAAAAATGACAGCCTGCTCAAGCTACCCTTTTTGAGATTTTCACTGGGGGGTGAGGACATAGTAACTAGGGTGTAGAACACTCAGGATTGAATAGACTAACTCACACAAAACTGTATTGGAGCAAGAAAAAGACTCTTCTCTCCAAAGGGTGGTTGAATTCATTCACAGTACAAGCCCACTTTCTTGAGGCTTTCTTCAGATATGTTACCTAATCATAATGCATTAATAGTATGGCTACTACCTTGTAAATTTAACCCTTCCACTTTTTATTTTAGGAAGAAAAGTGCTCAAATTTTTCAGCCTTCTTAGATAGAAATCAGACAAAAGTGATATCCCCCTGTGTAGAGGGACTGGTACTGAGCCCCATTCATGCATTAGTTATAACTTCCATTCATGTTGAAAGCTCTTTTTTATCTTGAGACCTTGCAAAATTCAATCTGCCTGTGTTTTTGCACCATTTAAGTAGTTTCTCATTATAGGAAAGCACACTCCAAATTTTTTTCTGTAATTTTTTTCTATAATAAGTAAAGAATTATTTCTTTTTTGTTGTCTAAATTTATTGTGCAGTGATCATGTCATGCCATTTTAAGTACCGCTAAGAACAGGATCCTGCTCATGGACAATCATTCTGTTGTCTTCAGACTACTTTCCTCCAATAGAACCTTCATCCTAGGGGTGCCTATGAGATCCCATAAGGGCTCTGAAGTGGTATGTAAAGTGCATAGAGAAAATCAGAAGAGGAAAATGTTGGATTTTCCTAATAGAAAACAAAAATGGAGATGACATTACTGCACAGTTGTTGTCATGGTTATGTTGAGTTGTTCATGCAGCTTGCATGGAACTAACCCAAGATTGGATGCATTCCTTAAGAATTTTGCCTCATAAGAACAGTGGTCATAAGCTTAACATATGAGCAGAACTAGTCCTTACCTGTATAATATGAGCTTTGGGTTGGAGGTCAGAGTCAAACCTTTATAGTTTTTATCTCAGAGACCTATCAGCCCAAAGAACTAATTTGACCTGGTGGGTCAGATAGCAAAACAACATGCAACCTACCCAAGTCCATCAGTGCACTCACAGGAACACATATTAGCTGACAATCTCTGGATTTGCAGGAGCAAATGTTTTCATTGCTAACCCAATGAAGTTATCAATCTAGTTATCAATCTGTAGTTGTAGTTATCAATCTGAAGCTGCTTAATATATTCTGGGAGTATGGAGTCGGGGCTGATTTTGGGGTAAGGGTATGTAGTTCTCTCCTCCTTTTACCTCTTCTCATTTCATATTTCAATAAGATAATGTATTTGAAAAAGGAAAAAAAAAGTGTCTTTTGAGAGAACTAAGACAAGACCTGGTTGCTGATGAGAACTGGTAGGACACCTGAAGAGTAGAATTTCAAAAATGTCAAAGACGGGGGAAATAAACAAGTTCTTTCTTGTTGTGAGTTTTTGTATGTTTTAGGCAAACAAAATCTTCACTTGTGAGCAAGTTATTTCAGTAATATGTGATTGATGATCACAACTACTCTGGTGGCCTAAGTGGTTAGAGTTTCAGCCTTGAATACAGGAGGTTGTGGTTTGAACTCTGGCCAAGTCATATCAAATACTTACAAAAATAGTACTAGCAGTTACCTCACTTGGTGCTCAGCATTAAAAGGATTGATTGGCCTGGTGTCAGGATAATGTGATTGGGTGTGACAGTATGCTACATATCTTTTGCATGATGCCCCAGTGCTAGACATCACTATAAACTGCCACACTGCAGACTTTGTAGCTATAAGACCAAAAAATTGTTAAAGCTGTGTTAAAAATCCAAATCACACACACACACACACACATTGATGATCATGTTATCAACACTTTTTTCATTGCCTTGTATGACACGATTTGACATCCATTTTTGTGTATGACTCATGTGACACAATTTGACCTCCATTTTCTGCTAATTTGAATTTTTTATCTTGCAGGGTTGGGGAGGGCCCTGGTACAGATACCTGTTTAGATTTATACTGCTGTTCTCCTACATCATTCCAATTAGGTAAGTTACATATTTAGATTGAACTGAAACCTGACAAAGTTATATTTGATGGCTGTGTGATTCAAAAACAAAACTTATACTAAAGTTAGATAAATGTAGACAGTTCCACCACTCTTCTGTCTCCATTGTCTTTCTTCATTCCTCTAACATTACATCCTTCTCCAGATTTGAGTGCTATATATTTAAAGTGTTTTATTTTATTATTAGATATGAAATATATCAGTGGGAGAAAAATGATATTGCCACAGTTGGATTGCCACAGTGGCAATATTGATTTTGGAACCTTTTTCCATTTAGGAAGTATATCAGCCTTGGTTTATGTTATTTAGACCTGCATTTCCACATTTAGGCCTGTTTCATTGTTACCTTTCCTTATCTCTCTCCCACCATCCTCTCTCCTTCTTTATCAAGATACACAGATCTAAAAATTTGCCAATATTGTTGGTCCCCTGGTATTCAGTAAGAAAATGCCACCAAGAATGACTAGAAATGAAACCTAAACAAAGAATTAACTTTTATTTTTTTAGTAAGAATTAGTTTTCCTTGTGAACTTACATGACCTATTGCTGTTTAATATTCTGTGTCACCCACATTGTATTTTTTACCTGTTACACTCGGTGATAAGAGGTACACATTTGCAAGAAAAACTATTGATAACATATAATGATATAATTATTTAAGTTAAAGTTTTAACTGTCATCACAAGCATAATCATATCTAACTGCAATGGAGGCATTTATTAATGCTGATTGCAAACCAAAATTAAGTCATAATCGAAACTTAGGTGCTGTGTTTGTCATTACTCAAAATTAAAGACTGAATGCAGAAATCAGAATCCTTACAAAATGCATTCATTAAAATCTGTTGTTTATTATTGCTACACTGAAGTCTGTTGAGTGTTCTGTCGTGTTGTTATATTACCCCATCCCAACAGTGTTCACTATATGTTGTGCAAGAAATGTGACTAACGCAAATAACATTATTTATTTTCATATGAAAACATTCATTAATTTGATAAAATACATGATTAGAAGCAATAAGTGTGTAATCTAATATTTTATGAAGTTGCTGTTCTAAAATTAATGTAAAATTGCAGAACTTTTTCTTGATGTAGTATTGATAGTAATGAATTTAATTATTTTAACTCAGAATGAAGAAACATAAATGAAAATCAAAAAGTTTTTGCCTTTAAAAATGTATAATAAAATAATAAAAAAGAAAATAACTTTTTGAGAGTAGGTCAAAGGAAATATTTCACAAGTGATATGGAAACTTTTGTATTGTCACTTATGGCTTCACCACTCCTGACAACTCAATATTTCCACTTCACCCATGAAATATTTCATTATATCTATTTAAAAAATGTAGATATCATCCATGTATTACTTACATTATCATCATTGTTATTATTATTATTTTTCTAAAAAAGTATTTTTTCAGCTTTTCCAAAGAAAAATAAGAATTTTTTCCAATTCCAAAACTTAATAACACCACTTAGTTTATGAACTTGATATTTGATGTCAGAGCTAATTGTAAATTGATGCTAATTTTTCTTGAACAGCTTGAGAGTAAATCTAGATATGGGGAAAGCTGCTTACTCCTGGATGATTCAGAGAGATAGATTGATACCAGGGACTGTAGTTAGAAGTACAACTATACCTGAGGAGCTGGGCAGAATCAGCTATCTGCTTACTGATAAGACAGGGACTCTCACACAAAATGAAATGGTACATTAAATGCAGACAGACATGTTTCTATACATTTGCATATACAATCACATGTCAAACATATTTATACATACCAACTGAATAGGGACACACAGAGAATCAAATGGCTAGATACATGCAGACTTAAATACTAATCATTGCATAAATTTCTCTGGATATACTATAATATGCATAAATATGCTTACAAAAGATTCTTAGACACCTCACCCAAACACACCTTTTTCTTATGTTCAAACACTTTTTATGCATTTGCATTAATGAGGAATACACCTTTTTTCTAATTGTAATTTTTTTTTATTTTTATTCTAATTTGTCAAGAATCTTTCTTTTAAAAAATTACCATAACCTTAATTTTATTATCAAAATCTTGTATTGTATTTAGGTTTCACTTTTATTAAAATGCACATGTTCAGAAACAGAAAAAGTATATGTATCTCCTAGTGGAGATAAATAGATTTAGTCAACTGTTAGGAGTCATGTATATATTAGGTGTTATGTATATATTAGGTGTCATGTATATATTAGGTGTCATGTATATATTAGGCGTCATGTATATATTAATTTAGAATGATAATCAAACAATTTCATCTATTATGGATTTTAGAAACAATTTCACCTACCATATTTACCATTTGTATTATAGACACTAAAATAATTAATTTTTTTCCTGTCCAAGAACTTATGTTTAAAATTTTTTCATCTAGGTCATATATCCTAAGACTTAAGAAGCAAAATAAATTAGTGCTGAATTTGCCCCCCCCCTTCACCTTGATAATAAAATGAAAGAAACTCACTTTGAATTATCATTTGTTCCCTATTTTCATCATGAGCATTAAAGAATAAAATATATCCACAAACTCTGTATATGTAACGTAAACATTCATACTGTTGCATGTATCATATATATCAGGTAAAACATGATATATTGTTCAGTGACATGAACATAGGAAAAAAAATCATGTTTGATTGTGCTCAAAGGTTTGAATATGTTATCTGACTGAAAACTGGATCCAACAAAACAAAATGAAACAATGGGGCATTTTTTTAAAGCGACACAATATAGTGCTTCGTGCATGGACATTGATGACCCAGTGTCGCCCAGAAAATTTTGAGAAAATAAAATCATTTGATGAATTTGTGATGGCCAGAAGAAAAGAAGATGACAATACGATCATTAACATGTTTGAAATTCCAGTGTACTTTGATCTCATCCTGGATGGACTATCGATAAGAAGGGGGTTAAAAGTGTGAGAATTAGCATGACTGGTGCAGGTTTTAAAAAAATCTGACTTTAGTCTTTGCAGTTTCTGCTTCATATCTTACCACCAAGGATAATTTATCATGGCATTAGAAAGCTAAAACAATATTCATGCACTGAAATAGTGGATTATATGTGTGCAGGAAAAGGTTTGGGTTGATAAGATGATGATGCAGTGGATTTAAGAGTTTTATTTGAAGTAGACGGTTTTATATTTTTTTAAAATAAAATTTCAGATGGAGAGCATTTTCTGATATAATTTTCGAATGATTTCAAAGATGTCATACAACTTATGAGTTGATAATAACTATGTCTTTCAGAACATACAGTGCACAAAAAATTGTTTTAAAAATTAATTTGTGTCCCAACAATTACGGTATTCTTAATGTTAGAAATGATTTTACCTATTTTGATACTTAAAAATGATTTTACCTAGTGTGCATTTTAAAAACGATTTCACCACTTTATTTTAAAAATGATTTCACATTTTCTAGATTTTAGTGTCATTGAGAATATTTTTTACAAAGTGTCAGAACTTATGCATGCAGCCCTCCATTAATCTCTCTCTCTCTCTCTCTCTCTCTCTCTCTCTCTCTCTCTCTCTCTCTCTCTCTCTCTCTCTCTCTCTCTCTCTCTCTCTCTCTATATATATATATATATATATATATATATATATATATATATATATATATATATATATATATATTTGTAGGTGTTCAAGAAACTTCACCTAGGGACTGTAGCATATACTGCAGAAACAACAGATGAGGTAATTACTTTTAATTTTAATTCTTGGGTACTTATTTCCTTATTTCTGTGGATTTAGTGATTGCTGCAGAACATGCATTTACAGAAAAAGAGTATTACCTTTGGACTCAGTTAAATAAGTCCTCACTCAGTGGCATGTCTTGGAAATTAAGTACTAGCAAATGTACCATTCTTTGAAACCTTGCAAAAATGACAAAATAATGACTAAATGAAGCACAAAGAGAAAGAAATGTTGTTGGTGGAGCACATATTCTCAAAACATTGTTAGACACATTCTAATTTCATAATTCAAATTTCTGTTTATCTTTCACCTGTATATGTAAACAAAATGGGAAAATTATGTCATGGGTTATTACTATTCATGTCCATGTATCTGTCTGCTGAAATCTGATCATATTTAATTTGATCAGTCTACATGATGTTATTAAGAATAGACAGTACATCAATGTCTGTATTTTAGTTAAATTAGTTATTTATTAGGATTCTTTTTCTAGCAATATTAAGACCAACACATTATATATAAGTCAATACAAAAGTCCAAATAAATCTTTTTAACCAAATGTTAATTTACTGTCTATCATTAATTTGTACTATCATTGTAGTTTGCCACAAAACACATCATCCAGAAATCAAAAGGGCTAATAATTGATCTTTTCTTTAACAAGTTAAACTTGAACTTTTAGATCTTTCTTTCATTGCAGCAAAGTTAACAAAATCTGCAACGACCCCTGAATTTGTAATCCAAATAATGGATGTCTCTGAACATTTACTTATTTCTTTGTTCTGAAAGAATTCTTAGGTAATGTGTTCAAAAGATATCTTGTGATGATCAAGGGCAGATTTTTTAAAATTCTTAAAAGGATTATTCACTTATGCAGTCTTCGCAATCATGAGATTAGAAGTGACACAGGTAATCCCAATGGCTATGCCATATTCCAGTCAAGGGAATATTTTTCCATTTTTATTAAAGTGAGATACACATTTACTCTTTCATGTTCTGCTTCGCTAATTCTTAATGCATCATTTTAATCTCGAAATCACATTTTAATGCAACAAGCATTGCGGTTAAACATCTGGACAACATCTTGCTGAGCTCAATAGAATCGCATGAGAGCTCATGAGATTAGGGGAAGCTACTCGGTCATAATATTGCCCATGGTAGTCTGGTTCTCTGCTTCATATGCTCAGTATTTCAGAATGCAACAAAGGGATCATACAAGAGGAAACCAGAATTTTCCTATGATCGAAGTATACACGGTGCCATCCCTAATTCAACCCATTGGATATTTAATAAATCCTGATTGTATTTTGCAAATCTTTTGCATCAAAAAAAAAAGCATGGCAAAAAAATTGTGTGCGTCAATTTTCTCCAGTTTGCGTCCCTGATGCACAACTGCATAAAGGGAAACACTGGTGAATATTAAATCTTTGTATGATATTGCATAGTATGTACGCTTGCACAGAAGTTTTTTTTAATTAACAAACAATAATAATATAAATATGCTGAATTTCTAAAGTTTATTTATTTTAATGCCAATAAGATAGTTCTGAAATGTATTTTATACACTTAAATTAGTAAAATTCTTTCCCTTTAGCATATGCATGGAAAGACATTTTTCTTGTAAACTAGTGTTTTTTTTATTTCTGTTGGAAATTTGAAATAGCTTAGAAAATAAATTATTAGTTGCCATATTTGTTTATAGCCTGCAGTTGCCATTAAAAAAAGACCTTATGAATGGATCAATAATTTTTTAGCACTAGTACGATGTACATATAAAGCATGGGGAAAAACTAAACTTATTTTTTAAAAAACACAATATTTGACTATTTTAATATCTGCAGAGACTGGCTTCAAAATTGGTAACATATTAAAGCCTTCATAAGCATCTGGAGTATATGAAATATATTAAATAGGTTGATATATTACTGTTCACAAGCTTTTTGCAGAGTGACATATTCTACAGATTTCAAAGAAAATCACATGGTTAAATAAAAATACAATGTATGAAATTATGCTTGTCACATAGATGTAAATGCTTGATGTGACACTGATGCTACAAAGTCACATTATTAGATGTTAAGTCACAAAGCAGCATATATGTACTTTGACACAATGATACTACTGAGTAATATGGCTGCTAGGTGCCATGGCTGGTAGCTAAGTAATTTACAGCAGATACTGTAACACAATGATGCTACTTAGTAACATGGCTACTGAGTAATATGGCTACTATAGTCTGATGCTACATCCCCATTTGTTTGTACCCTCCTACTGATTTCAATGACAAAAACATTAAATGTGATCAAAAGTGCACAGAGCTAAGTCAATTGAATCATTGATTTATAATTTCTAACCTGTGACCAGAATGGCACTAATACTGGCATCTCTTTGCATCTTTAATGCTTAATGGACTTTTCCATACTAACATGGCACCATATTCTCTATACTATGGGGTAGTTTATTTCCATCCGACAACATAATGACATAATTCATCCTATTCTGTAACTGCCAGATAATTCTGTAAATTACCATAACAATTGCAATTATATTCCTTTGCACACATGAATATATTAATAAAACCCCTTGTTAAATCCAGATAAAAGACAAATTTTGTGTTGTCATTCTTTTTCTTTGCTTGATTTGACACTGTAAATTTCAGATGACATGTATGTACATCTTTAGTCGTGCATACAACCCTCTGCTGAAAATGGACTTGTCCAGGAACTGGAAATGGGTCTCAGGCATGTCTGTCTATAATATTGAAAACGTCCGTTAGGCATGAAACTCACAGACAATGATGGTATTATGGTCATTCTACTCACAGTCTGGTCAGAAAATATAAATCAATGAATGAATTGACTAAGCTCTTTGCACTTTTTATCAAATTAAAGGTTTCCGTTATTGAAATCGCTAGGGGGGTTACAAACAACTGGGTTAATAGACTCTGACTATAAGTGATATGGCTGCTAAAAAACATGGCTAAGTGACATAGGTACTAAGTGACATGTGTAGGTGTTTTGTCACTTTAATGCTGTGTAGTGAATACTATATAGTGGCTACTAAGTAACAAGGTTATATGATACAGTAAATAAGTAACATAGCTAAGTTTAGGTGTTTTGTCACTATAATGCTATGTAGTATATATCTTAATGTCAAAGTATGTTTTAAAAAGTGTTTTACTTTTTTCATAAGGTTGTTGCCCATTTAAAGACAGCCTACTCCCAGATATCTTCAGCTGGTACACCAGGGCGTACAAGTACTCCAGTGAGACGTACAGTCATAACAAGAGTGTTTGAGGCAGTGCAAGCACTGGCCCTGTGTCATAATGTGACTCCAGTAAATGAGGACAGTGAAGAAAATGGCAGTGCTGTCAAGGAAAATGACAGGGGAGACACAAATCAGAATGAGCCTAAAGTGGTCTACCAAGCCTCCAGCCCTGATGAGGTCAGTCTTCTTAATATACATAGTCTATCACCATCACATCTTGTGTATGACTGTGCTTTACTTCCAGCTTTATTCTGCTATTGACATATGCTTCACCATGGTAATATCACCATCATTTGGAACTCATACTATTGCATCATTCTCTCTGATTTCCCTGGGTTTTACAGTGAGGGAGATATTTACTAATTTCTCTGAGTTGAGAAGTGAGGGGCACATTTTTTGAAACATTATTGTCACTGTTTTCCCTGGGTTGAGCAGTTAGGGAGACATATTTTAATACTTCTGTACCTCACAATATAGGGACTTTTAGTTAGACGGATACCTACAGTAGGTTTATTCATCCGGGGCTTGCCAATGTTACAATACTGCATTCTGATTGTGTTGATTGGGACATGGATAGTATTTTTAGTTGTCATTGTAAAGTTTAATGTCACTGGGTAATTGTAATGTAGTTACATCATGGGTGCATTTTTATATATAATTAACACATGTCTGTGACAGCCTGGAGCAATATTTAGTTTTATAGTCCATTTGTGGCATAAAATATCCATAGTTGATGCAAAAGTAATTCCTGGTGCATTTTTTTTGTAGCATCAATTAGTAATATCTTTGAAAAGGCTTGACGTTTTGGAAATTTGCTAAAAAGTGATTTTTCAAAAATCCAAAAACTTTAGTTTGCTTTGATTGGTTGGTATCCATTGTATTTTGGATGGATGATTTTGGTCATATGCTACACTACAAGGTCAAGCCATGATCAAAACAGAAGCGTTGACCTTGTTGCTTCATGGAAGACTATATCATGGTTATTGAGTGAGTGACAATTTAAAATTTATCAAATACATTTTTGAACAAGTATTCAAAAAGATCTCATGTGGTGCTTCTCAGAATTGATAAAAGGATATTGCTGACATTGTCATATTCCCTCAACATTCTCTCAAAATGGTGGAATTTGCTTTTCGTTGGACACGGTTACAACAATTTCTTGTAGCATTAGTAATACTTTCACCTATCTTTACATAACACAAAACCAAAAAGACACTTATCAATTGATGATCCACTTTTTTTCACCTGCAAATATAGATGCAACACTGGGATTCTGCTTATTTTCTAATTTATCATCTGACATTTCTGGCTTTCACAGTCATTCTAGACCATTAGAGCCTGAGACATAGCTCTACAGATTATCAGGGCATTGTAACTGAATACGTTACCATAATGTGTACATTATTTTTTTATTTTTGGAGCTAGCAAAATCGTTAAATCCTTCACAGTACAGAAGACAAGATTTAGAAATGTAAATTGTAAGTGTAAAGGAGGTAATATGGGGATGGGGTGAAGGGAATATCTAATCTCTCACTTCATGTCGGTCAAGTTTAGAGTTTCAACATTTGGCAGACCTGCCATTGCAATGAGATGATGCAGTTTGTTTTTCTAATTAAAATAAGGGGCATTTAAATCTTAAAAATGCCATTTCTTGCAAATTTAGTAAAAAATAAGTATCATACAAAGTTACAGTATACTGTTAAGAGATGGCAGGAAAGGGCTCCTGTTATAGACACGAGCATTTGCTTAGTGCAGGCTTCTTTTACTGGATAAAAAGTTTAGTGGCTAACATGGAACACATATTTGCTTGATAGTGACCACTTTTCTGCATTCAGACTATGAAGGAAGTTTTCATTGAGGGATATTATTTGAATAGAATTATTAGAGATTTTGCAATTAATCACTAAAATCAGTACTATTGACATAAGCTTTAGCAAGACATGTATCGCAAGTGAAATATCATGATACATTGACATGTAAATGTGAGAGTTGCAAAAAATGGTCAGGAAATTCAATTCATAGATTACATTGAAACATATGAAAATGCATAAACCAATTAACCTGGTCTCTGAAAATTAGTGCTTTATTAAATACAATATATAAACATGTCATGTTGTTGGAAAAAAATGCACTATTTGTTTTGTAACATTAAATTAAAAAATGACACATTTAAAGTGAAAATAAATTGTATTCATCAGCCCATTCACATAGGTTCTTGTGTAATATTTTTTATATAAATTATTGCTTGATATTTGTGTCTTTTACATTTGGTTGCAGACTTGATCAAGAAGCAGTAAATATATTGCATTAAGCCCTGACAAAAACTGAAGTCAGTTGTTGTACAAAAGTGCTAATTGGTTGTTTTCACAAAGATTGCCATTTAAACAGTGCTACATGTCTAGTCTCATACAAAAATTAACAAGAAAAGAGTGAAGACAACAAGCTTTGTAAAATTTAACAAATAAATTATTTCCCTAGAAAAATAAAGCAAAATGAGAAAAAGGAATTATGGTTTAGAAATCAAATCCAAAATTAATCCAAGAATTAAAAAATACAAGTCTTATAATTAAATAGTCTTAAATGAATCTGAGTTCAAGTTCCGGTAAAATTCAAAATGGAGGCAATGATATCTGTTGTGACATTCAAAGTGTTGTTATGTCAATAGTTCCTTTGTTGAATCACAGAAAAAAATTTTCCAGTTTAGAATTCCAAATAATTTTCGATAAATGTCTTTGTCCATAAATTCTGTGTAAGAACTTGTACATAATTTCCAGGGAAAATAATCATCAATTCCATAAAATAGAATTTCAACTCAAACTGGTCACAGCAAACACATTTAAGTGTCAAAGATTTAAGCCCAAATGAACAAAAAAAAAAGAAAAACAGTTATACACTAAATTGAGACACAAAACACATTGCCATATGAGGGTCACATGATAACTCTTCTAAAACAACGTTTAAACTCTTTTACATGTCTATCATCACATACTTGAGTATGGCCTTATCTAAAAATCAATGGTTCATACTCTGGGAAATTTTTTTTAAAAAGTTGTTTACCAAAAACTCTTACTAGTTCTGAATCAAGGTCAGCAACAAGATACAATATTTCTACTACTAGTTTTTTATCAGCTCAAACAAAACTGAACTGAATTTCTGGAGAAATTTTTCTTATCAAATTCAGTAGACAGTTATTACAATAACATGTAATTGAAGAAAATAATTTTTTTTTACAAACTGACAAACAAATAATTATATTACATATACGTGACAGACATTTCCTTATTAAGTGAATTCCTTTCATATCAGACTCGATTGATTTATGCATTTTCATCAGTTCATTTCATCACAATTTGTCATTTATTGACAGTATTATTTTTTTGTCTTTAGAAAACAACATATTCATGCTTTACTGATTAATTTCTTCTTTTTCATAGACAGCTAACCTAACTTTTTAGATGATGACTAAATTTTGTATTGCAGGTATGTCAAGTTACTGTTTTACACAAAATATCTGCATTTTCATATAATAATGGTAAGCCAGTAACTTAATTTTTATAGACCACTTCAATGGCCTAGTGGTTAGAGCGTTTGTCTTGGATGTGGGAGGTTGTGGGTTCGATCCCTGGTCGAGTCATACCAAAGACTTGCAAAAATGGTTCTAACAGCTGCCTCGCTTAGCGCTCAGCATTAAGTGGTTAGTGTTAGGACTGGTCGGCCTGGTGTCAGGATAATGTGACTGGGTGGGACATCATGCCACATGTCTGCGGCATAATGCCTCAGTGCTAGACATTACTATAAACTGCCACACTGCAGATATCATAGCGTAATGACTGAAAAATTGTTAAAGCTACATTAAAAATCATAATCACACATCACACAAAATTTGTATAGATGTTACATACACAATAATTCCTTTTAAGATTATTTATATTTTTATCATGGTTATCTGATATTACTGCTTCAGAATTCATTTAACGATACATATGACAGTGATTGCTGTCTTGGAACCTTTGTATCATAATACATATTGTATCATAACATCTCAGGCAGTACACACCATAACAATTATGTCCAACAAAATTTGTACTTTCTCTGACAACAAAATTTAGAAACAGTGACAGAAAAGAAAAAAATACAAGAAACTTAACCATGGTGTTGACTTGCATGCCATTCAGGTAGCCCTGGTTTCCTGGACAGAGAGTGTTGGTTTGACCCTGATAAAGCGAGATCTGACCTCCATGCAGCTGAGAACTCCCATGGGGACCACAGTTACTTATACCATTCTGAAAATTTTCCCATTTACGTCTGAAACAAAGAGGATGGGGATCATTGTGAAGGTATATCTATTTCAGATTCCGAATTTATTTCATGCTTTTTAATTAAGTTGAAACAAATTAGCAGTGTCCAAAAAGCATAATCATTAATGGACAGTCACACAAATACATTCATTTGATTGTTGTAAGTATGCTTTTATTTGCAATAAATACATTTTGCATTGTCCTTATGTGTAACTAACTAAATGTCATATAATTCTTTTTATCTGCAATATCTTATTCAATTCTTTGTTGCCAAAGCGGGGCCCTGAGTGGCCTAGTGGTCTAAAGCGCAGTCCTTAATGGATCACTGCCATCTCACCTCTGTCTGTGTGGGTTTGAGTCTAGGATTCGGCGAATGTGGATATGTGAGAAAGCTTGCCAGTAGCTTCTCGTGGGTCGGTGGTTCTTTCCGGTGATTTCCTGGTTTCTTCCTCCACCATTAATACTGGCCGCCATGAATAGCCTATCGTATGCTGAAAAATAGCATTAAGCCCAACAACAACAACATTTGTTGCCAAAGCATAAGCTTGAGTTTTGCAAAAGCAAATAACATACAAATAAAAATATATATGAATACTTGCAAATGCAGGTCATAAATATACACCTTGCATGGATGTTCGATAGAACTTTTACATGCATATAATATGGAACCTGGATACTCCTGTCATTTTGGGGTTCAGACAATAGATGAGATTGAGTGGTGGGCTTGAATAATTTTGTCACATTTGATGTAAGAGTGTAAGTAAGGACTAAATTTTGAAGCTGAAAGAAAGAGTGATCCAGGAAACAGAAGGTGGATTGTGAAAATTCCACTCAAAACCAATAGTTCCACCATGCATGAAAGATATCATTTAATACCAGTGATAAATTACCTGCTATTATTCGATTGCTATTACCTTCCTGACTTTATTCTTTTCTCCAATTAGTAGTTGGATTTTAGAAGAAAAACATCATGATCCCAAGTCTGATACCTTCAGTTTGCATTATTTTGAAATATCATCTTTCTTTTCATTGGACTTTGTGTAGTTCTCATTGCACTAAAAAAATTTCATCATGTAAATAGTGTTTTTGCATATCTACTGTCAGTTGTATACACATTTTTTTTCATAATAGTCCTATTTACAGCATAATAGGTCAAACTTTCTATAATCCTCTCATTTGTGATTGACTGTCTATCTATACAGTAAAACCAAATTTGAAAGACCAACTTTCATGAAAGAAAAGTTAAAAATGTAAAGAGATAAAATCAAAGAAAATGGAGCCAATTGTCTGAATCACTTTTACTCGGAAAGTATTTTCTGTACAATAATTAAATGATACTTACATTGGCTTCGGAGACTACTGTAGACTTGTGGAGGTATTTAATCATTGGGGGCCCCTAGTGTCTGAGTGGTCTAAAGCACTCTCCGTTATGGATCAACTGCAATCTCACCTCTGTCTACGTGGGTTAGAGTCTAAGATTCGGCGAATGTGGATATGTGAGAAAGCTTGCCAGTAGTTTCTCGTGGGTCGGTGGTTCGTTTTGCTGATTTCCCGGTTTCTTCCTCCACCATTACTACTGGCCGCCATGTATAGCCTATCGTGTGCTGAAAAATGGTGTTAATCCCCAGAACAACAACAATTTTATCATTGATTACAGACTTGCTTATCTCTTTACCTTCAACAGGATGAGCAGTCAGGGGAGATAACTTTTTACATGAAAGGAGCAGATGTTGTGCTGCAGAGCATTGTTCAGTATAATGACTGGCTGGAGGAAGAGGTCAGTACCATGCTATTTGCATGCTTCTTTCATGTGTTTAATATTTATGTGTAGGATTACAGGCATATTCAGTGATAGACAGTTTGTATCAAATAACACCAAGCAAGTTGCACAAATTTATAATTTGAGAAGTTCTTATATACCTAAAAGCAGTTATTTGCTACCCAGAGATTGGTTCATGTTAATAGTTGATTCTGCTTCCATAAAAAGTTTATTGTAATTTACTCAATATATAATTTAATAGAATGGTTCCTTCTAGATGAAGCCAAACTTTGTGTAACCTGTTAATTCATTGCTTAAAGTAAGAGAACATCAGTGAATGGAACAAACTTGTTATGTTCAACATGGAGTTGTCCAGCATCAGAGTTTAACTGAATAGTTATACAGTGTAACCCTGCTATAACGTGCTCTGTTATAACATGAATTCGGATATAACACGGTTGTGGTGTGACTCCCTAAATTTCAAAAAAATGTATTTTTCTCTTGCACAAATATGTTTTTGTCCTAAAAGTAAGAACTTTCCCAACATTTATTGTCATTTAATGAAGATATCACTTATGAATAATACAAGACAACCATGGATTGGCTCCTGAAATTTTATATGCATTTATGTCATATAAGAAATAATAGTGGTTTTTTTTTTCTTAAAAGGATGGAAAATAATGACCTTTGTTTTAAATATTCTGATGCATGTGTGGAAGGCAGCCATCACTCAACTACCACATATGTTAAAAAAAAGAAAACAAAAATGAAAACAAGCTCTTGCTTGTCTATTCAGTAGGCAGTGAGGAACAGTCACTACAATTGATCTTTCGACTGTCAATTCATTTTTAAAAAATGTACCCAGGTAAAATAGTAGCTGAAATTTCAAAGAAAACATTACCTTTGAAACACCGATTCTTATGAAAACGTGCTTCGCAAATGGGAACAAATTCAGTCTCAATCATGCAATACAATTATTTTATGTTGCTGCCACAAAAAAATGGGCATTTGTTTGGTTCTCCAAAGCTTTCTTTTAGCAGTGACTTCACTAACACATGCACCCTTCATCAAAGAAAGCCACCTCAAGGAAGTTAGTTCCAAACTTAAATAAAAGCAACAGAATCTGATGGATTGTTTCATTTTCCAAAGTGACTGGAACTCTTTTACTGTGCCATAAAAGTTTACTTTAAACAGGAAAAATGTTTATGCACACAAACTCTACTGAGGGCGCTTAAAACACAAACTATTACCAATTCGGGACATACTGAAAAGTAAATGTGCTTTTCCATTTGTTACGTGATTGTGTTGTTTTTTACTACTGAATTCAGATATATATGACCTGTGACAAAATTATTAAAACTTTTAAATCTTTGTGTGCATATTTTCGATGGAATTACTTGTATTGTGGATTCAACATATGTGACGTGATTCGCAGTGTGTACATGGTGTTGATACTTGATTAATTGCTAAACATTAGATATGTATATATAAACAGTATACATGTATATTTACCAGTGTGTTGTTCTCTGAATAATGTAAAATATAATTTATGCCTTCTCTGTTTTTTTTTTCATTTAATATGCATTCATTTAAGATGATAATTAGGTCAATGAAGCATGTATTTTTGTGCCTGCATTTATTACCTACCTACCGCTCTCCTTCCAACACCCATTTTTTCACATACATGCATCCTTTTCTTCAGCTATCTGACCTGGTTTTTTACAACACAGTTCGGTCTATAACATGATCAGGTTTTATTGCTCCCATCTACCATGTTATAGCGGGGTCACACTGTACATTATTTGCTAAAGTTGTGGATTGATTAAAAGTCTATCAGGTATAATGTATTTTTCATCAAATTAGAGTAAAATAGAATGGTAATCCTACAGAATCCTTGGAGTACACATTTTTAATCTTTAAAGCAAGTGCATAATGCTGTCATTTAATAAATGCTTTTTTTTGTATGGAAAGCTATATGGTCATTATTCTGACATAATAAACCACTAATTACTTACACAGAAACAAATCAACATACAAGAACTTTTAGTGCTAGGACAAAAGACTACTCAAGGTGACTGAAACTCTCATGCTTGGATATGCCTCACATGAGAACATCTCACCCATAAAACAACCTAGACTGATTATTTAAGAATGAATAATAATTACTAAATGAAGATTTTTTTTTTCTTATGAGTCAGTGTGGGAACATGGCCAGAGAAGGACTTCGAACCCTGGTTGTGGCAAAGAAAGTATTAAGTGAGGAGCAGTATCAGGACTTTGATGTAAGACTATTGTGTTCTTATCATTGCTTGATTGTTTCTACTTTTTGTCATCATCATATAACTACAAAACATGACAGCTCCCTTCTTTTTTCACTGTTTGTGTCAGTGATGACAGTGTTTCGATTAATGTTCTTGGGATTTCTTGATTCTATGACTTAAAGATTACCTTTCATCCTGTACCTATTAAATATCTTAGCATGATTTTATGCAACGTGTAAGTGCAGTGTCCAGTATATTCAGATTTAGCCCAAGTCATTCCACTGAATTTTATAACGTATTTATTGAAGCATACATCAGAGAAACTTTCATATAAAAAAAATTATGAAATCAATTAATTTCATAATTTTTTCATGATAATTTACTAGATTTATGTTGAAAACTATTTTTTATAAATCAGTACTAAAAACCTACTTCATGTTGTCTGGAGTTTGTGCTGTATTTTTTTTTAATGTCACCTCCTTAGAACCTCCCCCCATCTCATTGCTTACATAAATGTACAATTCTGGCATATTTTAAGATCAGTTTATCCTGATACATGTGAGCAGATTTCTTTCATAAATGAGAAAGAGGTGCAATGTTGCAGTATAACTTTTTCTGACACTGATATATGTCAGTATCTCATTAGGAAATATATAATAAATGTATGAATTTCATTCACAAGCTCACATATGCCAACTGCACAGGTTGAGTGATATCAAGTTCACTTGAGCCTCTTGTTGTAAGAGGTTTTGCCCTTTTTGACTTTTGGCTGGATGGAATATATGGCACAATTCTGTGAATGTGAATTACTCTAAGACTTACAGGTGGATTTCTTAGTGCACATTATAGGCATATTAAGAGGACATGTTATCCTGTGATTGTGCTCACACTGTTTTTAGATGAGTTGTGCCCCATTTTATTATGGACTCATCCCCATCATGCTGTAGAAATGGGATGTGGTGAAGGTGAGGTTTATTTACTTGAGCAAAGTTTCCACCATATATATATATATATATATATATATATATATATATATATATATATAAAGAATACAAATCATATGGCGAATAACAACCCTCTCAAGCGTACTGGATCAACCAAGGGATCACGTTTGTCAGGGATTAATTAAAATAGATGCAATAAACTGACGACGAACAGTACGAAACTAGCAACTAACTAGCCTAAGCGCTTTCGACTCTTAATGAGTCTTTTTCAAAGGCAAATACAAAACATAGTTACGACAAACAAATAAACACAAAAACGTTGCGTTTGTAAACCTCTACATTTCTATCTTCACATGTGCTAAAACTATAAATACAACCAGCTTGTATAGACTAGTTGCGGAAACTGAAAACGTTGTATAATTCCCTAAAAGTCTACAAGCCAAAGCGACATCTATTTTTACTTTGTGTACATATGTAACGCAGATTATATCCCGGATATTTGGTTCTATACCGGTTATACTTATAGTAAAAATTGAAGGATAAGAAGATTTAGAAAATGTTAAATTCTACTAGTGCATAGTTTTCATTTTCTAGTCTTCTTGGTTTAGACCGCTTGGTTTCAATGTTCTTAGGCGGCGTATCCAGTATGATTCCTTTTTCTTCCTGGTTTCGGAACTCCAGCTGTGGTTGTTGGCAATAGCGATAAGTATTATATCACTGAAAGTGTGGCCAGGGGAGGAGAAGTGTTCTGCGACCGGGCTTCTGTACAGCTTTTTTGTCATCCAATCAGATCTATGAAGGTTTATCCTTATGTGTAGCTTTTCAGTTTCTCCCACGTACTGAAGGCCACAGATCTTACATGTGATGAGATAAATCACATTCTCTGTTTTGCACGTTTTGTTTGGACCATGTATGTTTAGTTTTTCTTTAGTCACTGTGCTAGTGAATGTCTTGGTCTCTATCATATGTTGACAGGTTTTGCATCTTTTATCGCCACAGGGTCCAGATTGACTAGGTTGGTTTTGACTAGCGATTGTTGTTAGCTTGGCCCTGACTAGGATGTCCTTTAGGTTTTTTGGTCTCCGGTAAGCTACTACAGGTTTGTTCGGAAGTATTAGGTTTAGTATGTCTGACGATTGCACGGTTGGCCAGTGGTTTGCGATGATTTTACCTACTTTGGGATTGTCTGGGTGATAGGTCAGAATAAATGGTATCCTATCAACCTTTTCTTTCTGTCCATATCTGAGTAGGTCATCACGGTTTGTTTGTTTGGCCCTTTGGATTGCCTCCGCAATCAGGTCTTTGTCGTAGCCTCGGTAAATTAAATGTTTAGCCAGCTCTTCAGACCTTTCTAGGAATCTTTCATCGTCGGAGCAAATTCTGCGTATCCTCAGTGCCTGGCTATATGGAATGTTCTTAATGCAGTGTTTTGGATGACAGCTGGTTGGGAGAAGATACTGGTGTTTGTCGGTTGGTTTCGAGTAGATGTCTGTGTGTAATTTGTTTTCCACCAGTCTGGTTGTTGTGTCCAGGAAAACATGGTTTGAGTTGGAAATTTCTGCCGTGAATTTTATTGAAGGATGGAAGTTGTTTGCCTTTGAAATGAAGTCATCCAGACTTTCTCTTCCATACTGCCACTTCATTTCTATATCATCGATAAAGCGTACCCACTGGTATGGTGTACGCTCAACCGATGCTAAGAGCTTACCGGAGACCAAAAACCTAAAGGACATCCTAGTCAGGGCCAAGCTAACAACAATCGCTAGTCAAAACCAACCTAGTCAATCTGGACCCTGTGGCGATAAAAGATGCAAAACCTGTCAACATATGATAGAGACCAAGACATTCACTAGCACAGTGACTAAAGAAAAACTAAACATACATGGTCCAAACAAAACGTGCAAAACAGAGAATGTGATTTATTTCATCACATGTAAGATCTGTGGCCTTCAGTACGTGGGAGAAACTGAAAAGCTACACATAAGGATAAACCTTCATAGATCTGATTGGATGACAAAAAAGCTGTACAGAAGCCCGGTCGCAGAACACTTCTCCTCCACTGGCCACACTTTCAGTGATATAATACTTATCGCTATTGCCAACAACCACAGCTGGAGTTCCGAAACCAGGAAGGAAAAGGAATCATACTGGATACGCCGCCTTAGAACATTGAAACCAAGCGGTCTAAACCAAGAAGACTAGAAAATGAAAACTATGCACTAGTAGAATTTAACATTTTCTAAATCTTCTTATCCTTCAATTTTTACTATAAGTATAACCGGTATAGAACCAAATATCCGGGATATAATCTGCGTTACATATGTACACAAAGTAAAAATAGATGTCGCTTTGGCTTGTAGACTTTTAGGGAATTATACAACGTTTTCAGTTTCCGCAACTAGTCTATACAAGCTGGTTGTATTTATAGTTTTAGCACATGTGAAGATAGAAATGTAGAGGTTTACAAACGCAACCTTTTTTGTGTTTATTTGTTTGTCGTAACTATGTTTTGTATTTGCCTTTGAAAAAGACTCATTAAGAGTCGAAAGCGCTTAGGCTAGTTAGTTGCTCGTTTCGTACTGTTCGTCGTCAGTTTATTGCATCTATATATATATATATATATATATATATATATATATATATATATATATATATCAAGTGAATTAACTTTAAGAAGATTTTCCTTATATAGCTTAATTATTATTTGACATTTCTTTGAAGACACGTTATCATCAGGCAAAAATGAGTACACAAGATCGTGGAGTGAAAGTTCAGGGAGTAGTGGAGAGTTTGGAGCGAGACATGGAACTATTGTGTCTGACAGGGGTAGAGGACAAGCTTCAAGATGGAGTCAGGACCACACTGGAGATGCTCAGGAATGCTGGCATCAAGGTAAACAAATTGGAGACTGTTTCATGAGAAATTTTAAAAACCTTCAATTAAAAGAAAATATTCTTGACCATTATATTATAGATTAAAATTTGCACAGTAATTGAATCTGTATTTGTGCAGCATGGTTTTATGACAGAGTTTTGATAAGAGAAAATTATTTAATTACAAGACCTCATTAAAATGATGTTTCATAATTTAATTTATTATTTACAGCTTTAGGCATGGGCAATATCTCACTCTCACATCACATCACATCACACATGATCAATTTATGTGCTGGTGGGGTTGTTGTTAATAAGATGGCATTTAATTTGCTATTTGGTAAATGGAATTTTACTTTGAAGCTCATTTCATCTTTAACAACTTCAGAATCATGAGGAAATGTGTGAATTCTTATACCTACAGTAAAATGTTGCATGCATTGTTCATCTCTAGATTTGGATGCTGACAGGAGATAAGCTTGAGACAGCTACATGTATAGCCAAGAGTGCCAAGCTGGTCTCCAAAAATCAGGATATCTACACATTTAAGAAAGTCACAGACAGAACAGGAGCTCATTTAGAACTGAACAACCTGCGCAGAAAGCAGGACAATGTCCTTATTATACAGGGAGATAGTTTGCAGGTAAACTAATTATTAAAGAACTATAATTAGTTTTTAATACCCAACCATACATGAGGTAGGTGGGTGAGCAGACCTAAAGTGCTACACTTTTCTGTGAATCTCCATTCATGTGTTTATTTGGTTAAATTTGGATTAAAGTCAATTTTAGGCCTGGTTTCTTTGTTTCAAGATTTATTGTAATAGTGAAGTCTGGTTCCTTTACCATATCAAAAATTTAGTTTGATTTTGGAGATGTTTGGAGAAAAAATGGGGAACTAGATCTAGCTTCAAAATGACTTATCACAGATAATTCTAGACTTGAACATACATAATCAGAGTTTCCACAAAAGTCACTATTTATTTCAGTATTATCAGACCAAATTAAACTTAGGCCAGGGTCTATATAATAATTTTCTTTTTACAAATTATAAATTAATTTAGCTTTAAAGAGAGTCATCAGTTTGCAGCAAAGATTTTGATCTGATAATATATATCTAGAGGATTGAGATTGCTGGCAGACTTACTTCTGATTTTGACACTTCAGGTTTGTTTGCAATATTATGAGCATGAGTTTGTGGAGTTGGCATGCCAGTGTCCATGTGTGGTGGTATGTCGATGTTCCCCTACTCAGAAGGCAGAAATTGTGCAGCTTCTGCGGTATCACACAGGGAAGAGAACATGTTCAATAGGTCAGTGTGTGCATATATTTCTAAATCAATAACTTAGATTGTTTTAATACATTGAAAACTGTTTAGATGCTGCTAATTGTTTTTCTAAGGAATATATTTACACTCTGATATTTCTTTATTTCTAGCTTCATTGAATGTTATATTTTAAAACATGCATTTACTTCATAATTATATATAAACTACCCG
Source organism: Potamilus streckersoni (assembly GCA_016746295.1). Taxonomy (NCBI): domain Eukaryota; kingdom Metazoa; phylum Mollusca; class Bivalvia; order Unionida; family Unionidae; genus Potamilus; species Potamilus streckersoni. The sequence continues at coordinate 1,957,601 of JAEAOA010001852.1, forward strand.
CTTATTCTGACCTGTTTTTCATAAATTAAAGTTAACAATTATCTGATTTGAATTTCTGCTAATCCTTTGATCTTTCAGCAATGATACACAACTAAACAAATTTCTAATTTTAACTTTTTAACGATTTAATTATTTATCATGTAATGATACATTTCAGAATGTCATGAATTTCTGAGCTGTGTTTTGCATGGAATGATCAATCACAGACATTACCTGTTTCCAAACAGTTTTCATTAAAAACAGCAGATAACCTTAATTGTTTTGTAAAGGAATTATATCTTTAAAGACTTTCTCTCAGTCTTTCCCATATATGACTGCATTATAAAGCAATTGATGGATAAATTTAAGTGAAATGAATGAGGCAAGACTGTGTTTTTTTTAAATTTAATTTTTGTCATTTTTCCATCAGGTGATGGAGGCAATGATGTTAGTATGATCCAGGCAGCTGATGCTGGTGTAGGCATTGTTGGCAAGGTTGGTGTTATATTTATTGTCTTGTCTTCATCTAGAAAAAAGCTTTATCAGGTTTAACTTTCTGATGGCAAACAACAGCAGCAGCATCTATACTGACAGTATCATGAACAGTGGTAAGATTCAGGGCCTTAGTGTATTGTTGTTTTTCTCAGATAACACTGGTTTGTAAATTTTATACAGAAAAGGGTTACTCTTAACTGACATGGTCATAAGCCCAAGTGAGTGTATTGTATAACCCTGTGTCCATTATACATTCTCTATGAGTTATCATACATCTGTAAACATTTGCTATTTCAGATTTTTCTCAAAAACCACCAGACATTTTCAACTATGATTTTGTAGAGTTCATCCTGGCACAAACGTCATTCATATTTGCACAGATGATGACCACGAACTAAAAATAGAAAAACAATTAAATGACTTCTAAAAAAGTTCCATTAGAATTTGATTAATTTAACGCATCCTGTAATAAAGATCTTTAGTTTGATACAAATAAGCTGATTTGCCATTATATATAGCCACTGTTATATTAAAAATATATAAGCAACTTCTTTTCAAATTTATTTAACAGAATCGGATCAATTTTGACGAAGCCTTATGGCTTGAAGACCTTTAAAATTTGTACAAATGATTTTGATCTCCATCAAGCATGGCTAATCTTATGATAGAAAGAACTGTTAAATGACTTCTCAAAAGCCACTGAAGAGAATGTGATCAAATTTGACAGAAAGCATGATAGTCTCAAGAATTTATGCAAATGATGCTGGTCTGCCATCAGATAAGGCCACTCTTACTAAAAAGAAACCTTTAAGTGATTTCTTGACTAAACTACTTTTCAGAATTTGATCAGATTTAACAGAAAGTATCATATTGCAAAGCTCTTTTTCAAAGATTATATGAAACAAACATTGGATTTGGCTACCAATATCTAAAACAGAAAAACCTTTGAAGGCTTCTTCTCAAATGCTGCTGAGGACAATTTAACCAGATTTGACAGAAAGCATCATAGCTTGAATGTTTTTCAGATTTGTAAAAAAAAATGTTGCAGATATAGCATCAGATTTGATAGTTCTTAAACCTTGAGAAAAGCTTTAAATGACTTATTAAAAAATGCTGGTCAGGATTCTACCAAATTTGGCAGAAAACACCTTGGCATGACTGCCTTGTAAATGTTTTAACATGCCAACAAATATGATCAATGTGTCAATAAATGCCATGTAAATGGTTCTAACATGCCAGGAAGTATGGCTTGTGTGTCAATAAATGCCTTTTAAATGGTTCTAACATGCCAGCAGGTATGGCCAAAGTGTCAATAAATGCATTGTAAATGGTTCTAATATGCCAGCAAGTATGGCTTGTGTGTCAATAAATGCCTTTTAAATGGTTCTAGCATGCCAGCAGGTATGGCCAAAGGGTCAATAAATGCATTGTAAATGGTTCTAACATGCCAGCAACTAAGGCCAATATGTCAATAAATGCCTTGTAACATACCAGCAACTATTGCCAATGTGTCAGTAAATGACTTGTAAATGGTTCTAACATGCCAGCAAGTATTGTCAGTGTGTCAATAAATGCCTTGGAAATGGTTCTAACATGCCAGCAAGTATGACCATTGTGTCAATAAACATGGCTACTGTAACTAAAAATAGGAAAAACTTTTAACAATTTCTCAAAAACTGCTGAAAAAGTATTTGACCAAATTTGGATCTGCTATCAGATTTGTATGCACTGCACAAAGAAAAATATAAATATAAAATGACAACTCAAAAACTGCAAAATTTAATTGGACTGACTTTGACAGCACTTGTATTTTTTCACAAATAATGCAGAGCCACAAATTAATATAGCCCTTGTTAAGAAATATTGGTAAACTGTTGAATGACTTGTCAAAAAGAGGTCAATAAAAAATGACAGAATTTTATAGAAAGCATCAATATGGCTGCTATTACTAAAAAGTATTAAAGAAAACCTTTAAATTTAAAAAAAACGGCAGGGGCCAGATATACAAATTTAATACCCCAATCAGTGACCTAGTATTTTAAAAAAATCATAAAAAATCAAATACACAAGTGAGATCAAAGAGGTACATATTTTTGGATATCCTTATTAAAACAAACACAAGAATATTATCAACATGAGCAGAGAAATTAATGGTACTTTATAGCAGAAGATGTTTATATGCCCCAACCCCAATTATTATACCTGCAATTTTCATGTCTAAAGGTCATTTTTGACACCATGTGATGCTCACAGTGCAAACACAAGCCCTTTTCCTTGATGACAGTTCTGCAAAACTGTGTGCTAAACAGGCTGATGCAGTTGAAAATAGTTATCATCCATGCCATTTTTGAGATATTCTACTTGCCCCAAACCCATGTGTTTATTGCGATGGGAGGCTAGCTCTTCTTCCTTTTACAGATTTTCTTGAAACTTGGTAAATATCATCGCCCTTTCTGAATTTACATTACATGACAAAATCTTGTGACTTCAACTAGTTCTGCCATGAACTTCAGAACTGTTATGGTCATAAGATGTGGATGCTTCTCTCAACAAATCAATGTGCTACTCTAATTTTGTGCAATTGATCTGCCATTTTGACATGCAGCCTGATGTAATGCAGGACACGATCTTGTGAATACAATCTATTAATTTTCAATACATTGGCATAAAGCCATATATATAGTGTATGGTCAACATTTTAAGATGTAGATATCTACAAAAAATTACTGTCTTCTCATTATACACAGGGTTTCTGCGGGTCATGGAATCCTGGAAAAGTTTTGGAATTTTAAAAATAAATTTCAAGGGCCTTGAAAAGTTATGGATTTTGTCAAAACCTTAAAGTTTTGGAAAAGTCATGGAATTTGTGACAATGGAGATAAAGAAATTGATTACTTCAAATTTCATAGAGCACCAAGAACCGATTATATAAAATGGTAAAATTACATTCAATAAATCTTTCAATTCATAAAACAAGAGTAAGTTCCCCTAATGAAAGTATCACATGATTTCCAGTGTAGATCACTAAATAAAAGAAAGCAACTGGAAAGTAATGTTTTGTTAATATTGTAAATAGGAACACTTACAAAGACTACATAGGATTGTTTCCTTTTTTCTTTTGAATACAAATTACATTAAATATTGGATTATGACATGAATTACTACATAAAGTCAAAGTGTGCTAGCCGAGGTAAATTTAATATGTATATGTTATTTTAGATTGAAAGATGTCATTCTTTATGTTCATTTACTTGACAATGCAAGATAGCACGATCCTTGAGTTTTATGAAATGGCCCTAGAAAAGTTTTGGAAAAGTCATGGAATTTGTTTTTGTTAAGTCTGCAGGAACCCTGTTTACAGTTTTTGCCTCTTATGTGTCTAAGAACCTTGTGAACATAATTGGTCAAGCAGTTTTTGATGGATAATATAAACTTGGTACATCTTATGTTCATTATGAGAAGATGTAAATGAAAATTAACAAATCAATGAACTCATAAGATTTTATATTGCAGCCTGGTTTTTTTTTCCTTTACTTGGACTTAAATAATGGTGAATCTTAAAATGCAAGTAGTCTCACAGTTTTCGGTGAATTGCCAGAAAACTCTTTACATGTTATAGCTATCATCTGAAGATACACATATATATCAACAGACTAATGTACCTTATGGTTAGCTATTGCCATTCTCGTCAGCAAAACATATGACAGCTTTCTTTTGCGTCTTTTATTAGTTTACTATGAAACTTAGTATATTATGATAACCATTATCTAACATTCATGTTTACTTAAATTTACATGCACTAATTTTAGAAGAGTTATGCATTTTTTCTGATTCTTGGTTCAGTATCTTTAAATTTCTCAAGAATATCTTAGGTGATTTCATTATTCAGAATTTAAAAAGAATTCAATTACTAAGCAAATAAAGTTCTCATGGATTCCTACAAATTTATTTTGGCCAGTCTGATGGTCTCTTTTAGTAATAAAATTGTTTGAGACATTAAAGTTAGCTAAACCTTTCTGTGCATTTTCTCCTAGTATTAAATTTTATCTTTTACACATCATGCAGATTTTCATGCAGAGACTAACAAATAAATATTTCTCCCTCAAAGATGTATATATACAAAAAAAAAGATCTGAAAGAACATTTACAAAGTACATTTCATCACTAACATGCAATTGAAAGGATCTATAAACATCAGCTGCAGCATTGGTAGATAGTAAGGGAGATTAGAAGTCTGGTTAAATTTTGTGCTAATATGGGGTGGTTTGCTTGAGTTTTCATTGATGAATGAAAGTTATAATCTTCATTGTCTACACAAATATTTGTCTAATGGATTTTAATATGTCTGAATGTTAGATCAGAAGAAATTATGACAGACTTGTAACACAGGTCATGTTGATATGCAGTACTCACAAATTTGTGATTAAATAAAGTTATGGTTGCTTCACTTTTTAGGTCAAAGCATGAGTATATATTGTCAGCTTACACCAGTTAAGTATAAACTTTGTCCAGCAATCTCTTAGACCTATTGGTGGAGTTTAAGGCATAACATATTAGCATTTTTCTACTGATTTCCAATTCCGGATTTTGGGCATGAAATTTTTCAAATTCCGGATATGATTCAATTAATCGCTAAATAAAAGGTTTTTCAAATTAACTTTTTAAACTGTGTTACACATTTTTTGCACATTACACCGATGTCACAAGGGGAAGGATATGGCAGGACTAAAGCAAAATGCAATGAAGTTCAAAGCCACAAAGAATCCATAAATTTTTTTTATTTTTGTAAAATGCACTCAAACATTATAAATTATAATTATTTTCCTAGTATGAACAAAATATATTAGATATCTTTTATTCATTGGTTTAACCATAATGATCTGTAGTATAGCTAAGATTCTGAACTATCTGGAACTGGAAATTTAGTGTGTGCATGCACATTGGAACTAAAGGGGGTAATTTTAAGCCTTATGATCAGTAACTCCGTTGCAACCATGAAATACCCTTTAGAAATTCAACTTTATTATTTTTATTATCCGAATCGGTCATTCCTGCCTTGTTCAACTCCAATTAATCGGACGTTCATACTATCTGGTGGAATCCGATTTCTGGATCAAAAGTCGGTTATGCCCTAGTGGAGTTACCATTGAAAAACAAGCTGCTGTCACACCACAGAGGATTCGTTCTTCACATCAGTTCACAGATTCTGCACCTTCATGCCTGTCTTATATTAAATAATCTATCAGTCCTGTAGCAGGAATGCATCACTCATGCTTAGAGGCGGTTGTCATGGGCATGGTTTACCACTGTGGGTTGAGTCTTCTGTTATCAGTTTAGTCAACAAGGCATTGATTCAATCTGTCCCTCATAGACTACAGTTGTGTATTTTTGTCTATCTCTTTTTGACAAAAAGGCTTGATCATTTTCCACCAGTAAGGGCTATAGAGCGCCTTCTCTAATACTATTATAAGTTAATATGCAAAATTGGGTCCAACCCTCATTTCCATAGCTTTTTAATTATTCTGAACCCCAGAGAACAGTTTCTCCTTAATGCCCAGTTGAGCTTTCATGTATTTTTTAATTGTTATCTAAACATCCATATGAATTGCTTAATGAGCCTTCTTTCAAGAATTTCATTTTAAGATGGTTTTTCTTTGCTCTTGAGTATTAGCTAGGAAAAGGAGGCAAATGTTGACAAGGGTTGCCTTTGTTTAATTGGCTACAATGAGTCAGTTGTTTGGGACAAACAAGTTTTTTGGCCAAGGATTAGCTATGTTCTGCAGCTCCTAGACCATTTCAAATCCCTAGTCTCAGTGGTGTTTGTGCTAGGGATAATCAAGACACTAATTTGTCCAGAGTCTTTTGTGTTCATTTGACTAAGTCAAAATGTACTTTTGATACCACATCAACCAACATTTTATAGTGGATCCGTTTGACTAAGAAAAGAGACTACCAATCTGTAAGTTCAAGAGATATTTCCTTCATGAGAATTAAAACCCATGAGGTTCATATTATTGCTACATCTTGGACCTTTATTGATCTCTCATGAAAGTGGCCTATTAGCATTCCCATTCTGCTTTCTCCTTGTTCAGCCTCATTTTGATGGCAGCCAGACCACTGACATTTTTTCAATTGATGCTATTGTGTCAGTCAAGAAGATGTCATCTATTCAACAAATCATCATTCAGCCTGAAGCTGCTTCTGAATGGAAAGAGATGGGAGTTTTTCATGGCAGTTTATATGGATCATCTGCCTCCTACAGGCTGGCAAAACCAACACAGTGGTAATAATAGGTATATATAAGCCCTTTTTAATTGTCACTTTTTATTGTGGGGAAAGTGGGAAATTTTTTTTTCAATAATTCTTGCTTGTTATTACTAGTGGATTCTCTTCTCTCACCAATCAGATGTCTTTTAGTCAAAATAGGAAAATATTTCAAATAAATTAAAGTGATTAAGGCATCTGGCTTGGAATTTTCATCTTGGACTGGAGTAAAGAAGTTGCAGTGTCAAAACTGCAGGTAAGTATGACCTAATTAAAATTAGTATTACTACCAAGAAATACATTTTTTGATGATGCTTTTGTTTTATTATCAATTAGGAAGGAAAACAAGCCTCTTTGGCAGCAGATTTCTCAGTGAACCAGTTTAGTTATCTGGGACGACTTCTTGTGGTGCATGGAAGACACAGGTAATCTAGATTTTACGACAAGCATTTACTATTTACAAAGCTACAATTTTTTGAACAAATGGGAATTTTGAAATGGTGTTTTCTGCATAATTATTCTGTATGAATTCTATTCATCGTCTTCATTTTTGACCTAATTTCAACCAGATTTGCTTAAAGCCTGATATAAGTAGTGTAAAGAAGTGTATCTCCTTGAATGATTTCCATAACGGTATTTTACTTTAAATAAAATGATGTATTTGTTTCATTGTAATTGTACGTGTACTGAATTTGGTGCACAGTCTCGAAGTCTGCCATGTGGTAGTTCCTGTTGGATGATTTCCATAGCAACATTTTATTTTAAATTAATATATTTGTTTTATTGTAATTGTACATACCTACTAAGTTTGGTGCACAGATTTACATTGACCAGACTCCAGTTTCACTAAACAACTTGAATTGTCTTCCTGAAATCAGTCTTGTTTGATCTATCAGAAAAAAATGGTGATTTTCTCAAATTTGAGTAATTCCTCAACTCAACTGGATCAAATGCCGTCTATGGTGTACATGCAGTTTTAAGACTATCTTTTTAATTATTTCAGCCTCTCACAAAAATCCCATTATTGCAAAAAATTGTCACGAGGAAGATAACACAAGATTGCAATTTGAGGAAGAAAATTTGATAGTGAAACTGTCTCCGATGAGTTTAATAATCTGTAACTTACAATGTATTTAACACATTCAGAACACAGAGCCTGCAATTTATTTAACCTACAATGTATTTAACAGTCAGAACACAGAGCCTACAATTTATTTAGCCTATAATGTATTTAACACAGTCAGAACACAGAGCCTACAATGTATTTAACCAACATTGTATTTAACCTGCAATGTATTTAACCTATAATGTATTTAACACAGAACACAAAGATTTTACTTTTGCTTTTTCTAGCAAAAATCCAGTAAAGAATTACTCCAGTGCAGTGATACAGTATAAAATAAGAGGGAGATAACCAAAAAAGGGCAGAGAATTCATTCAGAGTTACACACATAATAAAAGTACTATTTTCTATTAAATATAAATTTTTTGAAGTACAGTTTACATGGGAGAAGCAGTTTTGAGCTTTTGTTTAAACTAACATTTCCTTCTAGGGAAGTCTTTGCCTACAGGAACCTTTGCATGAGAATCAAATTTCAGGTTGTATGTCAAAATTGTTAAGTGCATGAATACATGTTTTACAAACACAGAATTCTCGTTTTGAGCCAACTTGGAATATGGGATTGTATCATTAGGATCCCATTTGAGTTTCAAATGGATTGATCTTGTATCTTATTGTTTGAGCTTGTTACCATTCTGGATGTCATATTTCTAATCCAAGCTGGCTGATATCATCAACCTTGTGGACAAGTTCCATAATGAAGAAAATCCATGAATAATAATGATGCGGTGCTGCATTGAGCTTGATTCCATTCTAGAAGCCATTTTTCTGATTTGGCTTTCATCTGACTCATCTTATTGTATACCAAGGTAGGACTAAATGTCATAGGTGCATTCAATAACTGCTTTCACAGGTAAAGAGCTTACATATGTGGTAACTTCCTGTGCATTGGTAAGATCATCAATTGTAGAAAAGGCAGCAAAGAATTGCTAAAGGATAAACCTTGGTAAATTCAGAATTTTCTGCACGTTGTATGATAATAAAGTTGGTTCATCAAGAGCAGTCCATTTTCCTTTAAAAGTTAAGACATATTGTTAAGTAGCTGACCAGGTTTGTCAAATGTTTCAGTATCTTTGCAACTAAGTCAATTGTTTTGTTGTCCTTTACTGTAAATAATTGTAATTATTGTCATTAATGTGTGATATTTGTTTCAGCTACAAGAGGTCAGCATCCCTTAGTCAGTTTGTGATGCACAGGGGACTAATCATTTCCACTATGCAAGCAATCTTCTGCTCAGTCTTCTATTTTGCTTCCATCACACTCTTCCCAGGGTTCCTCATGGTGGGGTAAGGAATTACATCACCTGAATTTCTTTTATTTCTTACTGGAATTTATTGGGTTACATTATCAAGTACCAATCACATTTTAGTAGCAATAGTGTGACATATTGAAGAATTTTAATGATCATTTTCACATGTTGCATTGCCAAACCCAAATAATTTGTTCTATTTGACAGAGAGCAAAAATTCATTGTCAGAAATGAATGGATAACAAAACAAAAAGTGAATGCTTTAGTTAGGGCCAATTAAAAGTAATTAGGGCCAATTAAAAGTAATTAGGGCCAATTAAAAGTAATTAGGGCCAATTAAAAGTAATTAAGGCCAATTAAAAGTAATTAGGGCAAATTAAAGAGTAATTATGAAAAAGCATTATGCTATTTTGAATATTATACTTAGATTTGTCTCAGTGAAGTACATTATTGAAGTACATAAGATAAAATGTAATTTTGTGCAGCAATAGTTGAAAATGTAAGCTGGCTACATTTTCAAAAAGAAGTTAAGTCAAGTGAAGAATGTGACAGTGAAGAGGCATTTATGTTTTGCCATATATGTACAGAGTCTACAAAACCCTCCATGACCAAACTTGCAAAAACAAAATAACTTTTAGAACTATACTGGCAAGGCATGCTGAGTTACCAGAGCACAAATTATTGATTTGAAGGTCCACAACACCAGGCAGATTTTAATGCAGTTTTACAAAGAAGACATAGTGGTGAAAGTGCTTCTTAAGTGTGTACAATGGTCGAGTGTAAGAGACACCCTTTTTTAAAATACAAATCTCTTCCTAATTTAATACATGACTTAACAGCTGAAGAAATTGATGCCATTGGCATTTTGAAAAATTTTGATGTTCAGTACGACTCAGCTACTACCTGTTCAGAGGTACTGGAGAGCCTTTTGAACAGTGATGAGGATAGTCTTATAGATGCCTGCAAAATTCATCATTTGTGACAGCAATGGCAGATGCAAGCACTGATATATCCAACAATCCTTGTCATATATGCTTAGATTATTTCTGATGACATGAAACCATCAACAAGATTTTTAACAAATACAAAATGTTCAGATGCTTCTGGCAAAGGAATTGCCTTATTGGTTTTAGTCACATTATATAACTAATATTTTTATTGTGTATTTAAACAATATAATTATTTTTTAAATACTAAAAACTGATCATTGGCTTGAATAGTACTCATAGGTTTGGATTCTGACTTACTGTTTTTTGCCTTGATGAGTCAAGTGACTTACATGAAGTCATTCATAGATAAAACATTATATATATATATATATATATATATATATATATATATATATATATATATATATATATATATATATATACTCACCCTCATTGAATGTTGGCTATTCTTTCTTCCGAAGTCCTAAGCAACAGTTTTGAGTGGATTTCTTAGCACCTACTGTGATGTGAGGGGGTGTTGCTAAATTTATACATACATGTACATTAGTTTTACAGTCTTGGTTCAGCTTTTTGTGTTTAGGTCTGCTGATTTTTGCATGCTGTATGAATGCTGTTCCACCTGAAATCATGAAAGTTGGTGAGAGGATGCATCTTAATGAGTACTACACCCTCATTAAGAACGTAGGTCACTGTGACATATATTTTACAATTCACTAGTCTTCTGGAAATGAAGGTTTTTCTCCATATGTTTAAGGATGAACATAAAAGGAAAAACAGTTCTGAAAATGTTTCACAGGTCAGTCATTGTGAACTACCTGACCAAACAAACAGGGACAAAAATGTTAGAGTATGGCATTATGGGAGTTCCTCCATTGGTGTACCCATTACCATATGGGCATGCATGACTAACACATACTTGGTAGGCTGAGCATCCAGACTGATGCCTTATCAGGGAGAAGTCTGCTGCTTCATATGGAGTGGTTTATCCATTTATATTTATATTATAGTTTTGTAAGCTGTGGAACCAAACAGTTTGTGTCAAGTTGGAACAACAAAATTGCCTACTGTAGTCCTGGACCTAGAGCCATGGGCCATATATGCCTGTCATTAATTTCAAAGCAGGTGTAGGCCTATGCCTTGTCTCACAGAGGTCTTGATAGATGCCTGTCATTAATTTCAAAGCAGGTGTAGGCCTATGCCTGTCTCACAGAGGTCTTCGTCCTGACGTTAATTCAAAAGAAGATGGGCCAGACATTTTCAAAACAGTTTAGCTCCTCTTAAGTGGAACTGATCTTAGGTCATCAGTGATACACTTGAAGATAGTGTTGATCTCTACACCATTAAAGCTGCTATGTTCATCAGTTTTTCTTCTATGACCAGATAACTCCCCATGATATGCCTGATATGACCAGATAACTCCCCATGATATGCCTGATATGACCAGATAACTCCCCATGATATGCCTGATATGACCAGATAACTCCCCATGATATGCCTGGCACTTTTCAAGGCATCCTTGCATGTCTGTCCTGGAGAGGCTCTTCACAGCTTGTAGGCCCTCCACTTTGAATGATTTCCTGATGCAAGAGTGTTTCCACCAACCTTCTCTATCTTTATTTATCAGGTGGCAAACATCTTTTCATTCCCCTTTGAGGGCTATTATTTTATGATTTCTGACATGTTCAGACATCGTGAAAGAAGTGATATTGGTTGCAACAAGGATCTTTTTGACTTTTTGTCCAGCTTTGACCTATCCAGGTATCTCACCTTATTTTCCAGATAGAACTTCTCCTGGGTCTTGATGTGGCTCAGTTTGCTAAAATTTGAACCCATGTCTTTTACCGATTTAGTGGCCTAGTGCTTAGAGTGTCTGCCTTATATGTGGAAGGTTGAACTTTTGTATTCCAGTTGAGTCATACCAAAGACTTATCAAAATGGTACTAACAGCTACCTCACTAGGTGCTCAGCATTAAGAGGTTCGTGTTGGGACTGGTCAGTCTGGTGTCAGGATGTGACCTGGTGGGACGTCATGCTACATGTCTGTGGCATGATGCCTCAGTGCTAGACATCACCATAAACTGCCACACTGCCGACATCATAGCAGTATGACTGAAAAGTGTTAAAGTTACATTAAAAATCCAAATCTCTCTCTCTCTCTCTCTCTCTCTCTCTCTCTCTCTCTCTCTCTCTCACACACACACACACACATATATACACACACACAAACACCATCACTATAAACTGCCACATGCAAACATGACATTGTGGTGATATGACTGAAAAGTTGTTAAAGCTACTTTAAAAATCGAAATCTCTCCTTTCTTACACACACAACACACACACACATACACTCACACACATCTTCCTCTTTGCTGAAGATATTATTAAAGGCACGCTTCCTCATAGCATTAGTTTCATCATACAGTATGAGTGAGCTGCAATGTCTGCTGAAATGAATTACTTTTATTTCTCCCCAATTTCTCACTTGTGCTGATGAGATGAACTTGTTATCATCTCTAAAGACAATATGCTGACTGCAGGCAATAAAAATGATTAGACGCTGCCAGATTTAATGTATGCTCTGTGTTGTGAAGTGCCCATCAGAGGCTCTTCCCATTAGTTATTGTGGGAGAGCAAGACCTAACTGCAAAAACACATTTTTTGGCTCAAGTAGGTATTTAGATCAATTTATTTTGAGATATCTCATGATTAGGTATGTCTCATGAAGATCACTCAGGATTATGTCTCATGAATGTCTCTTATCACGAAAAGCAGATGATTTTGACAAGCCTTGCATAGTTTTTATGTAAGAAATAGTGCAGTTAATTGGCTGGCATGCCAGTCCACTTTCTCCAGCTTCTATTGACAGGATATGGCTGTGTAGAGTTCAATTTCAGTGGGTCACTAGTAGCTGTCCATACAGTCGCCAAACCGCATTTATAACAGCACAAATTCAGTTCTGCATATAACCTTGTAGCTTTTGCTTGATTCAGTTTTGTAAACTTTGTATGTAATTCAATGTCCAGCACAGATACTACTGGTATTCCACTTTACCACTCTATTTTTTCTGGTAGTACATACCACAGTGTTTTTTCACTGTATCAATATGTCTGTAGTTTCCATCAATAATGAATGTACAGAAATTCCTGAAGAATTGTATTATGACTTTAATGATATTAACAGCATGTTTTCATTATTCATGACAAAATAATTTAAAAAAATATACCCCTTTTTTAAAAACTGTTGTATCTGTAGTGACAAATATAACTTTTTATGATCCATTAATCACATCTTTGAATCCTGTCACATATGCCAATGCAGTGACCAAATGAATTAAAAAAACAGATCCAGGCAAAATCCAAGTTTCAGAATCATTTTGATAAAGAAAAACAAAAAAAAACAATAAAATTTGAACAAATGTAATGTTTTAGTTATTTATTAGCATATGTAATTGTGTTAAGTATGTGTATTTCATTTCATTTCATTGTATTTCATTTCATTCGATTTTCAAAACAGCACTTGTATTTTGTCTATACATAATATCCCAAGTCCACTTAACATTTTCTCTTTTGTTGTGTATGTGTGTTTAATGTTTTTTGTGTGTTTAATGATTTTTGGCCCACTCAGATAAGTGCCTTGCCTGAGTGTTGGCATTTAACTGAAAGTTTTACTGCCTATTATGTCATAGTCTTCATAGCAAATTGTAGACTTTGATATCAACACCTCATATTTGTATCAGTAGGCTGGCTGTCTAATGTCTGTACCATTCACAGTAATTGATGATGTGTTGTGTAAGCTTACTTATCCCACTTTAGTTAAGGTTTTAGATTGCAACTTATATGACAATGAACATACACATTCATTGCCACTAAAGTACTGGTGATATAATTATTGGGAGGGGTGGAAGTGGATGTAAATAAGTTTTGTGCTGAAATATTCTCTTTTCTTTTTCCTAATAATATAATGGATATAATATGGTGTTATTTTGCTCTAAAAAATCCGAGCAAGATATTTTGTTGTTGACAGATGGAATTAAGCAACAAAGTGTTGGACTCCTTCCCAAGAACATTGAATTGTTAGACCTTAATATAAATGTGGTATAACATTTGTACATATTGCTGTACACTGAGAAATACCACTGTATAAAGCAGGACACAATTTTTTGCAGTACCCTGCTCTAATGACCAGATGCAAGACTGCATTAAGGTCACATCTTTCAAAAGAGTAGTCATCTTGCTCCTAGGGGGTGATATGGCTTGGAATAGATGCTCACACCTGTCACTTACCCTGATTTACTCAGGATCATCATATTTTTTTTCAATTCTAAAAATCCTGAATTTTGCCAGAAATTCTGATTTTTAAATATGGCAAATTTTTTAAAAAGTACATTTTGATTCATGATGGCTGTGAAAAGAGAGCAAAAGTGATTGAGAAATTCTGTAGAGAATGCACTACAGTAATATTGTGAAAATCTATCATTCTTTGTATTCTTTTTTTAAGACTTTCATGGTATGACTATAGCATACATTTTTATGTTAAGTAAATAGTAGAAGACAGCAAATATGTCAATTTCTTTGTCAAGTATTTTTAAGTATATGGTCACAAACACTGATCCTGATTCTTTTCTCCAAATCCATTTTTGTTTCCTTTGACATTCTGAATTTCATTACCCTCAAGGTGGCATCTCTGGATGTGCATGCAGTTTTCTCCTCTTCTTACCTGTTAACCTAATGTTATTGTCATTGGGTAATGTATTATAAGGAGAAAGTTCATTTGGTAAATCATATTTCTCCATGAATACTTATCCAAATGTATTGCAATCTATCCTATCCTGTTTGTTTTGCTCCAGAATAAACTTGTAAACATCTGGGATACATGTGACGTCATGGTGAGGGCAGAGGGTAGTCTGTAAGAATTACTTCCCATCTCTGTATATTGACACAGAAAGATATTTTTTTTTCCCCTTTATGGAAGGCTTGTTTCAGGAGTTTGTCGAGTTTATTTTTCTAATGCTAATGTGATTGGGTACTGTATAATTGGAGAAGCATAATAACTGAGTTACAGTCTGACAAAACTAAAAAAAGCATTCCTTTTGTTTCATCCTCAAGATAGCCACTCAAATTCACTATTAAGAGTACATTTAATTATCTCTTGACACATTGCCTGCTTTCAAATTCACTGTTATAAAGTACCCTATCATCATTTACTTCTAATTATAGTTTATCTTAATAAAGCCTTGGACATATCATGGTAATTAAACTAACAGTAATTTTACTACCAACTGAACTTGCCAAATTCTGAATGTTTTATCACAAATGAGACCATTTTAGACCATTTTAGTTGTAGATGGGAGTGCTGGGAGTGCATCATATGGGTTGATATAGTGAGCAACTCATTCATAATTGTTGATATGTTTTCATGGATTTGCAATAAATGACATTACTTAAATTAATTGATGGGAAAGGGTGACCTAATATCTTGGAAAAAATTATTATTGTTTATTGGGTACTTCATCTGTACTCTTTAGATTCCATGAAAAAATTAAAATTTTCTAATTGGAGCACAATATGTACATGCTTGTAAGTGAATCCAACTGCATACATGCCAAGTATTATGCTAGTCTTTTGATGGATTATACATTTTGGTACACTAAAAAATAAAAGCAATAAACTGTTGTTTTTGTCATTTTTATTATCTGCTCTTTAATTCCACTGATACAAATTTGAGATTATTCTTAAAAATGTGACTGCTGCATGAGATTTGCATAAAAGTACTTTTCTTATTTGCTATTTATAGCAGCTGTATATGACCCATTTCCAAGAAAACATGGGTTTCTTCAAATGTGAACTTTGCCTCACAGATTTGGATATCATATGAGGGCAAATGTTAGAGTAGATGGATCTTTTCAAACTTCAAAACATGTCAGATAAAAAAAGACAAATCAACACTGCTTTACAAACATTAAACGAAGAATACAAGAGTAGTGTAAAACAATATGAGCACTGACCACTTTGTAGATTTTCAGTTCATGATCATTCTGTGAAATTTACACATGTAGAATAGTTAATGAATGCTGAATATAAGTAATAGTTCAGTACATTTTGTTAATGTATTCTGGTTCAACTCCATATGGATTTTGCCCTTTGTGACAAGAATTTTGACCAGCTGCAGAATCAGGTTAGTTGTAAAATATATTTTATTCATACATGCTGTAATTCAGGCATGTAATGTAAGGATGACATGAAAACTTGAATTTGTACATTTTGCAACAAGTATATTTTCTGTTAAATGAAAAAGGTTGTTACATGTATAATAAAGTTAGTGTCTCACTCCTGAATTTAAAGATGTTTATTTATCATATTTTCCCAGTTATGCTGAATAGCTGTGTTGGTTTAGTTTATGATTTTTGCTGGGTGTTTTCGATTTTGAGAATTCATAAGGTGGCAATTGCAGTAGCTCATAGACAAATTTAATGAATATCTTTACTGATTTATGGATGGTAATGTAATGTAATGGTCAATATTGTAATGTATTGAATATTATCTCTATATTCACACTTGTGGTGCTGATAGCCATCAGACTCCATGCATTAAATTGCACTAAAATATGTAAGTTTATATGCACTGGCAGAGCATGGTATTTGTCAAAATTGTATGATGTAAATAATCTTGTATGTAATGAATATGCAATATGTGTCTCATGTGTATTGAATTGTAATTAATTTTTTGTTTTAGGTATTCTACGATCTACACAATGTTTCCAGTGTTCTCTTTGGTGTTGGATAAAGATATATCCCCAGACATTGCTTTGACATATCCTGAATTATATAAAGATTTGACAAAGGTAAGCTCAGTGCAAAAAGTGGAAGTGTATAAGGCTCTCAGTCTCATTTTAAAACAAATCTTCAAATCTTTAACTGTAGTCCTTAACCATGATCTGGTCTTAAATCTTTGTGGCCTTTAACTATGGCCTGATCTTAAGTCTTTAACTGTGTACCTTAACTATGGCCTGGTCTTAAGTCTTTAACTATATTCCTTAACTATGATCTGGTCTTAAGTCTTTAACTGTGGTCCTTAACTGTGGCCTGGTCTTAAGTCTTTAACTGTATTCCTTAACTATGATATGGTCTTAAGTCTTGAACTGTGGTCCTTAACTGTGGCCTGGTCTTAAGTCTTTAACTGTGGTCCTTACCTATGGCCTGGTCTTAAGTCTTTAACTGTGGTCCTTAACTATGCCTGGTCTTAAGTCTTTAACTGTAGTCCTTAACTATGATGTGGTCTTAAGTCTATATCTGTGGTCCTTAACTGTGGCCTGATCTTAAGTCTTTAACTGTGGTCCTTAACTATGGCCTGGTCTTAAGTCTTTAACTGTGGTCCTTAACTATTATCTGGTCTTAAGTCTTTAACTGTGTTGCTTAACTATGGCCTGGTCTTAAGTCTATATCTGTGGTCCTTAACTGTGGCCTGGTCTTAAGTCTTTAACTGTGGTCCAAAACAATGGCATGGTCTTAAGTCATTAACTGTGGTCCTTAACTATGGCATGGTCTTAAGTCTTTAACTGTGGTCCTTGACTATGATCTGGTCTTAAGTCTTTAACTGTGTTTATTAACTATGGCCTGGTCTTAAGTCTATAACTGTTTTGCTAACTATGGCCTGGTCTTAAGTCTTTAACTGTGGTCCAAAACAATGGCATGGTCTTAAGTCATTAACTGTGGTCCTTGACTATGATCTGGTCTTAAGTCTTTAACTGTGTCTATTAACTATGGCCTGGTCTTAAGTCTATAACTGTTTTGCTAACTATGGTTTGGTCTTAAGTCTTTAATTGTGGTCCTTAACTGTGGCCTGGTCTTAAGTCTCTGTGTTCCTTAACTATGACCTGGTCTTAAGTCTTTAACTGTGTTCCTTAACTATGACCTGGTCTTAAGTCTTTAACTGTGGCTATTAACTATGGCCTGATCTTAAGTCTTTAACTGTGGTCCTTAACTATGGCCTGGTCTTAAGTCTTTAACTATGGTCCTTAACTATGATCTAGTCTCATTGGTCAGCCTTAAGTTTACCAGACTATTGTTTTACATGACAGGAAACCACAGAAGATCAGTCTAAGTATAAGTGCATTGCCTTAATATCTAACAGGAGTTATTTTGGTGATTTGTATGGAATTGTTTGATGTCAGATTTACCTAGATATCTAACATAGGAATTGTTGTGGTGATATATATGGAATTGTTTTGTCAGATTTACCTGGATATCTAACAAAAGAATTATTGTGGTGATTTAAATAGAATTGTTTTCTGTCAGATTTACCTGGATACCTAACAATGAAATAATTGTGGTGATTTAAATGAAATTGTTTTCTAGGTTAGAAAGTATCAGAATGAAGCTGGCTAAGTTCTTTTCAAACATTGTTAGTGAATATTTATCCTATGTTTATACATGTATAGGACAATTGCATGAAATACTCTTAGGTCAGACAGCATTTTTGAAAATAATTTTTTGATCACTCCTCTGGTTTTGTGTTTGAGTGTGTATCAGTCTGTTTATTCATGAACAATATGATGTAATTCAGTGACAGTTGGTAAGAATTTTGGTGGTATCTTCAATTACCTGAATAGTGCTGTTTATGTTAACCATACCAACTTCAGCAACCAAGCTCACATCTGCTTTCATTGCTGTTTGATGAGGCGGAGGATGGAATTTGCTTTTCATTGTAAATCAATATCAATAACATCCCACTGTATTGTATACAATATATATATATATATATATATATATATATATATATATATATATATATATATATATATATATATATATATATATATATATTAGCAAGTGATTTACAGGAATGGTTGAGCGTTCCATCTATGTGATATTCCTCTGGTTTTCACTTTATGTTTTTAACAATGCCAGACCTTGGTAAGATTAAAATTCACTGACTTTGCTGTAATAATAATAATAACACCTGGTCAATTTTGTTAACATGTCTGACCAATTTGACATATTCTTCATATGGAATTATTTCTGAAACAAAATTGTCTTTCATTGTTTTTGAGTCTGTCTGTGTGATTTATGTGAATCGGATTTGTTTTTAGTCTTGAAATACCCTAAACATTTAATAGCAAGCCACAGCTTATATTAATCATCAGTAATTGTTCTGTGATTTTTTTTCAAGGAGCTTACTTTTCTGGCAGTCATATTTTAAAGCAAACTACAGTAAGAAAATAAATAATTTTTATGTGGGCTTCCATTTTTGTGTATCAGATGGGAAATTATTTTTTATTTAGAACCAATATTGTACTAATAATATAATATTTGAAAATGAATAAATTCACAGCAAACAAAATTCTAAATTTTTGTCACCAAATCCTGAAAGTAATTTCAAAATATATTATAATCAATTTGGCATTGACTAAAAAATTTGTTGTATCTTCATTCATGCACATTTTTGGGTTAGATGTTCACTTGTAGTGTGTATATTTTGTGTATATTTTTGTGTAATTTTTTTTTATATGGATGTAAGTTTTTTGTGTATATTTTTATATGGATGTAAGTATATTTTCATGTATGTTTTTTATGGATCTAAGTATATTTTTGTGCATATTTTTTATGGATGTAAGTATATATGTGAGTATATTTTTAATATGGATCTAATTATATCTGCATTAGCACAGATCTGCTATAGGATGTGAATAAATTATTTCAAGCAAGATTTGTTTAGACTGGTCTGTTTTTGAGAGCAGACCTTCGTAGAAATAGAATAATCAGTTTGTACAAGTGTATGATGACTGTACATGAACATTCTCATACATTGGCACAGTCTGATTGATATATGCCAAAACTATTTCTCACCTTTATGCTGTACTTTCTTTATTGCAGGGAAGATCACTGTCTTTCAAAACTTTTTTTATGTGGCTGTTGATAAGTATATATCAAGGTAAGATAATGCACACAGGGAAATCATGTGAAAATCAATTAAAATACACAGTGTTTTCCACAGGGACAAGGACCATACATACTTGCTTAAAAGTCAACCGTTTCTGCTAAAAAATTATTAATGCATATTAAGAGTCATCTTATAAGTGAAACATGAAACAAAATTAAAATCTTAAATTACTCTCTTAGCTTGTAAAGGCAACCTTGCGTTGTTTTCTCAATTGACAGTGTTTTGATAGAGGTGCAAATTAGATAAATCTGACTTTAATCCTTTAGCGTGTATAAGCAGCCCCAGTTGACAATCTGCAGCACTGTTGTTTTTTTTTCTCTGCGAAGTCTGTTCCGTTACAGTAATCCATTGATTTCAGAAACTATATAATCAAAGTGTCTCTAACAGTCCTCAAGCTCAACTTCTATGTAAATAATGGTCCAAGTTCAGGCTCACCCCACTCCCCCAAAAATGTGTTCCTATTACACTGGTTTTCAAATAAGGGAAGGCAGGTCTTTTTCTTTTTAAAAAACCCTGTAAGTATATTTATTGTGATTTTTTTACAATGGGGTAAAAAAGTGCAATGGTCAGCAGTGAGAAATGTAGATAGTCAGCCAACCATAAACATTTTTTTCCTTGAAAATAGTGTTCTGTCCATTACAGAGTACTTTGTCACTTAGATATCATGCATTATGAAATAATAAACTTTGGTACTTTCACCTATGTGGGAAAAAGGAAGAATAATGTGCACATTGGAGCATTTAATTTAAAAGTTACAGAATTTGAAGAGTAAAACAACAATAGTGCTGCAGAACATGAATTTGGTGTGTCAGAGAAACCAGTGTGTGACTTGCACAAGAAAATCTCTGTTCTAGTTGATAGTGCCAGACATCTGAAGAACATTTGAATAATGGTGTGTGGGGATATAGTTATTGCCAAGACTCTGTATGGTAAATGTTTTTGAATAATGGTGTGTGGGGATATAGTTATTGCCAAGTCTCTCTGTCTGTATGGTAAATGTTTTTGAATAATGGTGTGTGGGGATATAGTTATTGCCAAGTCTCTCTGTCTGTATGGTAAATGTTTTTGAATAATGGTGTGTGGGGATATAGTTATTGCCAAGACTGTCTGTATGGTAAATGTTTTTGAATAATGGTTTGTGGGGATATAGTTATTTCCAAGTCTCTCTGTCTGAATAGTAAATGTTTTTGAATAATGGTTTGTGGGGATATAGTTATTGCCAAGTCTCTCTGCCTGTATGGTAAATGTTTTTGAATAATGGTTTGTGGGGATATAGTTATTGCCAAGTCTCTCTGCCTGTATGGTAAATGTTTTTGTTGCAGAGTTTAATTCTTGAACTGTTCAAGTTTTTTCTACTTAATGTGATACACATGTCAAGTTAGTTATGTTGAGATGTCTTTTGATGCTTAAATTTTCAGCATCCAGTATTCTTTACGCTGCCTTGGAAACAAGTTGTATAATAAATAGCATATGAATTGGGATGGGAGCACTGTTGAATAGTAGTGTAAAAATTGAGAGCACTGAACCCTAGAGTACTTTTATTATGATCATTTATATAAGCGTGGTCTGGGATATATTGTCTTATTGTTTTTCAGATGTGAAAGAAAAACTCAGTGAAAGAAAAACTTGGTAAAAATGAGAGAAAAAATTTTTGACTTACTTTCTGTGAGTTTTTCTTTCACTGATCCAGGATCAAAATGAATGAATACAAAGTCTGGATGACTTGTGGAAAAAATGCCAATTATCTTCTTGACTATAGGACTTGATGTTCATGTCACTTCATAGAATCTTGTTTCACCCAAATGTAGGAAAAACATGCTTGTGTTTATAACTTATAACTGACTTGTTTACTTCTAAACACAAGTTTTACATATTATACTACTGTAATTTTTCAACAGTGCACATTCCACAAGTTTTACATATTATAATTCTTTAATTTTTCAACAGGGCACAAATTGAAAACAAGGTCTTATAATTCCTTTTTTCAGGTGGGATCATTATGTATGGAGCATTCCTGCTGTTCGAAGATGAATTTATACATGTTGTGGCCATCACTTTCACGTCCCTCATATTGACGGAGCTGTTGATGGTGGCACTAACAGTCCGGACATGGCACTATCTCATGATAGTTGCTGAGATTTTTAGTCTTGCCATTTATATAGTATCTCTTGTGGTACTAAGAAATTATTTTGGTGAGTTTGTCAATAATATTAATGACATAGTAGAAGATATTGTTTATCAGAATTCCTAAATATCTTATTAGAACTCCTCAAGGAACATAAACTTTGCATAAATTGAAGTGCAGATTAACAAGTTTGAATCATTCAAATTCTGTTGTGTTCAAAGAGCATTCATATTTTTTAGGATAGATCAGTATTTCATTCAAGAAGAGTTCAGATGAGCAAGATTTTGCTATAATAATAATAGTAATGATCATGACATTTTTAGGTTTGAGAGCTAAGTTTTAGCTCCCTGTACTAAGTACAGGAGAAAGAGCTTATGCTATACCTCTGGGCATTGATGTTACTATATCAGTCTATAGATAGATTAATAGAGTAAACTTTCTGTTTTACATGATGCTTCTACCAACATTTTGCATTGGGCCTTTATGGAACTAAGTTAGCATGTTCCTTAAACCATTTTGAACCAACACAGGAAAAAATGGGCTACAATGACTTAACTTTTTTGTTACACAAATGACTTTGTTATTAAAGGTTAATGCACATATAACATTTTTTTCTTTCAGACAAATCTTAAGCTGTACTATGTTCTTAGAACTTATGCTGTATGCACTTATATGATAAAAATCGTAGGCAATAATGAGCAAGATTCATACAAATAATGAAATCATCTTGCATCTAATGGAGCAGACATGTTCATGTCATTAAAATATTGGATATTTTTGATAATGTGTGAGATATATGAATGTTAGTCATGTGATTATGCATCTGACTGGTCAGCTACCTCAGCATGTACTTGCAAAGGCACTTGGCATCCATTTCCCCAGTAATGTGTTAAAAGTGTTTTTAAAACCAGTCACTCTGGAATCCATATTTTTAAATTGATTTTGATCAGACTTGCAGTATATGTTTACATTGGATGAGTTTGATTTGAGTGAAACCATATATACTAATGAAGTGATCATACATATGTTTGGCTGAATATTTTACTACTCTCAGAGCCATGATTCTGATCTAATTTTGATAAACTTGTTATATGGGCTTAGAGCTTCACAATCTTGAATGAGTTTGATAATGAGCAAGATCTAAGCATATTAATGGGGTCTGGTCTTTGTTGATTCTGTGCCTTTATCTTTATTCTTTTTACTTGGATATGGAGAATAATGTAAAATCTACATGATATTGTTTTTGAGATAGTTTACACAAGTTGTGTTTTTGCAATACTAAATAAGCCTGCTTGATGAAATGGTTAACTGCTAAGTGATGTAAACCAGGTGAGCAATATGAGGCTTACTTGGCCTCTTGTTAACATTCGTAGTCTATATTTCTTATCTGACTAAGGTCAAACTTGGATTTCATAAAAAATTTCAGATGAGCATAATAATATGTGATATCAGTGCATATTAATGAAGTGATCTGGCATCTAATTGATAGTTATTATCACACCAGAAGCCATAAATCATTTATGATTGTGATCAAACTTAGCATTTGGGCTTATAGCTTTTGGATGATTTTGATAATGAACAAATGTATCATACATAATAATGAGGTGATCTATCTTTTCTTGAATGATTTCAGTTAAAAGCAAGAGATTTTATATATATATATATATATATATATATATATATATATATATATATATATATATATATATATATATATATATATATATATTATTGATGCCTTTATATTTTAAAAGAAAGTTTATGAGAAAAAAATTATAGGGACAAAATCAACATGATATAAAATTTTGGGTATAGTTTGTTGAAATCTTACACAACTAAATAAGCCTACTTAGGTCAGCTATTAATTTAAGTCAAATGTAAACCTGTTGAGTTTACGTTTGGGTTGGAATATTGATTGTTGACTGCTAATAACAAGTTTGTATTCCTTTTCTTCATTATGTAGTATTTTTCTTTAAATATATTACCCAATCATAATACCTTAGGAGAACTAGTACTGCCTCACAAATTCTGCACTGCCAGACACTAAATTTAGCTAAAATGAACATAAAGGTATCTGCCCACCTAGGTGGCGATAAGGCGGAGTGATCTCCACTTGATGTATGTAAAATGTTTCTTTCTGGACCAACCTCTTGCCAGTTGCACATATATGAGGCATCATCTGTAGAATCGGAGCAACCTAACTTAGGTCACAATAGGTATACCTCTGCAAATTCAGCTGTCAGAGATCACAATCTGTATGAAGGCAGGGCCCCGAGTGACCAAGTGCTCTAAAGCATTCAGTATTACGGATCACTGCCATCTCACCTCTGTCTGCGTAGGTTCGAGTCTCAAGCTCAGCCAATGTGGGTACAAAAGAAAGCTTGCCAGTAGCGTCTCATGAGTTGGTGGTTCTTTCCTGGGATTTCCTGGGTTCTTTCTTCACCATTTGTACTGGCTGCCATGTATAGCCTATCTTGCGCTGAAAAATGGCATTAAACCCTACAACAACAACAACAACAACTGTATGATGGTAAGTACAGAAGGCTGGGTGTGGACAACTACTACTATCTTTTCAGGAAGCCAGTGATCAGTTTACTCTGTTTTGAAACAGAGATGAAGGCCATTTTGAAAGCTTTACACTGGTGGCAGAAATTTTCAACTGGAAAGGGAGTCCTTATATCCAACATCTCAATGGTGATATCCTCTCACAAACGGCAAGGCAGAACTAAGTCCCCAGACCTTTGCATACTGGTTTGGGACTTTCTAAAGTGGTGTCATCAACAACAAATCCATGTCCAAGTTTGTCATATTCTTGGATGTCTAAATGTTCTAGCAGATTCTTTGACCCAGCACAATCAACTTTTAAATAACACACAATACACAGGTTCAATAGACACTTTATTGTACATATAAAATAATCTTTTTGGCATAATGGGGGCAAATCCTGTCACAGCACACTGCACCAGCCCAGCTCTGAATTGTTTTAAAGGATACCTCAGGACAGGAAGCATGCTGGAGTTTGTAAGGTTGTTAAAATTGTCTGATACCTGCAAGTGTGGGGCCACAAGGAGCTGACAGGAGGTATATAGATACGATGGTCTGATATCTGCATGTTGAACCGCCAGGGGCTGACAGGAGGTATGACAATGACAACCGAAACACGACAAGTCCGATCCGAGGATGCCATGATAACAAACATCAGCCGATACTCCATACATGTACCACAGGAAGCAAGTATGAAGTATATGGGCATAATAGTCGAGTACATTTAAGTACGGACACAAATTGGGGTTCAAAGCAAAGTTTTTTGAATGAATGAAACTTGGCAATGGCCAAAACGAGTGAAAGTAGCGCTGTGACTTTGGAGCAGTGTGACTGTAATGAGGCCCCCAATTTGAAATAAGGTAAGGATATATAAGGGAAAAAATGCCTGGAAATGCATTAAATATATTTGAATAGCATGGTAAAGCTCAATGTACATGAAGGTAAGAATGTTAGATACATGTTTTCGATAGTTAGGAATTCACATGTGCACTAATAGATGATACTGGTAAAATGACAGTGTAGCATAGATACAGTATTACAGCGCCTCTTAAGCGTAAAGAAATAAAAAATAAAATTGTGTGCTGGTTTCACAAAGTAACAAATGAATAATGTATTGATTGACACAAGCATGTAATGAACTAGTGAGGCAATTGATTTGACATCTGTCTCTGTGCAAAGCTAATTCTGTCAGGGTGCACCTGAATATATCCACCATATGCATTAGAGGACATCAACCTAAGGTATGGATAAGATGGTCTGGAATTCCAGCCTTAGCAGCACTAGTAGCTAGGCATACAGAACGTCACAGTTAATAGAATAAATATGAATATCCACCCCTTGACGGAAAACATCAGTCTTAGATGCTCTAAGATGCAGAATGAATATGCGCTTAACCATATGAAAAAATTGTCAGAATACTTAACCACATTGCATAAATTCAAGAAATGCTACCAAACACAATGCACTGCATGAACAAGTCCAGTCAGTGAACACCCTCTTGCAACACGGGTAAGAACTGCACCATCATCTTGTATGTAATAGGAAATCTGCACATACTATATTTTTTCCTATGAAGTATACTCTGTAACGTCTCTGCTCCTGAAAAGCATTACTATGACCAGCAAATAGGTAATGGAATCAATTCCAGCAAGGTATAGCTTAATTGTAGAGTACTGCAGCTGCATCAGTGATTGACAGCAGGTTACGAAATAAAACATCTGAGAGTACTTGTAAAGTGTTTGAATGCGCAATAATGCCTGACATTGCCAAAACTTCCACATACACTTAATACAATCAATTTATATGGATGGAATGATCTTTCCACCTCTCAGTTTTCAGATCTGTTTGATAGGACTGACCATTGGTGGACCTGGATCCCAAAACCTGGGCATTTGACAATATATCCATAGATTGGAATGACCAGGACTCATGAGAATTAGAGTGTTACCTTCTCATTGCACCATTCATATAAACAGGCCCTCAGAAATAAAAAGTTCTCACTACCAGCCATGGATAAAAGCACTTGAGTGGAAAGAACCTCCACTCTGAAAGCATATGAAGGCAAATGGAAAATATTTACAGAATGGTATACACAAGAACATATCATACATCTACAGGCATCTATACCTTAATTAGCTAACTTCCTCCTCTGGTTCTTCAACAAGATAAAGTTTGCACCAAGCACAATCAAAGGATATTAGACAAAACAAAGACTTATCTGACCTCCTCTCCATCTTTGATTATACATGGCTAAAAATGTTGGCTTTGTGCCCAAAGTGGAACTTATCATGAGTACAAACCTGGTTGAACAAAACACCATTTGAACTGTTTTCAAAGGCATCATTGACTCATCTTTCATACAAGACCTGCTTCCTTTTCACTTTAGCGAGGGAGGCAGAATTCGTGAAAACAATGCCTTAACAGGTAATCCAAATTACCTGCAGTTCTGACAAGATGAATCAATTTCACTAATAAAAGTTCCCTCTTTCATCATCAAGAACAGGCTCCCATCCGTGGGTAACCAGACCTTTGAAATGAAATCTACTTACACTCATGGCTAGCTACAAGACACCCAGTATGAGCTTGAAGTGGTATCTAAAAAAGACAGAACTGTTGCACTGAGGGAGATCTCACCTATTTTTACTATCAAAGACACAATGATATAATATCAAAGACACAATGATATAATATCAAAGACACAATGATATAATATCAGAGATGCTTTAATCCTGGGTTTTTTGCTCATTATATTGAGAAATAACTCAGCTAAGATGAATGTTATACATTAGGCTCACAGGGTTAGAATAGTTGCCAGAGGCATAGCCTTTGACCAGGATAGTTCTCTAACTAACCTTATGCATGCCATAGGATGGAGATGGGTGTCCACATTCTCCAGCCTTTAGCTCTGAGAGATATTTCATCCCAAATGGCTCAACTTGATATGGTGGGACCTATAGCCATGGCACATCCGGTCACCTTTTCGGGTCCTTTGACAGCATCATAAGATGCCACTTCATAACTTCTTAATTTGCAGGAGGGAAAATTTTCCCTTTTGGAAGCTACTCCCTGACAGATGGAGTCCCCTCCTGGGTTAACTAGAAGCTGTCTCACATACCTTAGGGGACTGGAGATTGCATCTCTGTGATAAGCAGATCTACCTCCCTCAACCTCTTATCTATTCTCCTCAGATATTATAAATGGGCAATGTATTTAAAAAAGAAACTAATATTTTATAGTAAAATGTGTTTTTTCATAGTCATAATACACATAAACCCTCCCAGCCTCCATGCAATTACATCTATATAGAGATCATGCCTTACACCCCAGTAGTAACTGAGATATTCATGGTATCACGGTTCCGATTGTTTTTCCATATACCTCAGTACTAATGTTTTTGTGAAAGAAATATATTTTCTATCCTACCTCAGCATGCATGTCACACACTGTCATAGAGAACAATGTTAGATTGTCAATTTGACAAGGACATAACCAAGTACTCCATTGCATTTAAGAGAGATAACTGTGCTGGAACTAGACAGGGGTCAGAGTTATCTAGTCTCACTAGACACATTTTCAGTCATGTGTACCATATTTAACAGAGATCAAAACAATTGTTCCTTTTATGTATGTAATTCTCTACAAATTTTAATTCTATTGTAATGTTTATAAATTACATATCGTAGGTGGGTAGTGATTATATTGCGTGGAAGATACTATGATTCCATAAATTGCAGAGTTTGTTTTAGTTGTTTTAAGAGATGACAGATCATGTGATTCCATGGCGCATTACTAGCCAGTCCTGAAACAGATTCAAGGCAAGCAATACAGGGAAAATCAGATTTGGATTGCACATTAAAATGTTAAATCTGTTTCCGAGAGCTAGGACCAGATTTACTATTGTGCTTAGGTGTGCTTAATCACAGGGCCCCTGTTGCCCATCTTCTTGGCAAAAAAAATTTAGGATGCAATTTTCATAAGTCTGGCTATTTTGAAACATTTATGTTACCAATTTGGTATATTGGAATTTATTGGTACTAAATAGATGGTTTCAATACCATTAAAGAAAATAAAAGAACAGAAGAATGGAGTTATTGCAGAATCCTTGAAATTCTTTTAAGCCACTAGAGTTTCAGCCCCTTTGAAGGAGTTTTTTTTTTTAAATACATTATACTGAATATTTTAATAGTTGACCCAAAAATGAGAAATGTGTGGAAAAGTTGTAAAAGTCTTGTTGTATCTTATTTTTACCAGTTTTTATGGCATCCAGCATGTGAATGCAAAATGTATGTTAGAAATGATATAACACTTCATAGATGCAGAATACATCATGTGAACAAAATTCTATAGTGGGGGTGGGTGTAGGCAGATAATGCCCTTATTCAGTATAGTTTTTTAATAGAAAACATCCTACTATAAAGGCTTATTGGTATTGGAAAGTGTTCATGTGCCTTCAAATATGGATAAAAATACAAAAATAAAAAACTTTCAAATAGTTGTTTTCATAATGTATGTGATCAATATGTTTTAAGAACTTAAAGAAAGAATCCTTTTAACCTAGATATCAGAACCAACTATTCATGCATTTGGCCACTAGGCAGACATCAGTCAAGTGAGCAGTATAGGGCCAGATTTGACCTCTTGTTTCTAAACTGAAATGAAAAAAAAAAACATTCTTTTGAAATCATATGCTACAAAATAAATACTTTAAATCCTGGATATCAGTTTTCATGGTTTTGTGAAAACTGACATGCATATAATACCTGTTTACTTATAAGTTGGGTCCAACAAAAGACCGTATAGGCACAGATGCATGTTGAATAGCAGCTACAAGATCCCAAAACCCCACCAAAAAAATAATAAATAGTATTTAGTGTAGTTTAATACAAAACTACTTTTTCTACATACAAGGTAAGTTGGATTTCAATTTTCATCTACCTTTATAACTTTCTGATTCACTAAATATTTTCAGGCTTAAAGAATATATATATATATATATATATGATTCTAGATTCACTGGCCTGGTTTTGTGCATTTGAGTAGAAATGAAGATATTTACAAGAGTTCTAGTCAATCTTATATGATGGCTTTGTCTTAGTTGAGTTTATGCATTAAATTTGAGATTTTGTTTTGACATCAAGATTTTATGTTTTAGTACAATGTTAGCATTTTTTTAATAAAAAATACTTGATTATGTGTTAGCACATTGTCATTCCTGATCTTTTTGTGTTCCAGATGCCTCATTCTTGAAAACCTGGAACTTCATCTGGAAAGTCCTTGTGATAACATGTGTTAGCTGTATACCCCTGTATATACTCAAGTATCTGAGAAAGAGATTTTCTCCTCCAGTCTACTCCAAACTGACTTAACAATGTTGTATGAATAGATAATCTTTAGACATACTGGAGGCTGATCATGGAAATGTGCTCTATGATGTAATACAGATAGGCATGGAAGAATTATCCAATGAAGACTTCAGTCCGACACTTAAGGACTTTCCTTTATCTTCAGAAAACTCCTCTACACACACTCTGACTGAGATACTGCTTTATTGCATTTCCTTAAATTTTCATAAAATTCTGTTTTTAATTGTTTTAAGTTTTTGTCCAACTGAAAATTGCACAGACTTGGTTCTGTCATA
This sequence comes from Potamilus streckersoni, assembly GCA_016746295.1. NCBI lineage: Eukaryota > Metazoa > Mollusca > Bivalvia > Unionida > Unionidae > Potamilus > Potamilus streckersoni. Next base: position 1,987,906 of record JAEAOA010001852.1, read on the forward strand.
ACATAATGTACTGGTAGATCTAGCTTTATGCAGTTAGGCATAATCATTGAAACAAACAACATTGACACTCCAGCACATTATGCAATGGCAGGTCAGGGTAGATATTTGCAGTTGGACTTAACTTATAAATAAGTATATATGGTTATCACATTGTTTTGTATTGAATATTGAACATCAAATTTGAATGTGAACTCAAATTGAATTTTTTTTAGAATATGGGGCCTTGCACTAGTTTCTTAAACTTTTTCAGAATTGTTCTGAATTTGATATTTTACATTTTTTATTTTTTGTTCTAACAAAATGGGCTGATTTTCATAGTCAAAGAAGGTAAAAAGGATGAAAATTAGTGTTGCAAGTTTTAAAATGTAAGTCCAAGATGAATCTTTTTATTCTTAAGAAAAGGGTTAAGCAATGTCTCATGTTTGTAACAATGAAATTGTAAAATGTTTCTAATACAGATTAAACTTTTAAATTTTCTTTTGAACAAATACCATACATCAAATATCATTAGTTATTTTTATTACTATTACTACTACTATTATTATTATTATTATTATTATTATTATTATTATTATTATTATTATTATTATTATTATTATTATTATTACTACTACTACTACATTATCAATATTGTTTTATGTACACTATTCAGCAAAATCATGCAATATGCATATATGTTGTACTCTTCCAAATTTATGTTCCACACAAGATTCTGTTACTGTGTCCTGCTCACTTAATTCCATCCTATAAATGAAAACATCACTGATTGAAAATAACCACCAATCTTCATTTGTTTTGTGCACCACGACAAAACATCAATTTCACTACTGACTTACAGTTTACATTTGACTGTAAAACATAGTACTCTTTCATTGGCCAACATGCACAAGTTTGGGTTTGAAAAACTGCCTTCTAAACTTTGAAAGTAACATCAGGATTAGCCAGTTTCACAACTTGAGATAAAAGGGCAGCGTATGTGAAAAGCCTATGATGAACAGGTAATCAGAAAAGCTGGATTTGGCTCTTCTCTGTGACCCACAACCTAAAACTTCACCAGACATAACAGACAAGTTTTAAATATTGATTGACCATTGACCCAAATGAAAAGGGATGTAACTCATACCACTTCAGAAAGATGAAATTTTTCTTCTGAGATAGTTTTAAGTTACAGGTAGACAGATGAAGATATTGAACTCAGCCTGTCACACTGGCACTTTTCTGCTGCAATAGCAGGACTATGTTTCCTACCATCCTGCAAATAAAAGGATTTAACCCTCTACCCTAATGATAAAACTACCTCACTTTTAACACCTATAAATTACAGCATAATTGGAGTTATAGTGCAAGCAACATATGAAAGTTTACACATCAATTCACATAATATTTCTTTATCTGAACAATGCATTCCTCATGAAGCAAACATGAGCTGAAACTGTAGATATGCTCCAGTGATCACTTAGGGAGTTTTGTTAGGAAACTCCTGGCTCTGATCATACATGACATTTATAGAAGACATTTGCCAGGGAGAAATTAGATTGGCCATTGTGAACTGGTGACTGCTTAGTAAAGTTTCATTAGTTTTGTTTATTCCATGTTATGTTGAAATGAAGCCTATATTCTCTTTATTATTAGTAGTAGTAGTATTTTTATTGTTTTTACTTTAAACAGAAAATATGGAACATGTAGTTCTGGTCCCTGAGTCTATGTGGATATGAAGTTTGATGGATCTTTCTTTCAGTTTTCAAGAAATAAACATGTTTGCCACTGTTGTGAATTAGTCCCCTCATAAATGAAACTAAATAAAATACTCTAGAGCCAAAGGACTGATTGACAATTTTCAAATTTAGGGACCAATCTTTAAAAAGCACTCTAATGTCAATGTTTTCTCCAGACCAGTTAATTATCCAAGTAGTCAACCTATCGACCTTAATTTAAGTTTGCAGATCAAACTAGAAATTCATCACTCGGCTCCAAAAAATATTATGTATGATAAACTGCATCATTTATATTTCTGTTGCAAGTTATTGGCCTTCACAATATGTCAAAAAATGCCTTTAAGATGTATAACTTAAAGGAGTAGTGCTAGAGTATGGTTGTACATGTATGTTAAGTTAAAGAAAGATGGCTTTATAGTATAGTTTTTTTTATTTATGTTTAGTTCATGTGATGCTTGTTTAGGATGTAATATTTGAACTACACAAAGTGGTAGAATGTTTTTATCAACATTGGCAGAAGTTCTAAAGCAAATAAATCCATGTAACAAATTAGGATACTGGTGATTATTTCTGTCCTTTTTTTTTTTTTTCTGTGCTCCAAGAGCACATTTGTTTAAAGTTTGTACTCTGTATTACTAAGTGCTGTATGTTTTTCATTAAATGTGCATTTTTATATTTTGGTTTTATTTTTATGATTTTGCAGCAAATGACAATTTTAATATTAAGTATGTGCGTTGATAGAAATATCAAAGCGATATCAGAGACAATTTTGCAAATGCAACAACCAAGTTAAGTTGATGCCTAAATCATGTGAATGAGACATTGTAAGAATCTGAGATATCTTACATCAATCTATTTTAGTGTCATTCAGTGTTTCCAAGTTTATTATATAAAGTTTTGAGAAATTCATGAGTTTATTACATAATGTTTTAAGAATTTCAAATGGTGGTACCATTCAAGAGGATATGCCATTTTCAGAAGAAACATTCAATTGAGACTTACAACTCACAGACATGTTTGTTCTTTGAAATCCATAAAAAAAATAAGTGTACTTTCTGCTCAGGAAGATCATCTCAAAGACATAATTTTGTCTTGCCTTCCAACCCTGGTACATTTATTTAATTGGACTAGCCTTAGTTGTGATTATGTATGTTGTAAAACGAAGTTGTATAATATGATACTTTAACTTGAAAGAAGAACCAGGAATTCAAGTAGACTTTTGGACGCAATGCATACCACAGAGTTAAGACTTGCTAATATTAATTCATTCTGTTGCATTAAAATTTGTGGAATAAATCAGACAGTTTACCCAGCAATTACGTGCTTTATATGCATGGCTAATTTGGATAAATTAGGTTTATTGGGACAGAAACATATACATGTAGTTCATAGGAAGCTTTTTAGTTCTGTGATCACAAGGCATAATTATGATCATAATTAGCATAATTATGATTTTATATAATTAGACATCATGATTAATATAAATAGCATAAATATGATTATATAATTAGGCATAATTATGATTAGATAATTATGATTATATAATTAGGCAAAAGGTAATAGCAACAAATTACATAATGTATAAAATTTATTTTTAACCTTTGTGGTTATGAAGCCAAGTTAGTTTATGGGTCGATTCTTCCATCAACCATTGTGTATCTTCTGTTGTCGGTCATACATCATCCATTCAGAATTGCTAGTTACAACATTTTGATTAATTTGCAAATGATATGGCTGCTTAACTAAAAATAGAAACACTTTAAATAAATTCTTTAGTCAGGGCTGTTCCATTTAAACATGCATGGTACCAAGGGAAGGCAGTTTTTAAAAACTATATGTCAGAGTACTATGATTTCATAGAATTCATATTAAAATGATAAGATAATTCTAAATTGCATGTATTGATGAGTACCCCACTCTAAATTAGGAAGTTGTATATGCCTATTATAAGCCACGTGAACTCATGGTATTTCCCTGTGTGCATGTCAAAAATTGTTCCTTACTTTTCTAGAGTCTATTTCTGATCCTGTTTAAGTTAATCTTGGAATATGGATTTGTATCATCCTAGTCAAAGACCCGAGTGAGATTGGTGCATATTAATGAGTGAGATTGGTGCATATTAATGAGTGAGATTGGTGCATATTAATGAGTGAGATTGGTGCATATTAATGAGTGAGATTGGTGCATATTAATGAGTGAGATTGGTGCATATTAATGAGTTGATCTTGCAACTGATTGGCTGATCTAGGTACCACTGTGGAAGCTTTTCTTATATTAATTAGGTGATCCCACATCTGATGGCTAGGCTTCTTTCTCCTTTTCGAGCCACATTTCTGATCTGATTTTGATTGAAATTGAAATCTGGGCATATATCATCAAGATCTCATATGGATTTGATAATGAGCAAGAGACATTAGTATTAAAAAAGGTAATCTTGCAATTCTCTTAATCTTTTTGATGCCAATTGGACATACACTAAAATGCATGAGTCATTAATGGTTCTTTTTGCATTATGTGTGCTGATCACAGTTCAGATTTACATTAATATCAGAAAAATGCAAATTATTAGTAATTATATAGAGTTTATATCCACCATTGTGATGTTGAGCAATATTAATAGTCTTTTCTCAAAAGAACAAAATTGGGTCATGTGTCCATTGTTCACTTTTAGTAAGTTGAGGGGCCAAATATGAGTTTTATAAAATTTTATTCCAACCAATCTTTTTATTTATGTTTTTAACTTTTAGCATCAAACTGGTATTCACTTATATTTTATTATGCCTAATTGACAATGTGGAAACTAAGTAATGCATATTTGTTCTTTTCACTCCACATTTTCACTGCATGTATGAATTTCTTGCACAAGCTTTCATGTATCAAGCACCTTTACAGAACACAGACATCTTGCCTCTCTCTGCATGGATTCAAGTCTCAGGTTTGGCCAACATGGGTGTGTGAGAAAGCTTGCCAGTAGTTTCCTGTGGGTCAGTGGTTCTTCCCTAAATTTTTCAGGTTCTTCCTCCACCAGATATACTGGCAATCTTGAACCAGAAAAAAACAATAAACACAAAACATTTGTCAGTTATCCAGGTGAGCATTATTCACCCACTTGGGGCTCTTATTATATACCTTCAGGGATCAGTGAAATGTCATTAAAAATAGTGGTAAGTGCTTCAGTTCTTTTACATTTGAAAATTCAATGTAAAACAGTTCAATAAAAAGATAACTTTGCTAAAATTTGGGGGTTTTTTGTTGGTGGGTTCCACTGAGTTAATAATTACCAATTTCTAGTGAAATGCTAATTGCTAGTAGGGTTTTGGACCAATGTTGCATTCCATTTCATTTGAAGTAACTTATATCTAATAGACATCATTCTTATTGCTTGATAAAGTCTTTATTTCAGTGCTTGACACTATTTTCATGCTCAACTATTTTCTGTATAGTCTGTAGTGTAAAGAATATTAGTTTCAAATTTGCTGATATACACAGTAAATATGTAAGTATGTATATAGTAGCATTCTGTGGCACCTCAACACAATAGTGGCTCTGTTTTGCTAATGGTAAAATTTGAAAATTTCAAATGAGTTGTATCAAATTCTAGGAAGATAAACCCTTTGAAATAAATATCAGCACAAAGAACAAGAATATACAAAATGTGAAGATGTTAAAATTCTGTGAAATGTATATACAGAAGATAAAATAACACATAAAATCCTTAAAACATGTCCAGTGAAATAAACTGTATATTGAGGTAACTTATTCTGTTGTATAGAGACCATTTTGTCTGCCATTTATTCCATTATCTCATGATTGCTACAAATGACTTTATGTAACTTCTATTTTGCCTTGCCTGTTAATTGAGTGATGGATATCACTTTTCCTCCTCCCATGCTAGTGTGAACAGTGTTAGATTACTGTCACACACACACACACACACACATACATATATATATATATATATATATATATATATATATATATATATATATATATATATATATATATATATATATATATATAAGGATTACTATCTTGTATATATACTGTTAAACTGCAAACAACAAATATCCTGTTATGACATAGCATAATGCACCTGCAGATCAGGGTATATGCTGTTTGTTCTACTGATTAATCCTAACAAACTTCTTAGACTGAAATCTGCTAGAACATAATGCATTGTCAGATTTTGGCCTGTGCGGTTTGCAGTGGGTGTCGACTTATAGGCAAATGTATATGGTATTTTGCTTTATTTTTTTTGTCAGGGATTTCAAACTATAATATTCATGCCAACAGTTAAAAAAATGGTTTGATTTTAAATGATGGTCATTACTATTTTTGATTAGTCATCTGGTTTTCATGTTAACCAGTATTTTAACATTTTTGTTATATATACACCTTTGATCTGTATGGTCCTGTATGTATGCTTGGAATTATATACATGTTCTCTTTAAATGGCAAAGATGGAAATAATATTTAGACTGTGATACTAGTCCTCATGGATACTAGTAAATGATAGTTTATGCTGATGCAAGCATTTTTTATCCATATACATTGGAACTTTTGTTTATCTAAACTACTGTATATACTCAGTTATAAGTTATTATAAGTTATTATAACATGATGAAGTCAGCTTGTAAGTACAACATATACATATTGTATCATTCTGAGTTTGAAATTAAATTCCATCTTTTTAATGCTAAAAATGCTGTGGCTTTGTCTTTATTAAGTAATGCATTCTGATTGCAAATTATTAATAAATATTTGACAAAAAAAAACTGATGTAATCTATTTTATTTACATTTTAATGACATTATGTATTTATGATTTTAAAAACATAACAGTGTAGTTGGCAATGAGTATGTTTTGTTTCTTTTATTAGAGGTTGCAATCTGGTAACATAATCCACTGTTACTTTATTTTATCTTAGTCATTGTAATTACACTTTATGGTCATCCAGTATGAAGGTCTTTAGTTGAACATACTTGTGTTAATTACGCGTATTACCACCAATATCCATTCTGCTGTGACTTTTGATTATATCTTGGATCTGGCCACAATAAGTTACACATAAGTAAATTAAAGATCGGACAAAGATGATGGAAAATATGTCTTTACTAATGCAGAAATCAAACAAAAGTAAATATGTTGGCAAACCCAGCTTTGGTTCATCAGGTGGATTTCTGTTAACTCTTGTGTTCAAACTCTGAATCCTGCTAGGCAAGTATTGAACAAGCACAACACGTTAGTGATACTTTTAATTAATTCCTGCTGCAACTTTTGTGTATATATGATAGGGACCATGCATTATTTGCACCTTTGAAGTGCAGGGTGTAATCCCCAATTATGACATGTTTAAACTTATTTTTAACCCATCCATGTTTGATGGTTCCATCTGGGTTTTATTGCTTTTTCAACCTCAAAAAGCACAGTACACTCAAAAAGCCATTAAGAGCTTGTTGCATGGTAGTAACCCTTCACAATTCTTCAGTTACAATGTTTTTAATGTTTTCATCTATCATTCAGATTTTTTATTTCTGAAGTAAACTCTAAAACCATTCCATATATTCCTTTCACACTTAGCATATACATCAGACAATTAATCGACATAGGTCTTTTAAGAAATCATTAATTTCAATATCTGAAATATTTTTTTGATTTGAGTGTGTCAATCCACTCGGCCAGCCAAACTATTAAAGTTGACCAGTAAAACTTTACATATAGGGACATCTGACCAATGTATTTTGTTTTTGCTGTGAGCTATTATCTGTGGTATGATAAGTTCAAGAATTCCTCTATCATAATATGAACAAATACACTTTAACCCAATTTTCCACTTTTGGCTTTCACATTTCAGCAGATGCTGAGACCAGGAGTGGGAGTATTGTTTTAAATAAGAATGAAATGAAAACATGTCTTCCATTTTTATATATTCAAGCAAGAAAATAGCTTCTTCTGCCTACTTTATATATACTTGATATGACATGTAGTAACATCTTAAACATCACTCTTAACATTTTTAATCATGAAATGGGTCCTTACAAAAGCAATAGGAACCACTGTGAAACTTGTTTTGAAGGATCCCAGTTGTTTTCAATACCTTTGTGTGTTCGCATTAAGGCTGATCATACTGTATTGTGTGTGTCTCTCAATCGATTGGTTACCAATTTCATTTCTTTACAATAATCAAATTGTCAACCATCAGCAGTTATGAAAAGATGTGATTGGCTTGCCATGGAGTTAGGAAGATCACATCAGTTTCAGACTCAAACGTTAAGTGGTCAAGAACACTGTTACTGAAAGAAAACAAAGAGGTTTTGAACAATAACTTAAATTCTTCAGTATTTACCATTGCCAATCTTTATGGATAAGGTGCACTTGGATTAAGAAATAATCCTTTTTATTTGGGAATCAAAAGGTCAAAGTCACTGACTCAGAGAAGAAAACTATAACACACAGTAACCATAATTTCCTATCATCTACAGTAGCAAACTTGTGAAAGATTGCACTTTGGGCAAAGAAGAACCCATCTGACACTGGAGTCAAAGGTCAAGGTGACTGTGACTGAAAAAATAAAAATGGTTTCCACACAGTAACAATAGTTCTGCATCACATACTAAAGCAAACATTGGTCCATAGTTTGAACTTGGATAAGGAAGAAACATATCGATTTTGGGATCAAACTGTCACATACCAAGAACCCATGTGACTGAAATTAGAAAAATGGCTTCCACAAAATTACATTAATTCTTCATGGCAGACTTGTATCAAACTTGTGGTAAGGAAGAAGATTTTGGAGTGAAAAGGTTAAAGGTAAGGTTTACTGTGAATTAAAGAAGAAAACTAGTTTTTACACAGAAAGTAGTTTTTTGCTATAGAGGATAATTGTACATAGAATGGGTGTATAATGTGCCATTCACTTAACTTTTGTTCTTGTTGACTATAGAAGATTTTAGTTTGTACGTATAGTCTTTGAAATTATTTTAAATAGTAAATGAATATTGTCTCCTAGCCCTAGTACACAGTATGTACCATGCATATGTATTTTTTTTTTATGCTAGTGTTTCTTAAACGTAGCAAGCATTTTGTGTGAAATCTGGATCAGGTTTATTGTTACCATGGCAGATTATTGTCTACATAAAATTTCAAATAGCTTAAAACAGAATCAGATAATTGCACTGTATTACCCAATGTATTAGGCAATAAATGTTACCTATCTGCTACCATCTTTGTTTTCACACAATAAATCAAGTTGGGAGCCATCTAGTTGTTCACTTTTATGGCTAGCTTGGAGAGGTTCCAATAAAGTTCAGACTAAAAAGATCAAATTCACTGACTGAAAAAAGAAAAATGGTTTCTGCACAATAACTTCACTTCTCTACCATCAATAGTTATATAACATTTTTGACTTTGGGTTCAAAAGGTTGAGGTCACTGTGATTGAAAGAGGAATGGTTTCTGCACAGCAACGTGCATTCTGCACTATATATAACTACCAAAGTTTGCACCTGGGATGAGAATCAGCACTATATATAACTACCAAAGTTTGCACCTCAGATGAGGATCAGCACTATATATAACTACCAAAGTTTGCACCTCAGATGAGGATCAGCACTATATATAACTACCAAAGTTTGCACCTCAGATGAGGATCAGCACTATATATAACTACCAAAGTTTGCACCTCAGATGAGGATCAGCATTATATATAACTACCAAAGTTTGCACCTCGGATGAGGATCAGCAATATCAGTTATCAAAATGAAAAAGGTAGAGTGTTACGGTCAGTAGGACTGAAGGAAGAAAATGATTACAACACTTTATGTATGGCTTGCATGTTTGCCTTGGAAGAACCTTGTTAATTTTGGTAAGGAGCATCATATAATTAAAGGAAAAAAATGGTTTCCAACCACTTCTTACATTATCTATGGTTTTCAAAGTTTGTGGAAGGTTTGCATTTGGGGTAAGGAAGAACATTATTGATTTGGTTTAAAATGTACAGTCACTATGATGATTAATAGTGTCCATATAATAACATTAATTCAACATCATGTTTTTGTCCATCCTTCCATATATCATTCACTCTAAATGGTGCTGTTTTACTATGTATATAATTAAGAATGTAGTCTGTAGCCTACTGCATCCAAAGGCCATTTATTTGGATGTCCCCTCCATATCAAAATTTCAGAAAACAAGTTTCCTGGAGTATTTGTTGTAAGCAATTTTTGTTTTGCCACTAATCTTTAATAATTGATGTAACAAAACTAAAAAAATGCTTCACTGTCATGACTGTGTAATTGTAAATGTATATATATATTCTGTTATATTGGGGGGCCCCAAGTGGTCTAAAGCTGTCTCTGTTACGGATCACTGCCATCTTACCTCTGTCTCCATGGGTTCGAGTCTAAGATTCAGCAAATGTGGTTATGTGAGAAAGCATGCCAGTAGCTTCTTGTGGGTGGTTGATTCTTTCTGTGGATTTCTGGTTTCCTGCTCCACCATTAATACTGGCTGCCATATATAGCCTATCATGTGCTGAACAATGGCGTTAAGCTCCAAAGCAACAACATTCTGTTATTATGTTCCTTAAAATAATATATGGAAATTCCACATATAAACAATTTATATAAACAATTACAAGTCAAGTCCAACTGCAAACAACATAGATCGTGATCTACCATCACATAATGCTCTGGCAGACCAGGGTCTGTGTTGTTTGTTCTGTTGATTACTCTTAAAAGACTGCATAGACCCAGAGTTGCAGTGCATTTTGTGACAGCAGTTCTGATTATGTTCAACTTGGATTTAGACTCTTATAAACCACTATATATGCAGACTAGTATAATGTTTTGTTATCCATCCACGTCACCAGAAACAAAGATGCCAAAAATGCTTAAGCCCAAATTAAACAAGCACACACACAATATCTTTGATTTCCCTGGATATAGCGTAAATATGAACTTCTTATGTATGAAATCTCTGACAAATCCTTCCATCGCTTTGCATATATTTTTACTAGGGTGGAGGACATAAATGATACCCTGAGACCAAAACAATTGGAATTCAGAAATTAAAATTAATTCCAGGTCCCATCAAAATACAGATGAATGCCAAATTTGGCTGAAAACAATCAATCCTAAATAAAACTATGCTCTGGGAATCAAAATGGAGATAGCGGGCAATCAGAGGCCATATCTACTACAAATGATGATATAAAACATTGGGAAACACATTCATTCAAGATCTTATAAATGTACAGCTTCATACCAAAACTGGCTGAAAGACAATAATACTCGGGGACCAACACGGAATGGTAAAACTTTAAAACTATTTAAGATTATTGATATAAAGTTGGATGTCTCCCCTCCACCAGCTTGGTAAAGTTATTTTGTAGAAATCAGTTATCAATATGAGGCCACAACCCTTTAAATTATGAAATGAAAGTTTTATCTATGTAAAGGTATAAGCCAAATTTGGTTGGGATTCAGCAAATCAAGTAATGCAGAAAATGTTAGGGAGAATGGTAAGCTAAGACAATAACATCTATAAATAATATTAATGATGTTATATATATATATATATATATATATATATATATATATATATATATATATATATATATATATTTAATTTGCATTGTATGTTAGTATTTCTTAAATTTATTATAAGATATTATGGATAAATGTATTTTGGACATGACCATTTCGAAAATCAAGTTAATTTTCTACTTGACCTGAATCATTGATTTTGGTTTTGTAAACATCATTAGGAGTAATGAGGTTTGGTAATTCTCCATGAAATGTCTGGTCTGCATATTGTTTAGTAGTTTATATTATAATTTTAGATATTTAAAAACTTCCAGAATAAAATTTTCTTTAGGTAATAATTTCTCTAGAAAATGCTAATTGTGACCCGAGTTCAAGCAGAGAACTATATAATCTTGTGTATTGATAAAATTATTTATTTGTTATAAGATCATGAGGCAGAATCATTGTTGTGTTCAGTCATTAATCTGGGCAGAAATTTAGTTATTAAAATTATTTAATTCAAGATATTCTCTTCTGGAAATGCAAATTGCTAAAAAAAAATAACAATCTTGGAAACAGAGACTTGGATCTATAGTGAAATTAAAACAATATATTCTGAGATTGTATTATTGTGATTCAGCAAAAAACTTGGCACATCACTACAACACAAGCACATGAACACTTTCAGCATTGGATTTACTGCAGAATACCACTAAAGTTTCTTCAGAACTCTAATTAGGATGTGTTCAAAATTCTATGATTATTTAGGATTTATTTCACAATATGGTAAGCTATATCTATATTTTTCATTTTGTATTCTAGGGAAATAATGTATTTGTTGAATTTTATCAAGCTTGTTGTTTATCAATCTTTTATATTATTTATTTTGTGACCATAGAGTTGTAATAATGGAAAGTTTCAAACAAATTTTCAATCTTTCACCAATATATAGCTGAATTCCAAATTTGGTTAAAATGAAACAATGCTATAGTTATGCTGTGGAAATCAAAATGTGGAGAATAGGCAGTCAGAAGACTCATTGTTGTAAATGATTGCCTCTAACACTGGTAATCTCTGTTCAAGGTCACATCAGTGTAAAGCAGCCTGCAACATTTGGTTGAAATACAATGAGCCTTAGTTATGTTATGACCCAGAAAGAAAAGTTACTAGACAAAACAGTTGCCAGAACTTTTCAGATGACATGACATGAAACTCCTTCATATTGTTAATGTAAAGCTGCATGGCAAAATAGTTTGCAAAATCCTGCTGCAGAAACCAAGTTATGCAATCGGGGACCAGACTAAATAATGCCATGGAAAACTGGTAATTAAAGCCATTCAGGGTTGATCAAAAAAAGGTGCAAGAGCTGTGTCTGGTTGAAATGTAACAATTCCTTAAAAATCGTGCTGCTGTTGTTTAAGGTGTTATACTTTCAACAATTTTATTCCGACTTGATTCTATGAACTTATCCAAACAGACCACTATTAAAACAACTGATGGCAACCTGCACCAATACCAATGTGTACTAAGTCAACACGTTTCCCAAATATTGCTCATACATGCATATATCATTAACATTAAATTAGCTACACTATAACTGAACTATGTTCAATTAGAAGTTCTGGCTACTCCATCACAAAACTCAACATTTAGTGTTAACATCTGCTATTCCAAACCAGGAAACCTTACTTGAAAGATAAAAAGGCCACCTTTGATTGCTCTGAATATTTTCATGGACGATTTAAAGTGTAAGGAAAGATAGTCTGACGGATGTTCTACTTTTAAAAGGCCTTGAGGAAAACATGCACTCCAGACCAAGTTTGTAAGGCAGCTGTTGGGGAAATGTTTCAAGGGATTTTCTATTTACAGAACCACAGTAATAAATCAGCATTACTTTTACAACTTTCAAAGTACTTGATGGCAGCAGAATGGTCTGTCAGTCAAATTTTATTCCATAGCTTTATGTGAAGTCACAAAGTCCCCGCCCCCCTCAATTTTGGTAATGGAAGCCATATATAATCATTACTCTGAAGACCTTGATGCTGTTAAATTTGGTAAAATTCTGATGAACTAAGAGAAATGATTATAGTTTCGCAGTTTATTGGTTTTTTTTATTGATGTCCATTCCAGATCGACTCAAAGTGAACTCTGACAAACTTCTCTAAATTGGTTTAAGGATTTTTAGCACTCGAGAAAAACCTGAAAAAAGCACATGTTCAAAGACTTGTGCATTTGACTTTTGTACATGATAGAGGGTATTTTTTTCCTTTCTCGTTATCATTTATGTCCAACTAACTTCTGTCACCAGTACAAGTGGTAAATAAGAGATTTTCTAACACCCATGTTCAAGGCCTAACCTTGTTTATAAATTAGTGAAATTTTTCACTGGAAACGATCAGTTTTCCAAAACATTGCTTTTACTTGTGGCGTAGATCTGGTGGCAGTTTTTTTTTTTATAAAGAGGCTAGGTAAACAATTTCTGTTTCATATCAATCGATGATGAGTTTTTAGATATTTGAATCATGATTGTCTTCTGGATTAACACATTTTGTAATTTTTTCCAATAGTTAATTCATTGAAGACATCACTGCTTTCATTATTGGTACATCAGCACATTCAGGCCTATTGGAATTAATTCAGAACATTCTATGCTTTTAGACTTGTGATAGATTTATGATCATTCACATTTATGTATCTCGTTAAATTTCACTTTGTATTCTAGGGAAATAGCCTGTTGATTTTATTAAAGTTGTTGGCTTCACTTCTTTTCTGTCACATTGATTAACACCAGTGTCATAACAATGACACACATGGATGCAGGCATATACCATAACTCAGTTTACCGGTAATGTATAGTGATAACTGATGTTAGCTACAAGGCACATATCTTGAAAGGCACCTCTTACATTGTATCTAATGTGCAAGTATAACCAAAGAAAAATTGAACATAAAATTTGTAACAGTAATGCATGAATTATACCCATATCTTGCCATCAAGCAGAGACAATTTTCCTGATGACCTTTGTAGTCTCAGCATTACAAAAATCTAAATAAGAAAAATAAAACAAAATGATTCATTAAAAAAATTTTATTGAAAGCAAAATACAATTTTTTTAAATTGAGGCTGTAGAAACAAAGAATAATTTTGGGTTGATCTAAAAGAAAGAACATTCAACAATTTTCCTCACTCACTACTCACTGATACATTGAGAGTTTTCTGTGTCAGGATATTTTAAGGTAATGAATAATAATAATAATAGTTATAAAGTTCCAGACTGCAGAAGTTGCTTTTGCTTAAACATTTCCTAATATTTGCAAAGTGATAAAGTATATGAATCTCATATACATTAGCATTTGGCAAGAAACTTGTTTGAAGTATAAAACATTTGTACAGCACATGAAAATTAGGATTAGCTTCTTTAAATTAAAAGGAAACTTAAAAAAAGAACAGCCTTCCATCAGTAGACTGACCGACTTTTTATCAGATCAAATATAACAAATGTATCACTACATCAGAACAGTTCTGAATTTGCGTGACATGGCAGAGATCATAAAAATCGTTAACTTGAAATTCTCTCGAGTTTTCAATCAAATAACTTTCCAAAAATTGTCATTTGCGATTGTTAGGCAAATACAACTCAAGCTTCATGACCTCGAAGATGTACAAATTTTATCAGATGTGACTACTATAACAGTGATTAAATTTGTCATCATCTTCATTTTTAAAGACAAAAGACAGAATATAATTGTGTACTAAGTATTTCAGGAAAACGAATTTAATAAGCTTTGGGTATAATAATAATAATGTTTTAAAGATTAACAACTTGGCCTTACAAAAAATTGTGTATCTAAAAATGAAAAATAAAAATTCAAAAATTTTACAGAAAGGTAAAACATTAATATGATAAAGAATAACTGGTTAATTAAAACCTATTTGGTATTGTTAAAAAGTGTTGGACAAGTTTAACAGCAACCTAAAATAAAAAACAAGTTTTCAAAAAGATTAAAAAGACTTAAAAGTTTGTTTTTGACTAATACAAAGATACATCTCCACAACCATCCTTCTGTATAGATCAAGCATCAAAATACCTATTCTGAACACATTTAAAGATATTTTGAAGGAAAAAAAGTCTGATTTCCAGCATCTTGTGTCTGGTTTTGCTACAAGGTTACAAGAAAAATACATGAAACTCTTGAAAAATCTTGTTTGAGAAAACTGCTTTCTTATAAATTTTCTTATTAAAGGTTTTAAGTTAATTAACAACAAGAAGCTCCATTGGCAATGCACATACTAAATCACAATAAAGATTTGTGGAAGTGGTTTGGAGAACACTGGTATTTTTCACTGGATGAATACAACTGATATTATGCTAGGCTAATATGAAATTTATACAATACAATGGATTTTCTTATAAAGGTTTGCGAAACTGACATTATTCAAATTGTTCCATCAAATTATCTATTTTACTTGCAAGAACAAAATTATCAACCTGGTTCAAAACTAAATAAGACTAAGTACTTTCTTTTGAAATTGGAAACCCTGTATTCTACAAGCAGTAAAACAGTAAATTTGTATAATGAAAGACTTTGATACATGGATTGATATTTAAATTTGTAGATCATGGATTTCAATTTTAAAGAAATTGTTCTGTTTGAATCTGAATCAACAAATTTAAAAAAAAGTTCCTGAATTTATATTAAGTGCATATTAAGTGATCAGCATTAAATTATTACTAAATTATTATGGACATGAGATTTAATTCAGGTATGATGCTTAAATTCATTTAAGTCTCAGTATAATGCTATACAAATACAACATACTGAAAACCACGCAGTATTGAGGCCAAACTAATATAAAATCTAAACTGTTACATAGCTTAGTTGCAATTGTCACTCAAACTGTCCAGTATGTTATTTCCTATCACATGCAAGGCTGATAGTCTGGAGATCGTAAAACTAAAAGCACAAATGTCTGCTCAGAATACAAATTTTTGAAAGTAAATAATTTTTTTGAGCAGGTACGAATAAAATTGACAAAATACCAAAGTATATTCTTTCCCATTTCTGCCAAATTACAAAAAAATATATATTAAAAAATAATAACAATTATATAGAAATAATCATAATCATCATCATAATGGACTGAAGTCCTAATTTCACAATCCATGTTTGGAGCCTATTCAAGGGTGTTGGATAAATAAACAATCAACAGATCTAAGTCGATGAAATCTACCAAGTCGGTATGCATTAGGATTTAAATAATGATTTAACAAAACACTTATCAAATGCACAAATACACTGCAATGAAATATAACATATTACCTTTTTTCTATCTTGTCAACATTCTTGACATTTTAACTCTATCCGTCATACCACTCCTTTGATATGTTACTATT
This sequence comes from Potamilus streckersoni, assembly GCA_016746295.1. Lineage (NCBI taxonomy): Eukaryota > Metazoa > Mollusca > Bivalvia > Unionida > Unionidae > Potamilus > Potamilus streckersoni. The sequence continues at coordinate 2,004,540 of JAEAOA010001852.1, forward strand.
TATTTATACAAAATACTCAGATTTACAGGATGCTTTTTTACCTGTGCTCAGTGATGACTTTGAATATTTGTTTCCCACATTAACATTAAAAGCCAATTAATACTTTGAATTCATTTGATGTCAATTGGTACAAATTCTGTGGATATTATGATAAAGTAAAACCAATTTTTATTTTTGAATGAATGGTCCTTCTAGTGACAACATGACACATTTCTCAATCTATTAATTTTGGTATAGACAAGCATTACATCTATACCACTTGGCTGGGTGCTGGTAAGTTGTCAGGGCATGGTACTGGTTGACTGTAAAGACAGTGCTGGTTGGCTGTCAGGGCATGGTTCTCTTAGTTAACTGTCAGGGCATGGTGTTGGTCGACTGTCAAGGCATTCTGAGCATGGCAAAGTCTCTTATGGCACCCTCTCTATGAGAGAGAATATCTCGCTGTGTTTTTCAGATAATAATCATATACAAGAACGAAAATTGGACAGTCTCCAAATTAGGCAGGATGCCACCTATTTGGGACAGAGTGCAATAACCTCTTACAAAACGACTTTGGGACAACATTTAGAGACAAAAATTAAATATTTTGCAAACGATGGACAACAGACAACCACAAAAATTAATAAATTCAATGACAATTCAAGAGCAAAAACATAACCGAAAGTATGCTGGATCCTAAGCTTTTTCTTTTCCAAACACACACACAATATAAATGTCCCCGTCTGTTTCTTACCCATCTTTATCACACAAACGCTTGCACTCACATCCATAGCTCTAGCATCATTGTTAGAAATTAAAACATGCACAAATTACAATCAATTTGAAGATACATTAATAAAATTAATGTGTATTTTTTTGCATAAGGAACATTTCTACTTACCCCACCCATAACATTTTTACTTAAACGCCCCGCCCCAAACCAGGGTATGCATATGAATCCCATAAGCAGTGTTGCAAAACACATGACCAAGGTTACAAAGTTGTGCAAGTATGCAACAGAATGAACTGTCAAAGCTAAAAAGCTAAGATTTATCCAAGCTATGAATAAAATCCAGCATGAAAAACTTGAACCAAAACCTTAATGACATTGTTTTATGCAAGTGACCTTAAACCCAAGGTCAAAGAGGCAATCAAGCACATCACAAACATCAATCATCTTAACTTCACAATTGCTTATGCCTACTATGAAGGGGTTTTGTGCTGAAAAAAAATGTACTGTCAATTCAGTATGCTTCATATGGTACAAAATTGTGGACTTCATTGTTGCCACAACCTGTGAATTATAAAGAACCACCGAACAAGGATCCTTTTTTTCCTAACAAATACAACCTACCTTCTACAGCTTAAGAATTTAAGCAAAGATGAAAATCTTTAATATTTGCAAAGCCATGAAACATAATACCCCAAAAAATGATGAATTTTCTCAACACATTCAGGAATAAATACATATCAGCAAATTTATTTCTGGATCCATACCTTCCTTTCATTTCAGACACAAATTCTTGTTGTCTTTTGGGGTTTTCTTCTTTTTCTCTCACAAACACACTACATTTACATAACTACTTGCCATTAAAACAATCACAAATCACAATGTATTTTGAAGATGCACTTAGAAACTTGCAATAGGAAATAACAATGGATTTTTGAAAATAAAAGTGCATTATCAGCATAAAATGGTAGGCCCATTACAATGTAAAATTTATCCAAGTTTTTGTCAATTCCACTGGCAGGCTCAAATTGAAAGATATTGCAACATCAGAGGCAAAGATTTCCACCTAATATTATCACCTTGCATGATTCCATTTACATATCAAATAGTTTTAAACAATCAATATCATCTCCATATGAAATTTACTGAACTGAATGCACCTTGAAGAAATTCAACAATGAAATACAATGATTATGAGTATTGGGCATTCATAGACTATTTACTTTTGTCTTTTTTTTTCCTCATACCAAAATACTGGCTATAAAGTGCTAATTTCAAGTACTAAAAATGGGCAGTTAAACAATGGCAGCATTGATTGATAGTTCTGAAAATGGAACCATGACAAGCCAAGAAAATGTCAGTGTGGATTCAAGCACAACAAACCATCACTATGATTGATGGAAATACAACAATATTCTCCTTAACAAAAGACAACCTGTTCATTGTTCCATACTTAACAATGAAAAAATGTAGAGATTGATGAGGGAAAAAATATCTGCATATAACTTCTCTTACACTCAAAATTGTTCACCACATTTTCTGTTCATTAATTTCAGTAAAAATTTGGTTGGCCTCATAAGTCACAAAACAAATGAGATTGCTCCATTGCATATACCTCTGTATAACATGTGTCAAACTTCAAATAAATACTTCAGATTATCATCCCTTCTTCTTCCAATATCTTGGAAAGGCAGATAATCTGGGTTATTGCCCTTTATAGTATACACAAATAATACAAAAGTATGCACCATGACAAGGATAAAAAGGTGTTACAAAACATACATTTTAGCCTCCATTTCTTAACTAATAATTTCTTTAATTTTAATACTTTTGTGAAATCATCAAGATATTTAGTACTTGTAAGAACTCTTCCCAGTTTTTCTGGACTCAAGTTATTAAAGGCATATATATATATATATATATATATATATATATATATATATATATATATATATATATATATATATATATATCTCCTTTTCAGGTTTTAAGCCTACCAGCAACTGAAACTTCAATAGACATAACACAAGACATAACCAACTCAACAACAGCAAAAGGCTTAAATGATAAAAGGTTATGTCCACATGAATCTAAGTACATATACTGTCCAGTTCCTAATGCCTAAGAAAAACTGGATGAATTTGGCCACAAGAAAACAGATCTGATATTAGACCTTGATATATGTATGCATGTTCCATATTTTACTGTAATTTAAAAGCAAGTCTGGCACACAAACTGAACAACATATATACAATTGTCAGATCTTTTAAAATCAAGCTGATATGTAAATCTAGTAGTTACAAAGAATTTAAAGCCTGCAGATGTGCTTATGCAATGGAATAACGTGTATAAAACCTTGACTAATCTGTATCTTATAGATCTTTTGAATAAGGCTGTTTAATATTGTACACTGAATTTATTAATAATTCTGATGAGATTCATAAAAAAGATCCTTTATGGAAACAATTCAAATAAAACAGACACATTTTTTTAAAATTTACTGTTTCAAGTTCCACTGACTTGAAAAAAAGACTGGGTCTAAGCCACTTTATGAACAGTTTTGTTTAGTAAGATAAGATAAATGTACATTCATTATCACCAAGTCAGGTTTAAAAGCAGCTATGTAATGCTATACTTTAAAAAAAGGTAAGTATTACAGGAATATTGGAGGAGTTCAGATCAGATGTACAATTTGCATAAAATTTCAAGCCAACTTTTGCATAAAGTGCCCTTGTAATATTAATACAATTTGTTCATAAGGATCTCATTACTAATGAAAACATAAATTATTTGCTGGATTGAACAACTTACATCTTATGTTGCTCCAAAAATAAACCAAACATGGTTGCAGATCTACCTTAATGCAATGACTCTATAATATCCATGGAACCAGGGCTGTAAAAAGCCTTTGGTAATGTTAAAATAGGTCAAGTCATTCTACTTATTTCCACATGTATCAATCAGTATGGAGAACCATAATGCAAAGCACCTGGGTATGTTGGAGCAGAACCTGTGCTTGGATATGCCATGGGAGAAACCTGTGTCCCGGATGCAGCACCTAGCGTTCCAATGGCTGGACCACGGGTTTGCATGCTGGCTAGCTGACTTGTGTAACCATTCGGATACAGTGCACTTGAAACAGGAAGGCCATGAGCAGTTGGAGCCCCAGCACTTGCACCATATGTAGGACTGGAGTGACCCATCTGGGATCCCAAGTAGGTAGGATACTGGTTAGTTTGGTAGGGAGATGGAGATGTGGTGGGCATAGTGGCACCAGTTAAAGATGTATGTGATAGGTGGGAATATGCACTCATTCCAGGGCCAGCGGTCTGGTAGAAACCTGCAGATAGTGGGGAGTATGCCGCAGCTGCTGTGGAATACATCGTTGGTGGTGTACTCATGATGGCACCAGGATGAGGCTGTGAGACTGCCACAAAGTGAGGCAAGGAAACTGGACTTGCTGTGATGAAGCCTGCAGCTTGGGGTGATGGGCCATATCCTGCTGGGTATGCATTTGTTTGGTACAGCCCTTTATTGTCTGCCACGGGGTAGGATGATCCATAAAAATTCATTCTTTCGCTGGAAAAAAAGAATTCAATGAGGCTTAATAATCATGAACAACACAAATAAACATTTCACTGTAACAAACTTTAACATCCCACAATCAAGACTTCCATGTATGAGCAATTTAAGTGAAAATATTAAAATATGCTAGCTAAAGTAAAATTGTTTACTATTAATAGAAACATACTAAACTGTACATGCTAACAAATGATGGCTTTTATCAATCAACATTTACATCATTAACTGCCAATCAAAGATAATCTATTAACCCTATCCTGCATAGAAATTTTATGTTTGGTATGCCAGTTGATATAATGTGACTGAAAAGTGTAAATATTTATTACACTGATGACTACTGGCATAATATCTCCTTCTATCCTGAATATACCTGTGGTAGCAGTATCCCATTTTATCCAGAATATGACTAAGGTTGTACTCTACTATGTATGTGTGTAGCATCTCTAGAAACGCGTTATACATCACAAATACTTGTGTACTTCTTCACCAACACAAATACTTGTGTACTTCTTCACCAACAACAGGAAATGGATAAAACTTGAAAGTGCTGTGAAGTTCTTAAAAAACGTAATTGGAAAAGAAATTGTTGGTTTGAAAATCTATCAATAAAAAGAAGGAAAACAACTTTGATGTAAACATGGATATTAATAGCGAAAGGTGACAATTGGCTGATTCTGATGATAATATTGACTTAAATGATGGATTAGATATCAAGTTGATGAAAGCCATCATGCTTAGCTGCATGCACTTTTTGACAGTGATTCAGAGAATAAAGTGGACTTTGAAGGCTTTTAAGAGGAATGGGTCTGGGATGATTTTTCTCCTAAGTTGCAGACTCCTGTGTGGGCGATTTGCTGTGTCCCAAGTAACAAAATTTGCATCCAAATACGTGTTAATTAAGCATTTACAAGATCTGAGTATATCATGCACTGCAGTAAGACAATTTATAAACCAGAGAACATGCAGAAATCATCAGCAATAAAAATAGCATTTTTGACTCCATGATCTGCATCAGTTTATGCCACTATCACAATGAAAAAATTATCTGAGAAGATATGGACAAATGACAAACACTACCATTTACATTAAAAAAAATAACAAAACAAATTACAATGAAATGCAACACCAGACCGGTTTACCCATAAATTTTCCTGTCAGTATTTTAAGCAATGCCTGTCAGTATTTTCAGACCGCAGTCAGTATTTTCAGCACACAAATAGTAGATACTATCAATATACCATAATTATCATTATGTAGTATTACACAACATAATGACTATACAATATTGTGTAAATAACTCCTAGTTTACAAAGACGCTGGTATTCAGTTAATTCTGTTTTAAGACACAAATATGCAGAAATTGAACACCACTGACTTAAACATCCTGTTCATATTATAGTGATAAAAACCACAAAAAAATACAACATAATCAAATTTATTCTGTTGTTTACCTCCGTTACTTTCTCTAGAAATTCTGTTTTCTCAGCTTCACACATATCCATAACATTTTAATTAAAGCCAATTCTCTATTTTACATGGTTAAGGATGACTTGATATAAAACATTATGACAGACATTGTTACCACCCATCCACTTAGAAAATAATAATTTTATTTAGATAGGTGAAGGCAATCTTATTTATCTGATAAAATCTAGTATCATCTTTGTCAATATTTACTAGAATGGAAATAAGGTTCATAAATTATTTTTCATTGCTTCCGCTAACTTGTCAGCTGTACTCAATGACAAATTCATATTTGTGATCAACTCACATAGAATCGCCTCAGCACGTGTTATTTGTTTTTGAAGTATGTTTTGATCACTAACATCCTTGCCTTTCATCATTGACAAAATGTTTCTATTTCCATTCACTAATGATTTCAATTTTGTATGATTTTCCGATTCCACATGCCGTGAGCAGTCATTCCTTCCACCATGTGCACAGGAAAAGTCTAAGTTGCAAACAGTGCAATGCACAAAATGTTCTCCTTTTGACGATGGTTTAAGGCATAGCCACAGAGTAGAATAAACTGGTAGAAAATGCTGCTTTCTGTGTTAGACTTTCCATTTTCATCATCAGTTTTGTGCTGAAACTTTCTTGTCGGCAGCATTTTCCTTGTTGAGAATGTCAAAATAAGTAACGTGGCACAAAATGCGGACGCGGATCTAAGAGACCGATACAATGAAACGAAAAGAAAAACGGCTTAAAAAATTAATTTTAAAAAAGTAATAAATAAATGCAACCTCAAATCGTATTTTCAGTTCAATGACCGTATGGATGGGCTTTATTCCGTACAAATACGGTCAAATACGGTCGGGTTAACAGGTCTGCAACACATGCTTAGTCTTTAAGCAGCAACAGTGGTAATTCAAACAATTTTTGAAACCATATGCATCACAGTGGTGTGGAAAGGATAAGGGAAAAAATCTTTTGAAATCTCTGCATTTCCTGAGTTGCTAGTGTCTCACAAAACACCATTCTTTCTGTGAGGGGGATCATAGTGAGGGGGATCATAGTAGATTTTATTGATTTTAACTTTGCTGCAACAAGAGAAAGATTTAAAAGTTTAAGTGTAAAAATTACTAAAAAGATGAATCATTAGCCAGAGTTTTGATAAATGTGTTCTAGGACAAAGTACAATAAAACTGATGGAAGTACACATTTTATGATAGGCAGTAAATTAACTGTCATTGGGTAAAAAGATTTATTTGGGTGTTTGTATTGGCTTATATGTTACATGTAATGTGTTGTTTTATAACAATGCTAAAAAAAAAGATGATGCAGACAGTTCAAAGTATGACTATAAACTAAGAAGAAAATGAACTAATACAATTACTCTATGAATGGACAATGCATTTATTTAACTGCATGTTGGTTTATTTTTATTTCTTAGACAGAGATAGCATGTGGTGCAAGTTGCAGTTTCCTATTTCAAACCAACACCAATGGGGTTTTCTTAACCCTTAATTTTATGCCTTATGGGGAAACAGTGGTACCCTATGCCTCATTTTATTACCAGGGTTATTATCAATGGATGGGTACCCAAGAACCCAGATATCCATTGGCATCTCTAGTCACTGCTAGTGACTTCCAAGTTCAGGAACCCTAAATTCACTAAATTTTCCAATTTTTCTCCTCTTATTGGAATTTAATATATTTTTTGCCACTTGGTTACTAATCATTTTTTTTCACAGAAGATTTGGCAAGCACCCAATTAAAATAAAACGACAAATTTCTTTAATGAGTCTTCATAAAATTGACATATTTAAGAATGAAAATGTTAAATTTGACAAATTCTGCATCCTTTACATGACTAGGCATGAACAAAAATGCTGACATTGTTATAAGTATCTTAAGCAAGATGATGTAAATTCTCAATATGAGAAATTTTAGCGAAACAGAAGCCAGCAGATTAAAAAGCTAGATACATTATAAGCATAGAATCATTTGATCAATGCAAAAAAATGAAAAAGTCCATGTTTTCAAGACCTAGAAGAACTTTCTAGTTTCTTTATATGGCAGCAAGTACATCTGGGATAATCTTATTTGGCCAAGTGTGCAAGGTCTTTATCCTTCATCAAATTGAGTTTAGAACCTTATTTTCAAGTTCTGAAGAAAAGTTTTTCTTTTTCTTTTTATCCACTTGTCCACCCAAAAATTCACCTATCTCACCTACCTTTTCAAACTGAATTCTTTTTCAAAAAACATACATTTTTTTTTTACATCAGATGTTTTCAGCTTTCCACTGTCCATGTATCCTGTATGCACTACTTCTTGCTCTGATATGGTAGCACCAGTACTTGCATTAGCAAAAATGTAAAGGAATTTATTGGAATTCTGACTTTCCTTAACTTTTTCTTGCAAAACTTGATTGATAAAATGAAGTCTGTTGCCAAGATATATCCAAGCCAGGGATAACTATCAACCTAATGTGGCTGAAAATTTTTGTCTCTTACCAGCATCACAATTCAGGTTTACTGCCATATACCCTGGCTTTATCCCTCCAGATAAATGGTCACCTCACCATGGATGGCAATCTTACATTTACCCTCTTTTTGCAAGCGAACTTTACTTCTCTGAATCTTTCTTATTAATTCTTGCAAAAAAAATTTAGGACTGTTCCATTTAAACATATGGTACCCAGTGAAGGCAGGTTTTTTTTTTTCAACATATACAAGGGTAATTTGATTTCACTAAGTTTGCATTAAATAAAAAGAAATTTATAAATTGCATCTATGGGTGAGTACCACTCATTAGAAGTACCTTCCCTGGGTCTCAGGTAGGTTTAACTGGAATAGCCCTTAGCAAATTTAGTTTATCCACATAGCAAAATTTTACCAATCCTGACACCTACTGCTAATGTTATCATAACATTCAATTTGCCCAAAGTACATGGAGGCAGATCCTTAATTAAAATGGCCAGAGGAAGGAAGATAAAGTAATTATGCCATGAAAAAGTCACTTGTTGAATTATTCTTCAAATAAGAAAAAAGCACTTGTCCATTTGAAACTTTTACTTGCCCAACATAGAAAAAAATTAGTCTGAGACATCTGGCAATGGGATTTGCTCAGCCCTGGAAAGTATCATGTACTAAAGAAATGTTATACTCAGGCATTCGGCCAATTACAATTGTAATTGATATAATCGTTACCATTTCATCAGCTCCATGATCATAATTGTCATGATCATGATTACAACCAAACAAATGATAATTATATTCTTAATAAGAATAATAAAACTTTCCATAAACAAAAGACCTTGAATGTAGACTATTACAATAAGGAATGGGTAAATTTAGTGGCGAATACACAAGCTAATTTTTCCTAAAACTACACTTGTTTTTACAATTTTAAGTGACTTAATTTCAAAATTCATGTTTGGTTAGCAAATCTTTGATTAGGTTAGCAGTGAAGTAAACTTTAAATAAATGCAATTTACTTTGATTCTGAGAAGAATAAAGAGTTTGTACAACTTAGGTGAGAAGTTTATAATAACCATATAAAAAGATCTGTTATAAATGTTTGTTTTTCAGTTATACAGTGTATGTCTGCCCAGAACACAAAAGGACAACAAGCAAACCCAAAGCAATCATTATCTTAATCATCTCTACCCTTCCCCTGTAAATATAATGATGGTTTCCAAACAACCTATAATCATAATTGTAATTGAGCAGCTGTAGTAAACCCTTGCCTGGTTTTAAAGATATTGTAAATTAATCAAATATTTCAGCCTGGATTTTATTCTGAAATTGCAGTATGCAAAGACAATTACCATACCAAATAAAACACCTCATTAGTGAGGTATCAAATGAGGACTGGTCATGTCACCAAAAGCCCACATGAACTGCAGACATCCAAAAATTACCTGGCTATGCTCCAGCATGGTCACCTTTGGATAAATATTAAGACTGCACTTAAATTCTTCACCTTTTTCGTAAACTATTGTCAGGATAAAATAAGAAACTTCACTTGTTGAGAACTTCTAAGAGTAAAAAGCATAAACTGCTGTTGACACAGGTACCAAAGTGCCAAATCAACCAAGATTGGAGAAAAAAAACCAAAAAAAACATATTTACTAATACATTGAGGTGACCCTATGTCCCCAATCAGATTCAAAGGCAGGAAAGCAAAAGTAAGGGTCTATCCCTGCCCCACAAGACTATGACCCGATTCTTAACTTAAAAATAGGTCATAACAAACTCATAAAGTATATACCTAATTGGTATTAACAAATGAATTAAAACTGTCGTCTACATGGATTCCAAAACCAAAATTTGTCTGGCCTCAAAATGTGGGAGCATAAAAAAAATGATGTGGCATGACCCTTGTTTTTTTTTACTGGAGCTGAAACTGGCTATCAGATTTTAGAGGCTCACAGAGCTTTTATCAACTGTAATACACTTTTTTTTATTCGAGCTGATGTTTAAAGGACTCACCTTGGGATTTTTCACATGAGGCAACACAAATCTGGATGTCTGAAAGAAAAAATATATTCTATTTAATTTCTTCTAACTTCATGGCTGTCACTTTCCATTTCAAAAAGAATGGTTTTAAAAAAACTCAACGTGTCACAAACACAAGTTATACTTTAAAAGGTCTAACTGTAGGAAACCATGTCCCCAATCAGCCTCAAAGGCAGGAAAGCAAAAGTAAGGGTCTAGCCCTGCCCCAGGAGACTATGACCTGATTCTTTACTTAACAATAGGTTATAACACACTCAAAGTATATACTTAATTGGTATTAACAAATGAATTAAAACTGTGGAATGCATGGATTCCAAGATCTCTCCTTACACCCCTCTGTTGTCTCTCCTGGAACCATCTCTTGGAAACCATTAACCCTTTAGCTACGACTACCGCATCTAAGCGTCGCCTGTAAATAGCACCTAAACCCCACTGATGCACATTTGCAGTGTCGATAAGCCTTGTTTACAACCCCAGTGTCGTTTATGAGAGCATAGTTTAGCAGTACTCGAAACCCCAGTGTTGCATTTATGTGGACACGACAGCTGTGTTAGCTAAACGTTGATTGGTTGAAAGTACAGAAATGTACATATAAATTTTTTATTATCATAACCAATGAGTGAACTGGTTAGTCAACATTTTCAACATTTTAATACAAGTTTGAAAGCTGAGGTTAAATTTAGATACACATGAAAGAGTTTTCCAGCACTTTACGAAACACGTGTAGTTGAGAGACACAAAGATGGATTCAGATAAGAGCGACTTTGAAGGGTTTAATGCAGCCGATGTTGAAGAATTTAATGGATCTTTGTTAGAAAATGGATCTGATATTGACGTTAGTCCAGTTTCATCACCTAATATAAGTGATTTTGAATCAGATGACGAGGAGGACATAGCCCCACTTGCACAATGGAGTGACCACCTCGCCATGTTCGAGATCAATGATTTTAATTCTCAAGTTGGTTCAACAATTGAGTTTGGACCACTTAGCAATGAGAAAGATTTTTTTCTCAAGTTTTTTCCTGAATATCTGGTGGAAAAATTTGTGAAAGAAACCAACGAATATGCCAAGAAAATGGGGGACACAAAGCCAGACCTGAAATGGTATGAAACCAGCATCACCGAGATGTGGACATATCTTGGAATATACATCGTTATGAGTATTATGCAGATACCCAAATATTCTATTGCCTGGATGACATCTGTAAATTTTGGGATCCCTGAAATCATGACCAGAGAAAGGTTTGACAAAATAGGGGAATATTTCCATGCCAATGACATGAGCAACAACCCACCCATAGGTCAACCTGGGCGTGACAAGATTTTCCATGTAAGACCTTTTTATGACTGTCTTGTATAAATGCCTGGAAAATTATAACCCTCCCAAAAACCAGTCAATTGATGAAGGCATGATTGCTTTTAAAGGAAGAATGTCAAGCAATACCTGCCCACCAAACCCACAAGATTTGGTATTAAGGTCTGGGAAAGAGCCCTCCCTCAAACTGGCTATGTCCATGAATTTCAATCGTATGTTGGAAAGCCCGATGGGCAGAGAGGGAGAATGACAGGAAGGATTAGGATCTAGAGTGGTAAAAGACCTTACCAGAAATTTACTAAACAATTTCTTTTCAAGTCCACAATTATTTGAAGATTTATGTCAGGATGGTCTCTTTTGTTGTGGTACAGTCAGAGGAAATAGAAAATGAATGCCAGAACCTTAAAAAAACCCAATTGGTTTAAAAAGCCAGGGAGATATGAAAACAATGCAAAAAGAGACCCTGGTCTGTGTTGCCTGGAAAGACAAGAACATTGTCCATATTTTGTTTAATAACATGGATCCAACACAACTATCCTGTGTAACCCGAAGAGAAAAAACTGGCAGACGAAAAGGAGTAACTTGTCCAAAAGTTGCAGATGAATATTCCAAAAACAAAGGAGGGGGGTGATATTGCAGACCAAAACAGAATGCAATACAGTTTTTGCCATAAAGCAAAGAAATGGTGGAAATATCTTATTTGGTTTCTCCTTGATACAGCAATATGTAATGAACTAATCTGTATGAAAGAGTCACCAAATCACCAGAATAAGACTAAGTTTGGAAAAGAAAAAAAGAAAACACAGCTTGAATTTAAAATGAACTTGGCAAAACAGATGCACATGTTTTGCTGCTGTGCATATATTTTGATGCAAATGAGCAATCAGGATGCATAGGATGAGGGATGGCATGATTTTCAGGAAAGTAGAAAAAGAAAAGCTCTGTCCAATGTTGATGCCGAAGGTTAAAGTCACTGGCCAGGATGGTTTCCAAAACGTGGGAGATGCAAGATGTGTTCAAGAGAAGGGAGGAGATATGAAGTTTTCATTGGCTGTAAACAATGCCAAGTTCATGTATGTGTGGATCATGAATGTTTTGAGGTATCACTCTCAACTTAGTAATTAGTGCAGATTTTATTTGTTTTTTTATGTTCATTTGTAAATATTAGAGTTATTTTGTGTGATTCAAAACAGTTTCCATGACTGAGATTTCTTTTATGAAGGGTTGTAGCAGTATATAAAGTAGAAATATATGAATAACAGACACTATACAGGGTAGGCTGTTTTATTTCACTGAAATCCAACAAAAACTAATGAAATAATGAATATAAATGTAACCATGTTGTTAATGTCAGTTTCTATAGTCAGCCATGTTGATGCTGTAGTATTCAGCCTAGCAACTAGCCTCAAGAGTCTCAGTAACTGATATGATAGCACTCAGCAGTAGTGAGCCTGCACAACAGCTGTAGTAGTTAAAGGGTTAAGATCCCTACCCATGACAGCTGTGGTGTATCTATTGTCAAGGCACTACGCCTGTGAGTAGAAAGGATTTGGCTGGGTTCCCATCATCATCTGATTGGTCTGGATCCTAATAAAATGTGTGGATCTTACCCATAAATGAAATTATATGAGATCATGATGATACAAGTTTAAACCCCAAAGTTCATCAAAATCTGTCGAGAAATATAGTCTCTACAGTATTCACAATCTCAACCAATCAGATGCAAGAAGCATCATTAATAAAACTCTTCTGAAGTACTAATCATGTATGTACTGCTCTACCTATTCAGAAGCAAGGTCACCTCATTAATCTGCATTGATGTTTGTTCATATCAAATGTATCAATGATTTTGATACATTTTGGTTTGGTATAGTGCATTACAGCACAGTATCTACAGTAAGTTGAGTTTACAGTGTCTCATCAAAGACACATCACACTAGCTAAACCAGGCTGAGTCACCAGATAGAATTCAACCCTGTACTATTTGGTAGCCAATCTGGTATAAAAACCACTGAGCCACCTCAGCTGTCTCAGTCACCTCTTATAAAGCCTCAGGTATATCCTAGATCCCAAAGCATGCTAAGAAACTTAGCAATTTAAGCATATATAAAATATTTTATTATTATTATCTGAACAAAAACATGGTATCAAGAGTGTAAAACAATTTGTAAAAACAGAAAGGAATTACTCTTCAACTACCGATGATGCATCTACATATCATCTGAAAATAACTCAACCCAATGGCACTTGCATGCAGTTATGATATGCTTGCTTACTTCATACTGATGCACAAACCATATAGCCTGTCACTATTCTAAATCAGTGCCACAAAGATGTTCATTAGCAATGTTGACTGAACACTAATTAGTAAAAAGTGCTTTAGTTCACATATTTTTTTTACTATTACCAATGAGAGGACTATTAACTCAATAGTGTAATAAAAGTTTGAGAGACTGCAAGTTCAACTAGGGCACAAAAGGGCTTTTCTATATACACATGTACATATTCCACAATCATGTAATATAATCTATGCTACAGCATGCTATCACCAGCCATTTTGCATTGTGATACAAATCACTGGCTTCAATGTTATATATATGCATACATAAACTTACCAATATACAAGAGACTAAAGGACTTCAAAACAAACATTGCTTAAATCAATCATTATATACGCTGAATTTGCAGAATGATGGAGAACAAAAACTTCCTCTTTTCCTTCCGTCTTTTTGTTAATATAAAATAAACTTATTGAGAGGTGGATTAAACAGATTTGGTCAGACATACCTGATGCTTCACAATGAATGAAGCATGTGCCTCTATTTATTTATCTCTACTTGATATTTCCAAGTCGTTGATTTGCTCTCTCAAGACAAAAACAAAAATATTACTAAATCTCCTGGGAACTAAACACATTTGCTGTGTCTTCTCAGATCCATTCACTGTAGCTCTCCTGCAAGGCAATTATGTCAACCCAAGATGTCTCATATGCCAAGTACCAGTACCAAAACGCTTTTAATATGCTAAGCATCACTGTTGCTGTTTCCTAGATATTCTTGTACCCTTATTCTGATACATTTAATTTTACCAATTCTTTCCTTCAAATATGACCTATGTCAGTTTTTTAAGCATAATTTGGATAGCTGACACCTCACACTGCCATTATCTCATGTACCTAGCTCTGACTCAACTGCCAGTGCAACACTAAAACTTCTTATGTCATTCTTTTTTATTGCCATGATTCTCACATTATTGGTCTGCATGATTAATACCTATCCTTCTCATTTGTAGATGTCACTGATGTTGAAGTTTTTGGACAAAGCATAACATTCATAAATTATGCATAGTCCTACAATGTAAGACATATTACAATTTATTTTTGTTTTAGTGTTTACTATCCAATAACAACTTTGTAGAGAGATACTAGCATATGGACACATTTTCATCTTCCATCGACGTACATGTACGTTCATGGAGGATATGTTTCTTCAATGGAATGAACTGTTGCTTACAGCTTACAGCTCCAATAGGCATAATATATCTTTTTTGTTTCATTAAAGAATATTTCAACACAACCAATCTTTGGCATTCCAGGCTTTCATCGCTTTCCAGCCAATTGAAATGTAGGCCAACAAAACCTAAAAACATGTCTATTTGTTTAGCGAGAATTTTAATTTATTTAAAAAAGAAAAGTCATCAAAGTAAAGTCTGACTAAAAGATGACTATTTTGTAGAAAAGTGCCATTACTGGTTGCCAGTTGTGTGAGATATTCCTAAAAATCTGACTTCCATTATGATGTTAGTCGACATCAAAACACAGCGCCATTAGTTAGGTAGTAAGACCCAGATGCCCAAAACATAAATATCAAAGTCGAGGTCTTGCATGTAGGACTAAAATAAAGAAGGGATCCACTGAACAAAATTCATTTTTAATAACTAATCAATTAATATCAGAAGTTTTACCTTCCAAAATCTGTTCACTCTTTATGCTAATGTTTAATTCCATGTTTGATCTTGCTTGGAAAGCTGACTTGTAGACTAATTCATAATTAAGCTGATTTGAGAAAGACTAATAGGATTTCCTACATTTGTGTATGAAACTTACCATGCATTCTACTTCCTTTAAAAGCATTACTGCCATATTTCTTTTATAAAATAAAATTAAAACAAAAATATTACTGAGAAAAACTACATCAAAAGGCTTTACTCCAAACCTTTACCACATCATTCTCATGACTTTACAGCAGGATGAAAATGACAAATTGGCTGCTGAATTCTTTGCAACAAACAAAAAAAATATTAAGAAAAAAAAAGCCAGATGACTCAGGCTGGAAATGTGGATAGTAATTTATGTGATGGCACTGGGTTATAATGATTAATTTTTTTCTCACAAAATTAATGAAAATATGACTGCTAATTATAATAGCAAATCACAAGGAAACAGTATCTTTGTTTTTTTTAGTTTTAGCAGAAATTATAACAGTGACTGCTGTATCTAGCAAAAGAAATCTTGAATTACAAGCTTTCCAATAGACACAACATGTTATTAGATATGGGCCGCATTAACAAGATCATTTTCTGAAATTTAAAGAGTAAAATTTTTAAAGGATAAGTACTCTGCCGTTTATTTTTCATCCTGGATGAAGAACTATGACAACATTAATTCAAATTGAAATGAGTTAAATGACCTCCATGATGTTCTCCCACCACTCTTATAGCCATCTTGGAAAAGCTTTTTCAAAATGGCCATACTTAGACGATTAAAAAATCCAAGTATGTAACAAAAGAGTGAATTAAGAACCGCCTTATGAATGATGATAATAGTGATTAGAGGTCATTTCGAACGTGTAAAAGGTGATTGCAATTAGCAACTATCAATTCGAATGTTTTGGGCATACATGAACGACTTAGCCCAGTTCCTGAATTTGACACTTGTCTTCGTGTTGCCTGCCAAGTCGATGGCCAATATCGCTTAGTTTCCTATATTCAAAATTGTGACTGCGAAAATCCATCATAAATAAAATTCTACTTCATATAAAACTTACCAGGCACTGAACAGTATCACAGGGCGATTAAGTTCGTGATTTCTTTTCTCAATTACAATATTCGTTAAAAACACAATGGCTCTTTCCAACTTCGGTGAAGCTACGCATTTACAAGACAATTTCGTCTCTGATTGGTTAAAAATAATAGCGACACATGATATTGACTGGTCCAAAAATTATATTGACTGGTCCAAAATTCTACAATTCAATTCAAAATGGCAGTACTCGTCTTTTTTTTTTCATGAGTCTACTGAGAGATAACTGTTTGAGATGAAATATGTTTGAGATGTAATATTTATCAGCCCCAGTCCAGTTGTTCCAAACCTGTTCTTTAAAATGTTTAACGCATAAAAAAGGATCAGAAAAAGAAAAGAAAAGGAGAACGGAAGAAAAAAGTGAACTTGTCATAGTTATTCAACAATGTGATGTCTGTAGTATAACTGTTTTACGAGAATAAACGTTTTTTTTTTTCATTTTATAATCTGGGCATCGACCTGGTTGTCTTTTATTTGGTCCAAATTAGTATCGATTGATAAACAAAGTTGTCAGGGAATGAGCCTAAGTATGTGGATCTAACTAGGTCCGGGGGAGAGGGAAGTCGAGGTTTACATACAGACACACACTTTCTTGTATTTGGTGGATATTGAAGATTCGAGTATGGAACCGAATACCGATAACATTTATTCTGGCGATGTCAGAGCAAAATTAAATGCAGTTTGAGAATGTACATTAATAGCAAATGGTGGTGTATCAAGGAAGGAACTGTATTATCAATTCTAAGGAATATTGAATTTAGCAATGCAATAGAGGACCCAAACGTTTTCACAAATATTCTGTATAATCCATGCAAACTAAGGACGCACGCTATTTTACAAAATCAGGGAGACATTGGTACATTATGACCAAAGAGGACATGTTTGCATATCTTGTCTAGTCTTAAGAATCAATACGACCGCTCAGGTGACCTGGTGGTAAAGAGCGCCTGCCGCGGATGTGGGAGGTTGTGGGTTCGAACCAATGCCGAGTCATAGCAAATAGATAAAAATAGTATTAACAGCTGCCTCGCTTGGCGCTCGGCATTAAGAGGTTAGTGTTAGGACTGGTCGGCCTGGTGTCGGAATAATATGACTGGGTGGGACATTATGCTACATATCTGAGGCGTGATGTCCCAGTGCTCAACATCACTATAAACTGCCACACTGCAGACATCGTAGTGATATGACTGAAAGATTCTGAAAGCTACGTTAAAATCAAATCCAAATCACATACTATACTAGTATTAAGTAAATGTAACCTCCATAAGGGTTTCATCTACAACTGTTCTTTAGGGCAATTACATTATTATTTGACTACTGTATTGCTACTATTTACTGACTGATGAATTCATTGACTGACTGATTGTCCTGTAATTAGACTTTATTAGGAAAAATCCACCGCTTTGGAGATCATGCTGTAATAAATATGGAGCATTCGCATTTGGCTATAGTGTTCAGTTGTAAGGAATTCTTAGATTTGTGTGATTACTTACTTGATTATTGGAACTCGGTGCAATGGAAATATACCTCCTTGGTCCAAACTAATAGCCAATTAGTAGGAGCAAACGTCACGGAGTGAAGTGTTAAGTGAGTTTCCTTGATCCCATGGTTGACTTTTAGTGAATTTAGGTCAAAAGTGTCAGTGTCCCTGTCGTACCATAGTTACTTTTAAAACCAAGTGGTATACATTGGTGGTATGACTGCAGCGGCAGTATTTACAGTAGGAGACCGGTAAATGACACAAAAGGAATTAACCAGAAGGGACTCAGCAGATGCCGTTTATGTTACCATGGTGGCAAATGAGATGTAGTTATACTGGCGAAATGTGCCTTGAAACCATGCGTTAACTTGCCTAAGGTGGCGTAGTAAAAATAGTTCCCTGTGTTAAGGGATAGTTGTATAGTTTCTACGGCGTGAACTGCTGACGGTACGGGAAGTTGACGAAGAGAAACCGTGCAAATGTGTGGTTGATAGATATTTGGCAAGTTGTGAGATCTGTGGTCTTGCATTGATTGACGAAAGATTTATATATAGAATGGACACGTTGGTCTCTCTAGTTTACAAGTGAAGTTGTATAGAAGTATTTGGAAATTTGGGGTAAACTTATGACTTCTAGAAGAATCGAGCTAGGGTTTGACACCATTCAATCAAGTAAATAATCCTCGCTTGTTACAATACCGTTTGGCTGGATTTGAGCATTTATGACAGGAAACTCGCCTTATCGGCACTGACTATTCGCTTTCTGACAAAATAGAGTAATATCTTCGTTGCATAATATGCGTACGAATCTCTCTCTCTCTCTCTCTCTCTCTCTCTCTCTCTCTCTCTCTCTCTCTCTCTCTCTCTCTCTCTCTCTCTCTCTCTCTCTCTCTCTCTCTCTCTCTCTCTCTCAAATCACCTTGTTTATACATGTGCTAATTCAAGGTACCTAATAAAGGTGATTTGCATTGCTGATCGGAATTTTTAAACAGGTTTTTTTTTTTTACCGCGTCACCTTCTGTGTAAAATATACTGCAAAAAGACTAAATAAGTAAGAATATTGCAGGCTAATGCAGCTCTAAATAATAGTTCTTTTAAGCTAAAAATACAAATTGGTCCAGTAGAACATCCTAGGCGTTTTAGTTTTTGCTTAAACCTCTTTTAATTTTGGAAAACAATACATATTTACGCCTTGTGTTTACATTGTGTGTGTGTGTGTTGTTTTAATAAAACTTTTGTTTTCAACAGAACTATCGATACAAACATACATTCATGATACGTTAAGCAAAATCATCAAATCACCAGCTGAAGCAAGTATATACATTTAAATGAACATTGAGTACATTCAACAGTTTATGATTTCTTGCACGTGAAGTCGCAGGTCTTAAGAGCGCGATCATGAAAACATTGCTGTCATTAAATGTTTCATTTTGGGACTGATCATCTTGATCATAAATGGTTGACGTCTATAAATATATTTAACTTTGTAGATATTAACTAAAGTTACATGCGTGTAACTTCCAAATTCGGTTAGTGATAATTAGATCTCACCATAGCGGGATTTTTCACTTGATTCATATATGTTCTCTCCTGTTTGAATACTAAGAAAGCAAATGATGCAAAAGGTGCAGATATAGCTTATTTAATAATAATAAAATAAATTTTGCATATCAAGGATGTCTTTTTAATATCTTTACGTGTGTAAAATCTCGCCGCAAACAGAACGTTTTAATTTTACAGATGGATCGGATAATTTGGCAATTTCGGTACAACTCTACAATGAATTCATGCGTATTTCCAATAGCATTTTGATGTACTTCTTTCGTATATGTCGTAGATTTATTTGCATGTATTGGAGGTGTATAGTATGAATGTATTGTCAGTTTCAAAACTGTTGTCTCACATGCATGAAATATTTTTTATAAGACTATCAGGGAGTGTTATATAGACCAGCTTTTATTCTTATAGTTTATCTAATTAGTTGGTAATTGATGCTTGGATCTAAAGGGAGATAACACGCTTTTGCACCGTGTAATTTGATATTGGACATCTCTACAAGTTTTGCACCGTGCAATGGAAGACATCGTTTCGGGCGTGTGTATCTCCAGCTCTGGAAGAAAGAGCTACACTCCAAAATCGCGATCAAGCACCAAGCGTGTAAACGGATACCTTCATTCAAATCATGATTTTACGCTATTCTAGGCTAAAATAGTTGGTAGAAGCAAGATTTTACCATTTGTCCAAATGACGACGTCCTTGGTTAGAGGTGTGTCCTCTGTACGTTGGTGTGTAATCTCATCAATATCCTCGGTTCACACACACACACACACACACACACACACACGCGCGCGCGCACTTGAAATTTTACCGTTGTTTTATTTTTGCGCACGTTTAATAGTATGCACACTTTGAGTAAATAAACAAATAGACTTTTGCTTTGGTGATCTTTCGATGGAATTATGTGCGATTTTAAAAGTTTGAAATTCCTCATCACCCAACACTTGACCTGATCCTGCTCTGCTAATACCCTCCGGTGACTCCATAAAGTCGTTAACACGTCAATCCTGTGGAGGCGGAATCACAGGAGTCTGCAGTTTTATCAATAAAGCACAATAATATTGTATAATACCGTTAAGGTAATTTCATGTAGTCAGAAATTTCGTCGTGCTTTTATTGATAAAACTGCAGACTCCTCTGGAGGAATTTACTGCCATCGCAAAATAAAAGAACTCCAGAATTCACTGTCTTAACTAACTACAACTTTCTGTTTCGAACATTGTTTGAACTAGCTCAAATCTCACTCAATATAGAATAAAGGTCAGTCCTTTTACTCTTTTTTTCTTACCGCCCTTCTCCTAGTCGAGAAAAAAAGAATAAACAAAAACAGAGAGAGAGAGAGAGAGAGAGAGAGAGAGAGAGAGAGAGAGAGAGAGAGAGAGAGAGAGAGAGAGAGAGAGAGAGAGAGAGAGAGAGAGAGAGAACAAGCTGACTGAAGTTCTCTGTATAGACCAGTATCCTAACCTTGTGGAGTAGGAAAATTTAATAGGTGGCAAGCTGATTATCCTTTGACCTTTCAGTTTTCATTGTGACTGTTGGAAATCTATATACATAAAAACTCCTAGATTCTATTCACATTTTCAATCTCAAACAGTCAGTAAGCCAACTCACCCATAGACATGGTCAGATTTTACACTGGATTCTTCACGAACTTGAATCGGATCACCTCTGAGATATATGCTATCTCGACGTAGCCCTTTATCTCTGTTTGCTGTTTAGAGAAACATCCGTATAATAAACAGAACCAAATTAATGCCTTACATCCAAGCAAACTTAAAATCGTGTTGGTTAGCAATTTCAAGGTGGGTTTTTTTTTGTTTTTTTTTTGTAATCTTGTCGTCGCAGGGCCGGATCAGGCCAAGTATTGAAGGGGGACAGTTTTCCCAAATTTCAAAAGAGCCCTGACTTTCTTCGAAAGGGCACCAATGCAAAAGTCTGATTCCATTTACTCAACGTGTGCATAATACCCAATAAACGTGTTCAAGAATAAAACGACGGTCAACTTTTAAGTGACAAGAGAATGTACGTTTATGTGTGTGTACATTTGTTATTGTTTTTGGAGCAGGTCCAGAAACATCACACACTGTGTTGTGTATCTTTTTATGTGTTATCTAATATCATAAAGCTCTCAGAGTCCACATTATTATTATTATTATTATTATTATTATTATTATTATTATTATTATTATTATTATTATTATTATTAACGCATTTCAAAGTTTCATTCAATGCACAATGTAGGAGAAATAATCATTGTTTACCATGCAAATCACCAAATCCATCAGATTAATATATACTCATACAAAGGTTTTCTAGGTTCTGTCTGGTGCAAGTTTGTGAACACTTTTTCCTTAAGATTATTGGGAGGGGGTAACATGGAGCTCGCGTCGAGTACCTGTGGTCAAACCTGCATTGCACTCAGTTTTTATTGTGTTATTTGCACTCTTTTCTCTGCAGTGGCATTGGTGAAGAACGCGAAGGTTTGACCTAATATGTAAGAGGAAAATATAGAATGCTTTTTTTGACGACTTTGCACTGTAGCACTCGGTAGACGTCGCAAAACAAAGACATCGAAGCATATAAGCACCGTTTTACATAGACTGGTTATTTATATATTATTTTTAACAGGATTTCAGTTTTGAGAACAATAGTTTTGCTCTGATTTGTAAAAAAAAAGAAATAGCTTATCTGAATCTCACCAGCTAGTTCGAAGAAAACAAATCTTGAAGTAAAGCAAAAAGATCAATATTGTCGTTACAAAGAAAATCCAAGATCTCCCCGAAATGTAAATGGTAGGTCCCTAAGGCAGCGATATAGTCTGAGATTATGAGCTGTGAGAAGCATTAAAATGACATCATATACCATACTTTTGGGCCACCGTATAATTTTTAATTTTGCAGCTTCTGAATTTCATTAAGTTTCAACGGATAGTTTAATACTTTCATGCACCGAGCTTTTAAAGCAAAATGCACGAACCAAATTGTTAAAATTTCAGAAAGTAAATCTATAATTCGATTTACATTTACTTTGAGTTAGGCTTGAAAATGGAATGGCTTATTCAGTGTCCCCCGTCTGCATTTCTCAGTGTAGCAGAGAGAGAGAGAGAGAGAGAGAGAGAGAGAGAGAGAGAGAGAGAGAGAGAGAGAAGCCACGTAAGAGGCAAGGCTGCTCTGCGCGCGCTACCCTCGAGAGCCCAAGTGTTGTTCTGCTTTATTCTGTAGCGTTTATAGTTAGAATAACTATGTGCTGGCTTGTATACTTCTATCAGACGTGAATAGTGATGTGTCAATGAAAAACCAATCCAATCCGAAAGTTTCTCATTTCGAGTGAGAATATTGCATAAAATATTCGCATTAACTAATTATGTAGTGGTGGTGTGTTTGTGCACTAATAAAAAGGTCGACTCTATGTTTAGCTAGCCTGAAGTATCGTATCAATTTTTCAGAGACTCAGCAGGCAGTGAAGGAATTCTCAAATACGTATCCGAAACCCAGGAAAAAATTCACCAGATTTGGAATTACGTTAGAACTCGCACTCCAAATTCTTGGTGTGGCATATAATAAAAAGGGTGGTGAATTAAATTTCCTATATTTCCCCCCAAAAAATTAAATCGTTGACGTTGATGGAATATCCAAATAACACCAAAAATGACCAGCGACAGCGACAGGCCCAATGAAATGATGAAAGACGATAAAGAGAGGAATAAAGAAGATAGCGAGAATAGTGAAGACATCATCAAAATAAATGGTGGAGACAGCAAAAACCTTATTTTCCACCTGCACAAATGCCATACAAGGAGATTTCGTCACTCATTTGTCCACTGGTTCTAAATGATCCTGCATTGGTTATCCTGCATTGGTTATCCTGGAATATCAATCCGGTCGGAGATTGCCAATGCATCAACGGACCACACCGAATCAGTCACATGACGTTCTCAACAGAGTCATCGTGATGGTATAGTGACACAGTGTACATAGAATAACCGACCGTATCAGTTGGAAGAGGACTTAGTGACACAGTGTACATAGAATAACCGACCGTATCAGTTGGAAGAGGACTTTAGGTCAAATAAATGATCTTCAAAGGAAAGCTAAAAGCAGCATATTTTAGGCGGGTGAAATCTGATGAAAGACGTGAATATTTGGGGAGAATTTTATGAACACTTATATCTGATTGTTCAGAAAAAATTAAGGCGTACACTTTCGGAGACGGAGGATTTAAGGTACCACTCGCTCAGAATTCTTTAGTTCGACTCTTGCCTTGTGAGAAGACAAATGGTGCAACTCCTTGGGATATTTGAGAATAATGTTTTCCCTCGTAGAAAAGGCCAGATAGCTGTCTCAAAAAGGAAGAGAGGCTGTGGTGCTAGCACAAACGGTTTGTGTGGAAAGAATCGGCACTAATGAAACAGCATTATATTCTACAGAGAAGAAAAAAGAAGAGAAGAAAAAAGAAAACCTGATGAGTCAGAGGGAAATCCGCATCTAAGAGATGCTGTAAAGCGTGGAATTGTACTCATTAATTAAGTGCTCGTAATATGACGTAAATTGAACACTGCTACTAAATTCTATCAATGTAAATCTGTTGGATTAAAAGGTGAAATTTCAGTTGTGTATTAAGTGATCACATTTATTCTAGCAAATATGTTGGATTGAAAGTGCTATATAGGTTATGTATTAATTGATTAAATTTATTTTTATTTATTGGTAAAGGGGACATGTAGTTGTTTATTTCTTTCAATAACCTTGCTCACCTATCTATTAACGTTCCATCTATCCATCCACACTGGGCAATAACATCGTTGGAGGTCATTCCCTAGTTAACGATCGCCAAATAAATTAAGGAGGCTTTAATGTTTTAAAGCCCCACCCCAATTACAGAAAGCTTTATTACATACATTTTTCTTTTTCTTTATGGGGGAAAGTGTTACGAATATGTAATTTGGTTACTTGTGTGTTAGCTTCAAATTCATTTTTTTAAAAATGTTTGTTTCATTGCATTTTATTGTAATGATTTTTTCCACAGGATTTAATGTTTTTTTTTAAAAAAAACAATATTCAGTCTAATTTGAACCTAAAAGGTATTACAACATCATTATTTTTAGCTCACTTTGGTTCATAGATCTTGTAAACATCTAGTCTGCAGATACGTATCATGACTTCACTATTGTTGCACGAGATGTGTTACTATTCTCTCGAGCATCTATACCTGAAAAGGAGTCTGTGGTCGACATTTACTTCAAAGCCCTTGTAGAGAATGTCCCTGCTGACGGTGACAGATGTTTTGCTATAATTCTCTCAGACAAAAATCTCTTTTATTGAAGGACTTGGGTGGTCGCATGAAGGTCAGTAATACGCCTATGGAAAATTTGTAACTAACAGCCAAATTTGAAGTAATGTCATATCACAGAGTTATGGTTGGTCTTGGTGAAAACAAACTTAAGCGCAATAAGAAATGAATGTGGGGCCATCTTGAAACTAACTTACTCCAACAAAGTTCTCTAGAATGTCTCACTGTGGCTAACCCAAATACAACTTGATCCGTCCAAGTCGGCGAAACAAAAACACTTCTATAACGTTAAAGAAGTAAAAGTCAGAGGAGATGAAGCTACACAAGACCGTAGAGGATATTTATATTACTCTCGTAGATTTCAACGTAGTCGGTGGATACGGATTCTGCGTTTCGGATGCTGTTTACGAATCCAAGTTTCTGTTGCCGATGTTCCACGTGCGGGTAATAATTGATTCAAATTCACCAAGCCCCTTGATTATTCAATTAATTTTGACATCGCGAGTAAATCAAAATTGGTTAATGAACGCGATTCCGTTGATGTTAACGGCAAGGTCACAACCAAGTAATAAATTGTCCGTAGATTACACTGATGACCAATTCTGATAAAGAATCATGTGTAACAGCCCATACTCTTTTATATTATGATAGACAGGATCCTGTCTCAGAACGGGCCATAGGGTAACCTGATGTAATTTTTTCACTCGGTATGAATATTTTCCTTTCTGCTTTTATTTTAAACATTAAGCTCGATCGAGCAAATTTGATTTAAATGTAAGGAACGCTTACTTTGCTATAGATCCATAGTATGAATGTAAAACTGCACTTTCATTAGAAAGAGAACTTGATAAACTATGGCCTAATCGAGAACTATTAGGTCTATTTAATTATCATACAAGCATCTCAACAGGACGTGATGAAATAAACAGAGGACAAGGTAACGAACAGATACAACAAAGAGAGGTAACCCACCGTTAGTAGTCTATTTACTTACCTCACTTAAAGAGTTGTGCGCCGCAGATAATGTTAATGGATGGTAGCTGAAGACAAGTCACTGTAAATCCACTAGACTTGAATTGCGGGACAAATCTGACAAATTGCTCGTTATAAGGTTTTATTATGATGTCTTTAAAGAGCTGTATATTCTTCTTTTCTTTCGTTAATTTCTGCTCACACATCATCGAATTCGAATCTTTGATGAAGTATTAATCAATTGCTACTTGTTTTCGAGGCAAACATGCATGACAAGGTCGTGCTGCTTAAGACATAAAAATGTGTATTGGAGCCCAGTTTGAGCCACTGATTATAGATATAAAAGCCACGACATCCAGAGATAGAAAACTGCACCTGAATTTAGTGGGTGATGCAGGTATAATAAAGCAATACAAGGGCTCATGTTCTCCACTGTGAGTTTCCTCCCTTTTGACTGATCAAGAAACCGCCACAGCGATGTAAATTCGTGGTAAATTCCACCTAGAGTGAAGAAAACGTACACTGTGATAACTGCATCATAGTGATATCGTCATAATTTTATTTATAGTATCTGGATTACCATGCAACATTACCATAACACGTATACAATAATTGTCTTATCATCCTTAAACTTGCAAAAGCGAAAAAACAAATACCATTGAAACATAATAGTTATATTTACATAGTATTCGCCATTTCCCAAAATTATATCATGCCATGATGTCAAAACCTACTAATATTGAATTTAAATAAATGATATCCTACAAACTAAAAATGGACTTCTTATATAAAGAAGAAATTTGTAGGGTGGAATCAAGTGAGGTTTACTGATTAAACTTTTTTGTTCAGATACTTTATAAATAAACGAGCAACACATTGGCAATGTGAAATTTTCATTGATGAAATTTTTTTGGGTCACACAATCATGTCGCTAGTAGTTACTCGTGGGAAAAGCCCAAACCAGTCTTTGCACAAGATCACCTTTTAAAATTGAGTTTTGAGCAAACCATGCACCAAAAATCATTCATTATTATTATTGTCAGGATGGTTTTATGTGCATTGCAGAATGAAAACATTATGTGTATATGTTTTATGTGCATAGCAGAATGAAAAAATTATGTGTATATGTTTTATGTGCATCGCAGAATGAAAAAATTATGTGTATATGTTGTTCTCTCCCAACTTTATGTTCCACACAATATTACTCTGTCCTTCTCACTTAAATCCATCCTATAAATGAAAACTCAACTTGAAAATATATACTGATCTTCACACAATAAAACCAGTATCAGGATTGGTCATTTGTTCACTCATTTAGAACCAAAGACAGTTGACTTGAGTGAGAAGTCTGTGAGAAAGAGAAAGAAACCATATGTGGCTCTTCATTGTGACCCATGAACCAAAATGTCAGCTGCCTTTACATACCATATGTGTTTTGAATATTGATGTATCCCTGACCTAAAGAAAAGAGATATAACTTGTATCTCTTCTTAAAGATGTACTTTGTTCCTCAGAGACAATTTGTTAATTCACAAGTAAATAAATAAATATTAGATAACTGTCACACTGACAAAGAAGATGATTTCTGCTATGATAGCAACTTCTTTTTCCCACCATCCAGAAAATACATTGCTTTGACCTTTTACCCAAATGATAAAAACTATCTTGCTTTAAAATTGGACATAATGACACCTTTTTACAATATCGCTCAGTTTGCATTGACTGTATAGTCAATGTAGATATGTTCAAGTGACTGCTTGAGCCTGGGAGAAACCATTGTGCCCACTCACTGTAGAAGGCAGGTGATCATTACATTCCAGCCATTGGTATAGGAAATTTACCAGGGGGAAATTCGAAAGAGCATTGTGAACTGGTGACTATTGAGTAAAGGTAACCATTATGACAGGTTTGACTATACTTAAATTGCTACTACATGTACTATGAAAACAAAAATAATAGTTTTTAATAGCTACACTTGATATTTTATGCCAATATAACCCCAAGACCGTTTGAACAGGTTTGAATGTACTTTTGTTGCTACAACTGAAAAATAAAAATGATATATTTGAATAATTACACTTGGTGTTTTATGCCAACCCAACTCTTCGAGCCCCCCCCCAATGGTAACTAAATAAATCTGAAGATGGATATCATTGATTTCTATAAAATACGAATAGACACCTTGTGATATTTTATTTGTACTTTGCATTCTAATGTCATTATTTACATGAAAAAAATTAAAATTTTGTTGAATATATACAATATTTCTGCCTGGAATTTCCATGATTTAGGTATCAGGGATAAAATTAGGCTTGAATTTTAGGGAGAAGTGACCTCTTCTTTTGGACAGAACAGGGAGAAGTTAGAGCTCAACATGGAGAAGTGGACATGAAGCAAGAAACACATGCATATATATATATATATATATATATATATATATATATATATAGATAGATATAGTTACAAACATGTAATTGAGTTACTTGTGTGTTAGTTTTAAATTCATTTTTTTAAAATTTTGTTTCATTACATTTTATTGTAATGATTATTTTTACGGGATTTGATATTTTTGAAAACATATTTAGTCTAATTTGACCATAAAAGGTATTACATTATCATGTTTTTTTAGCTCAATTTGGTTCATAGATCTTGTAAATATTGGGTGAATACGATTGGCTATTACCAAGGTCATTTTCGGCCAACATGTTAGTTGAGTTGTTGTTGTTGTTGTGTGGCTTAATGCCATTTTTCAGCACACATGGCGGCCAGTATCAATGGTGGAGGAAAAAACTGAGCAATCTGTGGAAAGAACCACAGACCCATGAGAAGCTACTGTCAAGCTTTCTCACATATCCACATTAGCCAAATCTTAGACTCAAATCCACGCAGATAGAAGTGAGATGGCAGTGATACGTGACAGAGAGTGCTTTAGGCCACATGGCCACTTGGGGCCCCATTAGTTGAGTGGTCAACAAGCCTTTCTTTTTTTCATTTCCAGTGTGAGAATTTGATTCTTAGAGAGGGCTAATCTAGCATTCCTGACAAATGACACTTTTTTATTGCACGGTTTGATGATTAAGTGATCATGTGACCCATCACATGTGTCAAAAAAAACATTTTTAGTTGGGTTTAATACTTGTCTCTTAGTGAAATCTAGCAAGTCATATTCTTACACCTCAGAGCTCAATGTGTTCTTGATAGTTGATGCCAACTTGTTTTGAGTTCATTTATTTTTTGGAATTTAATAATTCATTCTCTAGAAAACTACACAAGTGCTTCATATTTATAACATTTCTGGGAGAAAAATTTACAGTGGAAATTTATTCTGGAGTTTTAAAAAGAAAATTATAAATTTTGTTTCAACGAGCAATTGTTGCTCTAAGTACAGTTACTTCATCTAATATCATTGCCTTCCATATTGATTCAAACCTATATTCAGATTGAACTGTTTAGTGATAGGATTTTTTTTTCTTAATTTTAAGATTAATTTTTGGACTATTTTCCCAAACCATTAGTCCTATTTCATATTTTGACCTTGCTTTCTAGGGAAATAAATTATTTTGTTAAAATTTTCAAAGCTTTTTGTCTTCACTCTTTTCTTTTATAACATTTGTACGAGTCATCATGTAACTATATATATATATATATATATATATATATATATATATATATATATATATATATATATATATATATATATATATATATATATATATATGAAATGTGTTCTCTTATTTGGATTACACCCTCTTTCTCCCAGTATTCATATTTGCATTTAACATTGGATTTAAGCAATACATTGTACTTTATTTACTTTATTTTCTAGAAGAAAATTTTCTTAGTTAATTTGGCCATGTGACTAAAGGAGAACTGAAACTGCATTGTAACAAAATTAAACTGAGTAACTAGATTACATTATTGTAATTGCAAGTTGGTAAAAATGCTTAATAAGCTACCCTTAATAATTTTTTTAAATGTATTTTTATTAATTTTTTTATATACATTTTAAAAGTTTACAATAATGGCACTTTCAAAGATTTCTAAACCTGTTTGTCACAAACTCTATACCATGTACATGAGGGCAAATGCACGAGTGCCATCAATTCTTTGTTGCAGATAACAAAATTCATGCATAACACACTAAAATGCATAAAATTACAGCCATCGCCCATGTGTAGTTAGTATATGAACTAACCCCATCTTTCCAGCCGAATCAACACAGACATGAGTGCATCTGTTTTGAGAAGAAGGGGTTTTCATAATTGAATCTCTCACTTTATATATTTATTTATTTTTATTTATTCCTCTTCATGCCTAGTTGGCACAGGATCCACCGCAGCCCTCCATTGGTCGTGTCCTGTGCCACTTTCTTTGCTTCTCCCCAAGATAATTTCATAGTTTTTAGCTTGGCATAGTGTTCTTCATGTGTTCACAGGGCATCCTCTGTTTCTCTTCTTTTGGGGATTCCACTCTAGGGCATGCAATGTGAAGACAGTGTTGCTATACAGCTCTTTGTCATGGAAACGAACAATGGCGCTGGACCAGATGCTCCAAGTCTTCATCAACAAATGCTTAAGACAGATACTTCACATCTGGTGGCCTGAGAAAGTATCCAATGAAGAACTTTCGAAAAGGACAAAGCAAGACCAGATCACTGTAACCATCTCTAGAAGGAAATGATGATGGGTGGGCCACACTTTGCGAAAAGGCAGCAGTAGCATCACAAAGCATTTTATATTCATTATAATGATATGATTGCAGATTTATGGTTTATTTATTTGTGAATGTAACTTTAGGCATCAAATAAATATTATCTTATTTGCAGCATTTTTCCATATTTTCACAAATATGAATCAGGTCATAAAACATCTTTGACTTTATGTTTCTTGCAAATTCCACAGGATAGCATTGTCTCATATATTTCTGAACTATATAATTTCATTTTAAAGTTAAATCTTAAATAACATAATTTCTAGGCTTTGCTTTCTATGAATTGTATATTCTTCTGTATATATTTGCTTGATGATTTATGAAAATAGACAATCTAATGAACTGGTGCTTCCCAGATACAGTGATGACTGACATTTTATCCCGGTCACTGATACACTGATACACTTACGGTTTGAAACTAATTTATGACGAAATAGTGTAGAAGAGGCAGTTAAAATATCCAGATCACCGATTTTATTCTTAAAATAGAAATTGCTATGTACATACTATTGTTAAAGTTTTAAAACAATTTTTTTTGTATTTATTTTTGAAGGATATCACATGTAAATTGGGTAATGATAGGGGCCTAGATGCCAATTTGGGAAATGGTTAATGGTCAATCAACTATCAAAACACATGCCTGTGAATGTGCAAGAGTTTGTTGGATTCAGTGATATCAAAACTATGTCTAGCTACTGATGGCTTGAAAAATACCTTTGGCTACAACACAATACTAGAATAAACCTGCCAAAAGTGAGGAGGCATTTCAAAAGGTATGATTAGTCAATGTGCCTCCAAAAAAGTCACAGGGTGAAGTCATTTTCACCTTCCTAACATCTGAAGGCGAATTTTACATTTTTTTAGGCGACATATTGTATTCACCCACTTTGTCTGGAAGGGTGACCCATGGTATAGGAATGCCAAATTTCTTGACAAATAATTATTTTGCAGTAACAACATGTTATGTTTAAAGTGCAGTTAAACACCAGTCAACCAACCAAGTAACCCCTTTCTTCATGGTCGAGACAATTTAAAAATCAGACTATTGCCAACATGTTACCAGGAATGAACCTTGTGGCCCAGTTTAAATTCTTTTGCCCAAAGAAGACTTGAGTAGGAAATGTGGCTGCAAGTCTTGTCAGATTATGTGTTTTTAAATATGTTTGGACTGTCAGATTTCAATAAAATGTAGTTCTTGGGTCACAGACAAAATATTTATCTGATCCTGTTAATTTTTCTATGCTTTTTAGATAACAGAAAGTGGCCACAAGTAAGCTTCCACTTCTGAAAAGAACACACCAACTTCCATAGATCCATGGTAGATTGCAATTCGTTTGAAATATATATAATTGAAATATGTGAAATTTAAATGCATTCTCAGTTTTCATGGAAGAGAAACTGCTGGATTATTGCTCAAACATATACACATTTTTACATATGTAAACCATATTGAGGAGTCTATTAAATATATGGAGTGTAAAATTTTAGTGTATGGTATACTAACATTCTACTCAGAAAATCTGTATATACATTTACAAAATATAAGATATAGGCTTAGGTTTGTAATTATTCTCTTGCCAATCGAGCTGGGAGCCATTGGGAGGTGGATATTGTGTTTTGCCGGTTCATTCATGTGTTGGTTCATACATTCATGTGTGTTCATTCATTGATTACACTTTCAGTATTACAGTTTTTTACCTACAATTTTGAAATTATCATATGGATGCTTTTCAGGGAGAACAATTCAGCTAATTCCAAAACAATGTCAGTAATTTTCACATGTGACATTTGTATTTTTAGTGGTTTATTACGCTGTCAGTATCTTTTACCCTGCTTCACATGCACTTATGAAAATCTGTAGATGCATCACAACAAGAATAACTTGGTTAACATATTTGCTGGCATTTAAGTCAATACTTTTTGCCAGAAAATCTCGACTTTGTTTGATACTCTGAATCAACTTGTATATGGATTACCATATATCATTCCAATCGCATTTTCGTATGTCATGTAATTTTTCATATGGAAAAAAAATTCTCCAAAATATGTAGAAAAATAATTATCATTTAGAGGAAGAGATCATGTATAAATAAATATAGCACTTGACATTGAGAATAATTTAAAATCTTTACATGGACATCAGTATTAAATTCACTTAGATATAACTGTAAACCAGCATGCACTATGTAGATGTATTTCTTGAAACCTAATATGTGTTGCAGTAGTAAAGTTAGAAAATGAGTAACTATGGCAAAGACAAATATTCAATCACAATTTTCTTCTTGCACTTCATGATCAAATAAAATATGCACAGATATAAGAGTGAGAGAAATAGGTTTCAAGATTTGTCAGACAGGATCAAATTAGTGAGGCTACCGATAAAGAAATGAAGCTATTTGTAGGATATTGTGAAAACGATACTGTGTAATGCCAGAAAATGTCAGATTCTTACTCAGACAGTGACACATTTTATACTTGCTTACAGTACTGTCAGAGCAGTTTAAACCAACAACAGGCAGGAGCAAAGATCAAAGCTAAATGCCCACTACATACAGGGAATGTAAACGCACCAAGTCTTGCTGAAAGAATTAATCTTATTCGTTGCGAATAGATAGGTCATTGTACTTGCAATGAAAATTATTCTTTCTTTCTCATTATTGGGTCCAATTTTATTTTGATTACTAGGTGCAAGAAGAACAATGCAATGGAATATAACATATATACATATGTCTCCCCATCTCTCTCTCTCTCTCTCTCTCTTAAAAACAAAACTGGAAAAAGGCATTTTAATATCAGTGATGCAACTGCCTTATTGCTTGTAATCTGAAACAGCATACAGTAATACCATTACTATTCATGAAACCAGAAATTACTATAGTTTCATTCAACACATAGCAAATTATAAAATTAACTGTAACTGTTAATGTTCAGGTCAGTATCATTAAATGTATGTAAAAGTACCTTATTCATTTAAAATACTTTTGTGTGAAACAAATTAGGTACTTTTATTAACATTTAATGACCTGGAAATTTAATGAGTTGCAGATAGGATAAAATTTGCAGTGTTGTGTGTAATGAACTATAGTGAAAAGATAAAGCAGAGGTATTGATTTGGTCTTGTCTTACAGACAGCATCAACTTACAAAATTCATCTTATACTCTGCATCAACATACAGGCTGGCAGATATGGTATACTAACACTAAGTCAGTGTGACCCAATTTTATGCTTGGTTGACTACTGTATTTTTGAATGTCTGTTTGGTTTCGATATCTTTAACCATATTTCAACTACAATTATGAA
The DNA here is from genome assembly GCA_016746295.1 of Potamilus streckersoni. Taxonomy (NCBI): domain Eukaryota; kingdom Metazoa; phylum Mollusca; class Bivalvia; order Unionida; family Unionidae; genus Potamilus; species Potamilus streckersoni. Next base: position 2,038,497 of record JAEAOA010001852.1, read on the forward strand.
AATTAATATAGATGCAACTTGAGGAATGCAGCTCAAACATGTCAAAAGTGACTCATTTTGACCTTATTTTCAGACTGAGTAACTTGCAGGTTTTTAGCTATCCATTACTTAAATAATGTGCATGTACATAAAATTAATATATGGATGCACCCCAAAGAGAATAACTCCATCATACCAAAAGTATTGTGATTGTTTAATGATTTGTTTTTTTGTTTTCCACCAGGCCAGTCAGCATGCTCCAAGTGTGCTCCTCTTAGTTAAGGGATTCATGCTTATAGTAGAGACCTGATTTATGTACATGTTTATATTTTCATCAGAAGGATCAAATGGGATGCTGAGAATGCTGAATATTTTAATATATGATTTACTTAACCAAATTGAGATTTTCTGCATACTTGATAAAACTGTTGGTTAGAAGGAAGATGGTCTGTGATTTTAGGAATTCTGAAGTAACTTCTGGTTATGTAACTGCTTACTTGCTTGTGTACACTTACTAAGTACTTTTGCTGTTTTACAGGTTAAAGTAAAATGAATTTACTGCGCCAGGTTGCTCCTGTCCTAAGCCGAATCAGCACCACTCTCTGGAAAAATGTTCTTCCTGACTTTGGGCATAACACATCTCAGAGATATGTTCAAGCATTTTCCTCACTGACCAGCACATCAGCTTCAATGCAGACTCAGCCTTTCTCAGGACTTTTTGGATTTACCTATTTAAAGTCCGTCATCCCCACTTCTCTCTGCCAAATGAATCCTATACAGATACAATCTGTACGGACATACAAACCAAAAAGAATCTTAAAGAAGCGATGTTCTTCTTGCTACTTTGTGAAGAGGTACAATCGGCTATTTGTTGAGTGTGCGGTTCATGGTCGGCACAAACAGATGCAAATTGTCAGTCCAAGGAATCTATTTAGAGAAGACGTATCATCAGGCGGGTGGAAAAATGCCATCTTTTGGAAGTTTCAGCGGAATGATCGTTGGTATTGGCCAAGGAGTCAGGAATTTCACAATTACAACTGGCTCCAGGATAGGCTTGGAAAAGACCTTTAGAACAATGAGATTTTAACAAAATCACATCATGTTTTCAGCGCGTTGATGTTGTCTGAAAAAGATTAAATATTAAATACAATATGATTTATTAAACTTCATAGATTTTGAGTGGTATATATCATAAACTGGGATGCCTTAGGAAGTTACCACACTCCCGTACTATAAGGCTCTTTATTATTATGTGGTTCTCTTCTAAGGGAAGTGTGGCCATATGTCACATTTCAGCAAATAGTATAGTAAAAACTGTTATGAATGACCTCTGCTATGAGCAACCACTGTCATTTCTGACCACAATTGTAATGTATGCATCGATTTTATTATATTAATGCTTTGCCACTAGTGATCATGATGTCTTTGCAAAATATGCATTTCAAAAACTACTATGATCAGCCATATTGCAAAAACAAGTATAAACTCCACCGACCTTTATTTAATTCCTGTAACAATGACCACTCATACTGTTCTAAAAAGAAAAAAAAAGACTTGCTACCAATATCTGAAATTTTGTAGGTAAATTATAGTTTTTTATAGTTTCTGCTGTAAACCATACTTAGGTACATGTTGATTATTCCCTAGTCTGGTTTTTTGATTCCTATGCTCCCTGTGTTCTCAGTTATTTATATAGGAGAGAGCAACACAGCAAGCATAAAAAGCAGGGAACCAAACTAATTATTCCCGCACTTAACCTGCTTCCTGGCCTTATGTCTGAGTAAGACCCAGCATCCTTATGAATGACCTTATGATGAGAACATAGACACTACTGACCTTTATGTAATCAGTTGTTACAATGACTACTTTATTAGCAACGATTATTCTGAATAAAAACAAACATAAAAGGAATAATAAAAAAAGGATTGTGGCTACTGGTGATAGATGCTACAGTCCATAAACCTGTCTAATGTACATCTCATGAATTGTAGTGCCAAGATTGTTGTGGTGGTTATGTATATTGTTTGTCTTTAGAGTTAATCCATATTGCCTGGGGTTGAATAAAGTCATTGTCTTTTAAACCAGCAAGACAGACTCATTTACTGGATTCAAATGATAGTGGTCAAGACTTGTGATGTTTGTTGTTTTTTTTCTCAAGATGTTAAGTGATAACATCCCAATCACAAAGCTATCATCTATTTAAGTTGTTGCCACTGAGCTACACACTTTGCTTATTGAGTTAATCCCTGTATGTCATCTTTGAATGAAGCCATTGACTTTTGTCTCTAAGTTAATGGTTTTGTTTCTAGATGATGTTGTTGTTATAGGGTTTAACACCATTTTTCAGTTTAGCACAAGATAGGCTATACATGGTGGCCAGTATTAATGGTGGAGGAAGAAACCTGGAAGAATCATTGACCCACAGTAAGCTACTGGCAGGCTTTCTCACTTACCCAGGTTAGCCAAGTCTGGACTTGATCTGGTACAGACAGAGGTGAGATGGTAGTGATTTGTAACAGTCAGCACTTTAGACCACTCAGCCCCTTAAGGTCCCTGTTTCTGGATGAGATAATTGTTTCTTTTTATTTCATTAAATGTTAGATATGCAAAGCACATGCATGGATTTTTCCTATTTTTCCAAAGCCCAGTCAAAACCATCTTTACCTTTATTATTACAACTGAGCACTAATAATGTAAACACCTTGAACCTTAACAACAATGGATGAACCTTTAACTAAAAAGAGACAAATTTTAAGGCTGGAGAAAATAATTATTGTAACTGACAGAAGTGTAAAAGAGCAGACTGCTTGCAAAAGAGGTTTAAACATAGGTAAAACAAATTTAGGTTGTTATAAAGGAAAAGGATTAATTCGGAAATGATTTCATGTGCTAAAATATGTGATCTTCAAATGTAAATGTGATTTCATGTTTAATGACAGAAGTATATCATTATTGCTATAGAAGTTTGTTTTCAGATAAATGAATACAATATTTTGGCAAAAACTATTAATAAAGAATGGAATATATGTACAGTGATTGTGGTTATTTTTCTTTAAATTGTTCTGAAACTGGACCTTGGAAACTGGTCTTTTTCTACAAACCTGCTTTGATAGACCACCCATTTTGAGAGACCACTTTTTGTTGGCAGAAGGGGCAGGTTTTACAGTAGTAAAAATATGTCATTTACTTCATTCTAAGGCAGTCTTGTTGGAAGGCATTATGTTATGTGACTCGCATGGACAACATTATAATGTGGATGAGGGGCGGTATGTTCAGTAACTCAAATGGACAACCTTATAATGAGGGAGTACTTTACCAAAAAGTGTCTAGACCCATCAAACCTCATTTCAGGAAATATGGATGCATCCATTTCAAACTTTTTAGACTGGTTTCAAGAGACTTAAAATTGTACTACAGTTAAACCTGTCTTGTGAGACTACTCCTTCTGCCAACAAAAAGTAGTCTTGAAAGACAGGTGATCTTTAATATCTTCATGCAAGATTATAATTTTTACAGGTCTAATGCATCAGGTTTAGGAAATTAAATATGTACAATAGCTTTACATGCATTTTATTCATTTTATTTGTCCTATGTCTGTCTTGTCAACTATTGCAATTTTTCATCTCAAAGCAATTTTGCATAGCAGTATAGATCTACATCTATATTAAACATTTACATTTATATTTGAATATGATATCTATATGTTTGGTTAGTATATTAAATGCAAGGTAATCTTTATTTATACTGTCCATAAGTTAACTTGTCCCTGAATTATAGACTTGTTTGAAATAAGAAACATAAGAATTGCACAGTTAGCTATGATAACGCTTTCTAATCCTGTGTATGAATTAGCTGCTTTGAATGACTTTTGGTAAATATGGAACATATATGTACCAATTAATGAAATCAAAAGACAAACAATATATTTATTTAAATACAATATCAGAATGCCAAATTCACTGACAGCATGAAGAGAATAAATAAATAAGTAAAGGATGTAAAAGGCATGAAGACTTGTTTGGATTTTAATAAACAAAAAAAAAGATAAACAAGATGAACTTTTTTACAATTACAGTCAAATCTGGAAAATGATAATAATTTATTCACCCCCAGGCATTACTGATGGACTCCAACAACAAATGACAATATTAACTGCTACAATGATGCTCTTTCAAAATTTTCACCTTAGGGCATTATCAGGGTTTTGTGTATTTTCACAGAAGATAAATGCAGAATACAAACCTCTGTAACAGCTCCTTTTAAAGAAAAAAAATGATTGATCATAATGGGGGCTTACAGGACTTTGGCAATGCAAGGACAGTTAGAGACCTACACTTCACCCTGGTTTACAGTCTGTAGCATGTGATGGCTACAAGCATCATGTAGCCAGACTCGGCTGTAGTTTTTATTTTTTTTATGACACAAACACAATTATTATGGTTTCGAAGGAATAATTAAAGGTCAGTGGTATTTATTATTTTTTATGTGGCTATGCATAGTAGTGTTGTTTTAGAACATAATCTGTGTTTTGTTGCAGCTGATTAAAAAAACATCAGTAGTTATTTAGTGAAAGGGTGATTCATAGCAGTGGAAAAATGCCTTTGTTGCCAGAAAATTGTTGTCAATGGTATTGTTCTTCAGATGTTCACTGACTCTGCTTTTATATAACAAAATTGATCCATGCATCACCATTACAGTTGTAAATGAAGTGGTTGCTCATAGCACAGGTCTCTCAAAACCAGTTTTATATTAATAGCTGAATAGATATTGTTAGTTTATGCACACATGTCAGTCTCACAGATTGAGAGATCACCATCACTATAAATTGGTTGGCTAGTCCTTTACAGAAAATTAGTTTCAGTTTTTGTATGACCACCTCTTGACACAGCATATTGTGCCTTTTTATTTACTTTTCCACACAATAAATTAAGTTATGTAGCACTATCATACCTTCACTCACCTTTATAAATAAGTTCTTGACAAAGCAATGTCTTGAATCAAAGGTCTTAGTCACTGTATTATAAAGATGTAAAATAAAAGTTTTTCTGCACAATAACATTAATTCTACATTTAAGACCAGAGAAAAGACTGGATTAGAATCCTACAATGGGACCTTGGTCAGTTACCATGGTGTGTCCTCAGGCAATGCAATTTACACCAATTGCCTGAGCACTAAATCTATATGCTGTAAATGTGAAACCGATCCAAAAACTTTGTGTTGAGATCATGACCAAATAGGCTTTTTTGTATGATATATACCTACTATCCTATCCTGTTAGGGAATGCATATTTATCTGCACTATTCCCACATTATAAGGTTATTGTGGCAAATATTTTATATGTAACTGAATGATTGCATTTTGTGTTTGGTATTCATTTGTTAGGCAATGATGATTTTGAAATTAATGACTTTATGCAACTCTATCATTAATATGCTCTTGTAGCAATATAAGTTTGTGATGGCCTATATTTCATCTTTTATTTCTTGGTTGATTTTTAGCATCTTATATGCATACTATCGGAATCATTTAACTTGATAAGGAGGAGCCTCTTGATAAGTAATACACCTGTATTGCCAAAAGAGGTCACTGTAACGTATAAGTCATGCTTCAGTTACTTAGTTAAAATATTATTTAAAGTTCATTTACTGGGTGCTGTTTATGTCCAAATGATGAAACTTGATTATTGAAAGCATCGGTTAGTACTACAACCTTTTAACAAAGAATGTCATCGTGACCTACATTTTTTGCTTATTAACAATGGTTCAGCATTTGTATTTAACTCCGGACTACACTATACAATATAGCCAGTAAATTAAAGTTGGCATAAATACTGGTTATTACATGGTAAGCTCTTCATATAAATGTAAACTGTATATTGTGATAGGTAACCCTTGACCTTTGTGTTGTACATATAAGTTAATGTTTTAATTAGACGAGTACACTACATGATTTTAAACACTGATCTTTTTTAATATTTGAAAATCTATTCAATCTTGGCTTTTTATAAACTAGTTATAGTACCACTTATTATAAAAAATAATTTTCCTATTTGCTTGCACTGAGTGTAATGAAGAGGCATATTAAATTTTGGATCCAAAAGGTCAAAGGTCAAGATCACTGACTGAAAAAAGAAAAGTGGTTTCTGGCCAAAATATTTGAGTTGTCTACTGTTACGTGGTTAGTTGTGGTTATCATTATCTACAGAATGATTGACCATTATATTATTGCCTGGATCTAGCAAATAAAATATAAAATTAATGAGTGGAATGATCAGATACCTGAGCAGAGATATAAAATAAATCAACACAAGTCTCTCTATGCTTAATATAACAATTTAATCAACTATATAAACAAGATGAAACTGAACATGACATTTGAATAATACACTTTCGCTGAGATATAAAACATCCAAATTTATAAATATAAAAATAAATGCAATTAGCAATGCCATGTATTCTTAAAAGACAAATTTCATCATTATATCAAATTAATTGTCAAAACTCGAATTGCCAAGCATGCCTCCTTAACCTGGCTATTTGCTGATCCTTCCTAATTCAACATGGTGACAGGTTAGAGTCAACATATTCCCTTTCCTCTTCCCTTTCTCTAGTCTCTTTTTGGGTTATCAACTTTAATTTGACTGTTACCTCCCTTTGTCCATTGTATGAATATGTTTTGAGCTACCCTTTTTAAAATCAATAACGGACAACCTAATTGTTTATCAGGATTTTCTTTTCTAGAATTGAACATTACCCACTCTCTCATATTGTCAGATATCATAATTTAATGGACACTAAGGTTAATATGGATCAGTTAACAGCCTGACAGCTGATATACAAACTGTAGTTCAGAAGAGTAATATCTCTCCCTAACAGCTGTTTAGTAGCCCTAACTGAACTATGAGATAATCTAGACCTCTTAGTAAACCAGTACACCCTGCTGTGGACTAGGCATCACTAAGTGAACTAAATGTTGGCAAACCAGCACTTTTAGCTCTTATAGTATTGATTCTCAGTTAACATAATTTTTAATTATACAAATGTGTTAACAAATTTCTCTTCACGTATTAACTATTCATTGGCTTAACATATCCAAATATAGTAATAACGATTTATAGCTTGAATGATTACTATAATTGAAGACATAAATTGACACTATTCTCTCAAACACATAAAAAAGTAATGCTTGAAATTCTTAAAATAAACAAGTCATAAAACATTCAAGAAGAATGCAAACAATTATTTATCTTCTGAACTCCTCAAAGGAAAAATTGGTGTCTGAACTAATAAAACAAGTAATTTTAAAGAAATAATTATCAACTTGCTTTAAAGAACAAATTACATTAGATTGAGACAGATCTTGTGCATTCACTTTCAACTATGTAGCATAATTTCTGTGTACCTTTAAGTTCTGAGTCCCTCAATCTTAGGACACCCTCCCTTAGACAATTTATAATGAGAATACTTTCTACTCCCTCAGGGCTAAGAACTTTTTGCCTCCTCACAGAAACTCTGATTAATTTTCCAAGGCAGAATAATTAAAACAATTAGTTTTGTTTAAGAAGCACACAACTCTTATTAACAACTCTTATTTAACTTAGACAATCAGGATTAAATTTATCTAACCAACGAAAATTAATACATGCCCATCAAAGTTAGAATAATTCTCTAATCTGTCATTATTAAACTGATTCCTGGAAAATTTTACTTTATGACACTTACCAGAGGTTCAAATGGCACAAAATTTTATTTTAATCATCTCCAGTTTGTCATTTTTCTACCTTATACCCAAATTCACCATCAATATGACAGTTTTCCCAATTAAAATCAATCATACCACAAGCTAGGTATGTTAAAACCAATACTTGCTAGTGATTGAAAACAGTAACTAACCCATTAGTCAATTTGAATGTGTTACACATCACACTAAATGCTGCAAAATTCACACAGTTAATCTATGTAGAGGACTAGTAAGCAGCATATAATGTGCCATTTATGGCAGCCTTGTTACCAGTGCCTGATTTAGACAAAGTGAGGCCTAAGCTATGGGAAGCTATAGAGGCCATATTTGGTATAAAATAAATTTGAGGGGCTCCTTCAGACTGAGTTCAGACTTTGAGGCTCTGAGCTGTAGGTTGTTTAGCTTATGCCTAAATCCAGTACTGCTTGTTACCGTTATTGCATATTCAGTTGAAGTCATTTAGATAGATCTTAAATTCTTTTGATATCTTTCAAACTTTTCATAAAAAAGTCAAGGTATATACAAGTATATGCGTTAGCAATGCATATAATTATTCATCACTCAATGAAGAAGTGTTATGTCATTACTTTATTTTTCCTGTTAGAAAAAGCTACCATTATTATTGGCTGCTTTGAAAATGTAAGCTTGCTTAAATGAATTTGTTTTATTTCTTAAAAGACATAAATGTTGTGGACAATATTTTAATCATAATGACCTTACTGTCTATATTTAGATAAATTATTGGAATTTATCATTGGCACAAATACTTGTGTCTTTGCAAAGTGAAAACTGGCCATTTTGGGTGTGTTTTGGAATTCATTGGGCAAAATGATTTTTTTTAATGAGCGTCTCAATAAATAATGTGGACGTTAAGCCCAGCAACTTGAATTCTTGTCCTCTGTCTTTGTTTTGAAAAGTTTGAAACATAGTATCCATATTTTCATCCATCCATCTTTCTAACCATCTGTCCATTTATCAGTTACACTTTCCTTTCTATTCACTAAATTTCAAGCCAGGAAAAAATGAAACTTGATATTCTTATACATTAGAATGTGTGTTGTATACCACATGGAGGAATCTTGTGTTCAAGGTCTAAGTCAAAACTTAATGTTAAAAATCTCCATCACTTTTCTCTGCATACTATAATTTTAAGTAAGTTTGAGCAAGGAATGACACTAGTAAATCATTCCAAGGTCTATTTTGTAAAGTTTTTCCTCATTCCATTCCACACTGTAACTTTAGAAATGGTTAAGATTAAGGGATGAGACTTGATATCATTAGGTCGTGTGTTTGATATCACATTGGGTGTTTTGAAGGTCAGGTTCATTGCTCATTTTTTAAGTTTTCCATCACACTTTCTGTTTCTCTATACAATATTACTGTTTGAGATTAAGGAATGCATGAACTTGTACATCATTTTTAGAATGTTGTTGCATACATTAGTGTTCACAATCAGGATTTTATCTTCAAGGTCAAAGTTAGAGATCAATTTCTTCCCTTCTCTGCACATACTCTAAAGACATTTTACAATAAAACTTGGTTACTTTCCATAATTAGCCTTGTAGCACAGCTGCTGTATCACTCACAATGGTCACGACTGGATTTCATTATTGTATACATTTGTTTATCTATCAACATGGAATTGGTGACAAAAAGTTGCTTAATTTGCTTGTTGGATTATTTTCTTCTATTTTGTGACATTTAGTACACATCTTGTTAGCATAATTCCTTAGAACTTGTTTGACTTGGGCAAGCGGTCTGTTTTATGCACATGTAGATGACCAGATTAAAATATATGACTTTTGCAATTTAAATTTTTGTCAAGCCCACCATGGCAATCAACTTGGCTTGAGTGTTCAGAAGTCCATCACTATTCTAGGTTAACTCCAGTGTTAAAGTTTGTTTATACCTGGCTTTCATTTCAGTGCCATTTTATCTTATCTCTTCAGACTTGGAATACAGTTTCAGTTTGTAATTATTTTTTGGCTCTACCATATATAAACCAGAAGAGCTTATGGAATGGTCTAATTGCTTTTAAATAACAAATGATTCCGATCTGTGGCCAAGTATGGTCATCAGAGCAGCCATCTTTAAAATCTTTTTATTGGTGGCGCTCTATGTTTTCATATTTTGCATAAAGTTAGAATTTTAAGGAAAGGAATTTCACCTGGGTTTCCTCAATGGTTATACTGGCTATTTAAGAAAGACCTTATATATCTTGGTATTGTTGAAAGAACCTTTAATTCTCTTTATTTTGGTGTATTTTTGTGTATGATTGATGGGAATAATATGGATTACTCTTTTAAAAAAATAGATACACTAGGTCATTTTCACTTCCTGGACTTAAGAGGTAAATTGTAAAAAAAAGAGCTGATAACTCTTTTTACATTTTATATTTTTCACAATTCATACATTGCATATTCACAAGCTGGTATTGTCTAGTTGGGCAAAATTCATTTTTCAAATTTTAGCAGGTGCTAAAGATAGTATAATTTAGACTAATTGAGGCTGATTTTAATTAGAACAAGTGATTTTATTTAGAACAAGTGATCAGTCATTTTTGTTAGCAATGTGCTTTGATTATGTATAATTTCTATCATGTATAATTTTCCTAATTACAATATTCAAAAAAATGTCAGCCACATTACAACAAAGTTTAATAGAAAATGAAAATGGTGCCAACTTTAGGCCCATTATGTTCACCACAGTGGCTAGTGTGGTTTCAACACTAGGCAGTTAAAAGGAAGATCATATCTAGTAGAATTCCTGAGAGAAATATTTCAGCCAGCAAAGCATCAATACCTACCGGGGTCTCTTTTTATCTAGCATCATCCAAGTACTTAGGTCAACCCATGGCATGAGGACCTTTTCCTTTGTTTTCATAATGATAGCACATTACCCTGGAGTTCTTTTCTGGGTTAGGGTAGCAGTACATTTAACACTTTATTGGATTCATCATGATGAGGAAATGGGAGCTAAGCTCCTTTCTCAAGGAAATCATGGCAGTCGACACATTCTGGCCTGTTTGGGTACCGAGACCCTTGGATTAGGAGTCTGTTGCTCTACTAACTAAACTACTTTTTAAGTTTGGCATTGAACTTGATAGTAAGGATTTTTTTTTAAAAAAACTTTTGAAAATTGTTCATACTTAAGAAATATGGTTAGTTTCTTAAGTACAATTAACTAGACAGTCATGTGACTGGATATAAGGGTACATACTTATGCAGGAAACATGAATTTACCAAGGTAGGTCAGTTTGACTAAACCGCTCCGGTGGCCTAGTGGTTAGAGTGTCCGCCTTAGGTGCGGAAGGTCGTGGGTTCGACCCCTGGTCGAGTCATACCAAAGACTTACAAAAATGGCACTAACAGCTGCCTCGCTTGACACCCAGCAATAAGAGGTTAGTGTTAGGACTGATTTGCCTGTTGTCAGGATAATGTGACTGGGTGGGACATCATTCTACATGTCTGCTGCATGATGCCCCAGTGCTAGACATCACTATAAACTGCCACACCACTGCAGATACATCAGTTTGACTACATTACATGCTTCTCTGACTTACGGTTTTATGCTTATCACAGTTTCTTACTGGTTAAGGAGTCTGTTTTTTGTTTCAATTTTTCTGTTTTTGTTTTATGCAGTGATAGTTCACAAATCTACTTTATTTCTGTCTGATATTTATTTAAAAAAATCAATGGGCAAGACAGGAATTTTCTGTTTTCAGTCTAACATGGACAAGTCAGCGTGCAAAATGTTCGCCCTTTTTTTCAACGTTGCATGCATATTGAATTTTAATGCCTCCTTGCTAGTGAGAAAAGTTGAAACAATGGACCATTTAAGAACTGTACTATACAAAGCAAATTCACCCATCTAACCTCTTTCTCGTAAGCATTTTAAGTACTTTATCCAATAGTAATATGTTTGGTCTGTGTACAAAGCCTTTCCATTTAGTACAGAACACACTATGTCTTAAAACAAATGTAGAAGGTGTATATATTCTTGTTCGTCCATCTGTCCAACTGTTGCAGCTGGCTAAAGATTTGCTTTGAGTTTAAGAATGCGTAGTTTTCAAAAGAAATAGTGGGGTATACTTGTTCAATAAACACATTTCAAGATCTTAAACTATTGTAATTATTTCACAAGAATGAAATTATCTTGCTAACTTTAAACAAAGATTGTTGAATAAAGAATCACAGCTTTAATCAAATTTAATAATGATTATACTGTTTTACAATGGGATAATGGTAATTTGATTAATTTTCCTCTGCTAATTTCCTGGACAAATGCATTATATTTGATTTCTGTCTAAGCGAATCAAGTTTTATGAGCCAATGTCAGACCCACCATGTCTTCTTTGATTAGACCTACTTGGGATTCTTGGTTTTCTAATACAATTTTGATATATGGACACTTGGAATTCTTGGTTTTCTATTACAATTTTGATACATGGATTCAATTTAGATGGCCTTGTTTATCTAGAAATAATTGCTGCAACTACTATCCAGAAAAAGTATTTGCAAATTTAACAAAAAAACTTTCCAAGTTTTATCTTAGAATAATATAATGATAAAATAAACAAGACCAACACGTAGAATGTGTGACCAGTTTTGCTTTATTGCTTCATCTGACTGAATTCAAACCGAATTCAATATCATTATGTCATTAAATATATTCTGTTTCTAAGTGATCAATAATAGAAATAATGAGTCTTTGTCATTAACAAATATTTGACATGGAAACATGCATATACAGCACAGATTAATGATATTTTAATAAATAAAATATCTAAAACTGGATCTTATAAGATACATATATCTCTAATGCACATTTGAATAAAATGCAATTATATATATATATATATATATATATATATATATATATATATATATATATATATATATAGATAGATAGATAGATAGATAAGTAGATAGATAGATAGATAGATAGATAGATAGATAAGTAGATAGATAGATAAGTAGATAGATAGATAGATAGATAGATAGATATAAATCATTGACAAATGTTCACTATTTGTTGTTGTCAGTGTTATAGTGACCTATGCACTGAGTGCTTCGTGACTGGTTAGAGTCCTGAGCTGGACTGTTGGCCCCAAGCAGGACTGTTGGCCCCAGACTGGGCTCATGGCTCATGGCCCCAGGCTGGGCAGAGCAAGAGTGGTAAGAAAGGTGCCTTTGCCACTCTTGCAGATCTTTGACCTGAGCTTTCTCCTATCATCGTGTACAGCAACAACATGTCCAGCAGTGGGGCAAGGGAGGGGAGGGAATTGGGGGCAGGCAGCAAAAAAATGTCACATGATTTGGGTCAAATTAAGCCCATTTGTGCTATTGGACCGCCTTATAACAGTATTGTGTTAGCCACCTGTGCAATCAGTCACTCACTAGTTTTGGTTGTGAATTTTGAATATGTGTGAGTTGGAATTAGATGTACTGAGTGCACTTATATAATGAAAGTGATTTCCAATCTGGTAAGGGGTAAGCCCTCTTAGAATATTTAGAGTAAGTAGGTTATTTGTTAGCTGTTGTTGTGTTTTAGATGGGGGTCTAAAGGATCCAGTTAGGTTTGTGTCCCAGGTCCTCCTGTGCCAATTTGAAGACCCTAAAGTTGATTTGTGGGGGGGATACTTTTTCTAGAAAAAGGCATTGTTTGCTGTCCGGAAGGGTCTTATGGGGCAGCTTGCAGTGCCATCTGGACTGCCCCTTACCTTTGAGCTTGTCTTGGGGAGTTTGTGGGGCAGTAGGCCATACTGCCCCAGTGCTTAAGCTTTTCCAGAGCTTGTGCTCTTCCGGAGGGGCAGGGGATTTATGGGTCAGCAGGCTGTTCTGCCTGGACTGTCCTTTCACTTTGTGTTTGTCTGAGAGTTGGGGTTTGTGGGGCAGTAGGTTGAGCTGCCTATTTGCCCCTTGAGTTGAAGTGTGCCTGGCAATTTTAAGTTATTTGTGTCTTTTTGTATTGGCATTCTTGTTTGTGTGGTAATTTAAATCTTTTCTGAGTGGTAAGTTGTATTGATGTGGTATTGTACAGCTTTTCCTATACATTTCTGGTTTTGGTTGCAAGCTGTAGGCCTTTTTGTGAGGCGAGGGTGGTCGGGTGTTTGAGTCCTTACTGTTTTGCTTATGGGTCTCTCGTTTCATGTGTGTATTGGTGTTGAGTCATGTTTTGTGAGCTTGTGTCGTTTTGGTCATTTGTCGTCAAGTCTGGTTTGTAGTTTTAGTGGTAGGTTGTGTTATGGTAGGGGTGGTTAGTATGGAAGGGTTGATGGAGTGTTAGCGTGGTTGTTCAGGTTGTGTTATTTTTTTAAAATCTTTTAATTTGTTTATGTCCTTTAGATATTTTATTATGTTTTGGTAGGTGAGATCGGAAATTTTGTCTTAAGTTGGGGTTGAGCATGTTCAGGTAGGTCATGGGTGCTCCAGTTTTCTGCTGGTAGTCATTCACAGAATTGTTTGCTTGGTGGTATTTGCTACATTTGTTGAAGATTTGTTGGAGGGTTTTCATGTGAGGGGAAATGTGGGCATTTCTGGTCTGTATTTTGTCTGTCCAATAAGTATTTTCCAAAACGGGGTTGTAGAAGGGTTTTGCCTGTTTTTAGACTGTTGAATATTTGTTCCTTTGAGTTTTTTGTATTTGTTGATGGCTCTGGATAATTTAGGTTTAAGTTGATAGAATTGGCATCCTTTGCTGGTATTGGTCCAGTGAATTTGCCACTTAATGTTGAAGTGTTTCCTTACATGGCTGAATAATTTGTGTGTGTGTTATCTCCCAGTGGTTGGATTTGGGTGTGAATAAGGTTTCAAGAAGATGCCAGGTCTGCTTTGTTGAGGGTACCCATTGGAAGTCGACTATGAGTGTAGCTGCCTTAAGAGCAGTCAGTGTGTGTTCCAGTAGATTTGGTCTGTCTTAGGTTGTGTTCGTTGACAGTGTGTGTTCCAGTAGATTTGGTGTGCCCGTTGACAGTGTGTGTTCCAGTAGATTTGGTCTGCCTTAGGTTGTGCCCGTTGACAGTGTGTGTTCCAGTAGATTTGGTCTGCTTTTGGTTGTGCCCGTGGACAGTGTTTGGAAAACGCTGAGGAAATCTGTGATAATGAGATATTGTGGGTTTGTTTGGCTATTGATTCAAAATAAGGGCTTGTTTTTGTATGTGGAGCACCTGTCAGGTAATCTTGCCTTATCTTGTGGTTGAGTTCTAGGATTACTATGGCCGCTGCTTTTGTGTTGCTTTCTATGGATCTGGATCTGTCAGTGTAGATTTTAATGTATTGTTGGCTTTGGCTTTCTAAGATGGAGTTGATGGTAGTAAGAAGTTTTCATGGGTTGTGTTGTTTGTTTTACTTGCCTTTGAGCGTGAGGTTGGTGGTTTCTTGTTTCTCCATGGTGATACGTCGCGGAAAAGACATTGCTCGGCCTGTAATGTTAGGTGAGGATTAGTTTTTTTGATTGTGTGTATTTTGTTGCAGGCTGGTGGGTTGGGCATTCGTTTGGTGAGGAAGCAGGTGTTGCATTTTTGGAATGTTATTTTGGTTGGGTTGGTGTCTATTAGAGTAGTATTTTGTATTGTATATCTCAGTAGTTCTTCTCGCCTGAGGTGTTGGGGAAGATCGCTGTGAGGATTTGTATTTCTCCATTGAGGTGTTAGGCGGAGTGCCTGTGCAGAGGTAGAGTGCTCAGTACTGTATGTTGTCTAGCTTTTTAAGTAGGTGTGGGTTGGCGGAGTTGGCAGCCATAATTTAGTTTGGATCTGATGAGAGCCCTGTAGATGAACAGGAGGGTCTGTTGGTGTGCTCCCCGTTTGGTGCCTGTAAGGTGTTTGATTAGGTTGAAATCATGTTTGCAACATTGGATGAGGTTGGTAATGCGTGGTGTCCGTGTTAGTCGATCGTCAAAGATTACTGCTAAGAAGTAAGTTTGGGTTGCAAAGGTGATTATCTGTCCTTGCAGGTAGTGTTTATGGTTGCTGGCTTGCTGCTGGGATGGGGGAAAAGAGTATTTTGGCGGTTTTATCTATTGAGATCTTAAATCCCCAGGTGGTGTCTCATGTGGTGATGAAATCCATGTTGTTGTGAAGTTGTTGGATGTATGTGGTGTTATTCGGGTTGCCCTTCTTCCAAATTCAGCTATCGTCGGCGAATTGTGATAGAGCGGTATCATCCTTGATATAGTATGTGATGTTGTTTAGTACTAGGTTGAATAGCGTTTGGCTGATGAGACTGCCTTGCGGGGTACCGTTTTCTAATGTTTGGCTGAGGGTGAGGTCGTTTCCGATCCATACTTTTAAGTGTCTGTCAGTGAGGAAGTTTTCAATCTATTGATGTAGCCTCTCCTTAGTGCTGAATTGTTTTACTTTGGATATTAGTCCCTTTGTCCAGACTAGGTCAAATGCTTTTTCAAGGTATATAAAAATAGCGGTGAAGTGTCTGTTGGCATTGAGTTTTTCTTTGAAGGCAAGTTTGATGTTGGCCTCTAAGGATAAGAGTTGGTCTAAGATTGTTTTCTTATTGTGGTAACCGCTCTGGTTTTCATTTAAGACATTGTTAGTGTCCAGGTGGTACTTGAGTGCAATGGTTATCGTGCTTTCCATTAATTTACATATGGGTCTGTGTGATGAGATTAGTTTGGGTTTTGTCCACGGTTTCAGGATTGGAATGACGATCATTTGTTTCCAGATTTGTTTTGTTAATTCCAGTGTTATGTTTTGCATATTTGGTGGGAGTTGTTTGTAGATTGTGTAACCTATGTTATCATCTCCTGGTGTTGTGGTCTTTTTGTGTTGGAGAGCTTGCGTCCATTCGTGTATTGAGAATGTGTTGTTGAATGGGTGCTCGTCGCTTATGTCTTGTGCTGTTCGATCGGTGAAGATGTTGGGGTAGGTGTTTTCTAGTTGCACTCTTTGTTTGATGATGGTTGGCGGGTGGTTGTGGTTGCTGCTGGCTTGTGCGAAATGGTTTGCAAGTGTGTCTGCGGCGTCATTATTGCTGGTCTTTGCTGTTATGGGGTCTTGCTTTGAATGGCTTTACTGTTATGGGGTTTTGCTTTGAATGGCTTTTAATATGACTTTGTTGTTGGTGTTGTATGCCGCTGTTGAGGAAAAGTTTTTGCATGAATGTTATTTTACTTTTTTGATGGGGATTTTCTAGCTGTTTGTAAGTGTTGAGGTCTGTGGTTTGTGGATTGTGTGCGTTGGAATTTGTTAACCTTTTCTCCCTGAGTGCTGTTTGACAGCATTCATTCCACCATGTTAACATATATTTTGGTGGTTCCTCAGTTGTTTTTTAAATGGAGAGTTGTGTTGCCTTTGGTATTGTTTTGGTTAGGTTACGGTAGTATGTGTCGGTGTTATCTGTTATTTCTGTTTGTTGTATACTCTGAGGACGGCTTAGAATTAGGTTCAGTTGGCTTTGTCTACTATTTAATTATAACTCAAATTTATATAATAAATAAATTTTTAAAAATAGTGTGCATAAATACTTATAAATAAATAAGTATTCTATAAATAATAATTCATATTCAGAATTTTTTAAAATGCCGTTTTGATTTTTAAGGAATTATTAAACTTATTTTTCATATTAGTGTATACTTTAACTAGTGAACTTATTCAATAAATAATAATATAAAAGTATTCCTAGCTATTTTGTAAACGGGACATAATTAAAAATTATTAGTTTACCGAATGTCGTATAGCGTTTTGGAATTTAGACCGTTTGGGTATACCGTATTAAAAGGGTGAATTAAATAGGTTTCCTTTAGCAGAGGTTCCATCTCAGACTCAGTTGTAACAATAGGTTGAAAGGAGAAATCTTGCAAAGTATGGGAACTCTTGTTAAAAAGTGCGGCAACATGAGATGAAAATTATTGATCGATTTAATTTTTTATGTCTAATCTGTGTTGGTTCGTACGTTTAGATATTTGTTGACTGTTTTGTCCAATATATTGGATGATATATTTTTTTGCATGTGATCTAATAAATAACATTTGATGTTGCACAATTAATATCACAATGCATATCACAATTAATATCACAATGCATATCACAATGCCTATCACAATGAATATCACAATGCATATCACAATGCATATCACAATTAATATCACAATGCCTATCACAATGAATATCACAATGCATATCACAATTAATATCACAATGCATATCACAATTAATATCACAATGCATATCACAATGCCTATCACAATGCCTATCACAATGCATATCACAATTAATATCACAATGCATATCACAATGCATATCACAATGCATATCACAATGCCTATCACAATGCATATCACAATGCATATCACAATGAATATCACAATGCATATCACAATGAATATCACAATGCCTATCACAATGCATATCACAATGCCTATCACAATGCATATCACAATGCCTATCACAATGCATATCACAATGAATATCACAATGCCTATCACAATGCATATCACAATGCCTATCACAATGCCTATCACAATGAATATCACAATGCATATCACAATGAATATCACAATGCCTATCAAAAGTTTATTTCTTATTATTACTATTGAAAGAAGTATTTTCATTAATAAAAGAACAGTGAATATTTAGGTCTATTACATTTAATTGATGACCCCTTTTTATATGATTTTTTTCTGAGTTAGAATTAATTAGGAAATCTTTAAGATTTTTAGGTCTTTTATAAGTAAGTGTAGGTATGCTTTAGTGTAGAAGCGATTTAACACTTGCTTTCCGTGATAATTTTAACAAATCCCAATATTTATTGATAATCGTACCTATATTAGACAAACTTGGATTATATTCAATAATAAAATAAATGATGTCTTCATTTTTATTTCTAAGTTTAATTGTTAAGATTCAAGTTGCGTAAGAAAAGATACTTTATGAAAATCAGTATTAATGATTTCCTAACTCTGTCAAAGATGATTTAAAAACTGTCATCCGAAATAATTCTTCTATATCTGTTTGCTTGCCTGTAAGGTATTCCGTTTTTACATGATTTAGGATGACATGATGATTATTCAACAGGTTGATGAATATTCGTGTTTTTATACGTTTTCTTGAAAGACACATATATAACACCAATGTTATATTATTGAAATTAAACCAGTGGAGTTGGGATAGCGGAGTGTTTAACGCGTTGGACTAGTGGACGAAATGATATAACTTCGATTCCCACTGGCGGATCGGGTACTGTGGTGTGCCCTATGGCAAAGCAGTATACTTTGTCTTTGTATAAGCTTCAGGGTGTTGCTGTGCCACAAAAGGCCAAAATTTAAACAAAACCAAACTCAATTTCTTCAGTTGGATTAGCCCAGGTCTGCGTCCCTGAGGAAGGCACATATTCTAATAATCTTTGCATCGTGTAATTTTCCTGTATTGCTAATTACCAAACCATGCTATTAAAACACACATTGGTTAAAATCATGGCATTATTTGTTAGTAATAGATGTCGTTCTATTATCCTTATATCTTATCTTTATTAACTAAAGTTCAATTTTTCTTTAAATAGAACATTCTCTTTTCTTCATTATTTGATATGACAGGATTTGTCTTCGTAAATCATTATGAGACTGTCGACACTGAAACAGACCTGCAAAATTATTGTAGGTGTATATCTCTCGTGACTTTATGGACAGTGATACTCGATTGCAGACCCGAAATTATTTTGTTGAAAATTTGTCTTTCAGGGTTAACATTGCTATAAAATAACTTTATGTAAATCACAGTTAATTTTGCATCAAGTGCCGACGACAAGCAGTAGTGTTAAGTTGGAAACAATGTTCTCGGTAGACATTTTTGTAGACACGCACAGGGTTATCGAGCATTACCTGACATTCAGAGTAAGTATTCTCTGTTCATGAAATAGCAAAATATTTTATCTCCTCACAAACAAAAACCCTATTTTATATTCGAATAGACTGAACTGTCAATAAAACCCGGCATTGTATTTGCACAGCGTAGTCTATTGTTGAAAGGTTTACGACTGTATCATATCGTGTGGAGTTGGCAAAATGGTGGTATCTTAATCTCAAGGGCCAAAAATGGCATCCTTGAATAATACTTATCGAAAGAGGAAATGTCTATACTTTTGCCGTGTCTGTTTGAGGTTAGATAGAAGACGCTAACTATTGCCGGATTTACAAATGTAACAAATTATCTTTCGTTTTAACGATGGGTTATATAAGAATAAAAGAAAACTAATTCGTGATTCCTTGTACAAATTCGAGGGATTTACTCCAGGTAAGTGAGCTTGACACATTTGGTCATCCTCGACAATCTATTTTTTAATATTTTTATTTTTGTTTTTGTTGTATGCATTGAAATATGTTATTTTTACCATTCGTCGTAATTTGAACCAATAACGTGACCTGGTGAAGCGTTACGTTTGTGAATGGACAAATTTATGTTGCAGCTGAAAATTTCGCATGACATCAACTTCTTCGATGACGGATCAGCAGTAGCGGCGCGTGGGGATTAGGGGTGGGAGGTGCAACTGCCCCCATTCCAACAGAGGAACGATACGCCGTCGAGACCTTAGCAGCTGAAATGTCCATCGGTACAAGAATGCCTCGTATGCCACCAAATAAGTGTGTCTGGTTTAAGCTGAGTAAGTAATATATTTGTGAAAGGTTTTGCTGTGAAAGTACTGCAATGCGCTCATAATGTAAAAGAAAAAACGCGGCGTTATTTACTGGTGCTGGACGTGTGGAGCACGTGTTAGAAGCTAGTACCTCCTATGTGTGAGTTGTGATGGAAATTACACTTCTAATAAAGTTGGCTAGTAAAGAGACATCAGTTTTTAAAAGTTATATGCAAAACAAAGGAAACTGTAAATAGGTTGTAAAATATCCGCAGAGCCAACGGAAAATTTTTATTTATTTTTTATGTCGGTCTAGCGATGAATGAAAATGTAAGATCAGATATTTAATTAGAGATTGTGCCGGTATAGGAACACACAATCATGCATTCATTGTAATAATGAATGAGATTCTCTGATTGCAACTTCGCTAGCCAAGGTTCCGATATGTTAAGCTTATCTACACCTTGGCGGATCGAGCAGATATTTGAGTCCTTTGTTCTAGCGATATCTTATGGATTTCATGATTTGCCTCTCTTATTATGTAATGCCAACTAACGGGCACTGTACATCAGCCAAAAATGGTAGAGGTAATTGACTACAAAAGGATACTTTTTAAGTTTAGCATCGAATTTATGACAACGTACCAGATATAAGTCAGTACAGGTGTATTGGAGTAAAAGTATTTGTACGGTACATGAAGGACACGCTCCAGCGCCAATACAAAGGCAATAATCTGCAAGGTCAGTGAATGCACAAATGCAGGGAGTTGAAAGGTCAGACCAAGCACATGAAAGGACTGCGAGGTCTTGGCGGTTTCTAGCATTCGTATTGCGTAGGCTGAGTGTTTAGCAAGGGACTATCGAGCAACTGTCATCCAAAACCACAGGCTTGTACCGTACGAAAAACTAGAAGTAGAAGTGGAAACAGTCATTATCAAAGAGCCAGTGCCTATCACCTAACAAAAGAGCTACACATCAGATCTGCCCTTGGAAATCCCATTAGAAGCCACAGTAGAGCGTTTTGAAAAGAAGTTTCAAATCAAAGTTACAAAGGCCAGAATGGATACCCACCCAGGATACCCCATTACAAATGGAGTAAGGATTCTTGAAGTAGAAAATGGATAGATCAAAACGACGAAAAAAATCGTCTTTTCCTACCTTATAAAGATGTGGTATAGAGGGTGACTATAACACAGCAAATGTAATAGATCTGGGAAAGCAGGACACATACCAAAGAAATATCCAACACCACAAGAACAGAAAACATAACAAGGGACAACCAACATTAGCAAATTAAAAATCTACCCCAGAGTAAACAACAACAACAAACAGTTCAAAACAAGCAACTACAAAAAAGGAAACAGGGAAACGGCAAACGAAGGAGAAAGAGAAACAACAGCAACAAAAGGAAGCACAAGATAAACAACAGGAAAAAAGAATTACTAGAGAAGCAGCAGAGCATCAGTCGGCAACAAATCCAACAACACAAAACGTACCAAAATTACAATCAAATGAGAGAAAAGAGATAATGCCAACAACATCAGTAACAAAGGAAGGAAACAATGACAAAAATCCAAAACCCAGAATCCAGACATCAGCCTTTATGGAATAGAACACACAGAAGAAAAGGCCATGATCAAAAAAGAAAACCCAGAAGAAAGCTAAAAAATTACAGAAAATGGAAGTAGAAAACTAAATGCGGAGTCTGGGGAAGATAATGGAAGGAAACGGAGAAATTACTACAAACTCGACGTCGACGAAGAGTTAGAAGAGACAGAATACATATGCAGCGATTTTTCAACTGATGATTTTTTTTATTAAAAAAAACAACACAAAAACAAGAACAGCAACAAAAATCCTACAAAAAGACCCTTAAAGGACAAAATAATTGTGTTACACTCATGCAAACACCATAAAATTAGTTAGACAACAAAACAATTTTGGTATAGACCTAAACAAAAAGGATACAAAAACACATTGTTAGGGAAGAGCAATAACTTTGACAAATACCCTAGGCTAGGGGTCACTAACAAACTGTCTTGTGGAGACAAGGGATGAAACCATGTCCTCTTTAGCTCTATGCACTCGAGAGGAAGGGAGTTTATAACTTAGATCCCATTACCTAAAACTGCGCTTAGGAAATGTAACATTGTATGTTGAACATAACCTTGTCCAATATTGAGTTCATTTCTGTTTAACCCGAATATAAGTTTTTTTAAAAATTGTATTCTGTGTAAACAGCTAATACAATGTTAATTATTCTCTGTGTTTATGTGTTTAAAATTATTATTATTATTATTATTATTATTATTATTATTATTATTATTATTATTATTATTATTATTATTATTATTATTATTATTATTATTAGAATTAAATATATTCATTTTATTCTAGGTCTAGGTTGTGGAATTTTCTTAATGTATTTTACATAATACAGGTTATGGTTTTTATTTTGTGAACATCAAGATCATTCTAGAAGGTTATTTTCCATTAGGAGCAGAGCTTTTGTTTCTTAAAAACTGCTAATTTTGTGACCTGAGGTCAAGTAGGGAACTATATAATCCGACAACTGAGAGGATTTTTTTCAGTCGTGCTTTAAAGTCTAGCACTTTGAAGCTGCAGTATATGTTGTGTCCAGTTGGACTGAATTTTATTTCTTCAAATTATTGAATTCAAGTGATTATTTTCTCTGGAAATACAAAATGCTCTGATCAAATTCCTCGATAGAGACATTCGCTAGAATTTAAAGAGTATTTAAATCTGGAATGATGTTTTTGTGATTCAACAAAAGACTGTTGACACATTAACACTCTATAAGCTACCACAAACACATCATCGCCTTCAGGTTTTGGATTTATTCTGGACTTCTAGTGAATTTTATTCAGGACTTTAAATTATTGGGACTTGTGATTGCAATTCTTGTATTATTTTGGAATTTAATTTGCAATATCATTTCCTGAATAATTTAATACAAGTTGTTTGTTTAGTCCATGCTTGTATAAATTTTGACCTGATTAATCGGTATAGCTTAAAATAGTTTTAAATTTTTGAATATATTATTCGGTCTAGGATTTTATGAAAAGAATTTAAAATCGGTTAAATATAGTTGAGTGAGCTGGAGTTTTATTTTAGAAAAATAAAAATGGTGCGGGGTCACAACTTGCTGAGCTAGGCTATTTTCAGATAAAATGGGGTGGGAGAGGGGCGCATCTAAGTGAAGTTAGGTTATTGAAAATAAATGGTCGAGGTCACGTGTGTGTGTGTGTGTGTGTGTGTGAAAAATACAAGACAAATTGAAAACGGTGGTGTGGTGGTGGGTGTCACAAGTTAGTGAGATGGGGATGAGTAAACAATTTGTAGACAGGTATAAAGTGATTGATTTACCTAGGATGCAAATAATTATTCTATACTACTTCTCATTCTAGCTAAATATTTCATACATTGTGTGCAAAACGATAGGCAAGTGTATGCCCTACTTTCCGGCTAATGAGATGGCTAAAACTATTTTCCAGGACTGAAGAATATCTGCCAGCAAATAAGACGCGCAAACCAAGCGGATTTTTGTTGCAGAAATGATGAAATGATCATAACAGCTTCTGAATTAGAAAAAGAATCATCGGACAGTATCATCGTACCGGACAAAATAATGTCACGTACAATCATCCGCAGTGAAGGTCACCTGAGCAAGTTGCAGACTCCATCTAACGATAGAAATATATGGAGCACGGGGTAAGTCGAATTTGTATCTATCCATGTCTTAGGGTCATACTCGAACAAAATATAGTAAGAATGAATCGTTATCTTAGCTACATCCTATCTTATAAACGCCTTACATACATACAATCTCATTAACGTAGAGATTACCTGTGCTAAAAACATTTCCATTTAAAATCGAATATTGCTAAATACTATCACGGCAAAGTTTACCTCAGCAACTGTTTAGTGCTTAGAGTGAACGTACCTTGTCCGACCACAACCACCCCGCCTCCAATCAAACAAACAAAAACACAAAACAAAACAAACAGAAATATACAGTTAACGAGTCTTTCGATATGTTATGTTATGAGTTCAGATTGTCGACCTCTTGTAGCGCATTTTCCATCCATAATTTATGGTGCGTTTTTCATCACAGAAAGGAAGTCATGGGCATATAAAATGTCCCCCCTGTCAAGTTAGGCTGCTTTGAAGCAGTTTTTGTAGCACTTGCTGTTGTTCTGCTTATCTGTGTTGTTAAAATGTCTATTAAGTATGTCAAATGACGACCAAACTATTTAAAACTCCTTTCTGATCTAATATTTCACAATTTAAACCATGTTATTTTATTTTTATGTTTCACGTTTTTCTCTACAGAAGTTTTCTGCCATCACATCATTTTATCCAGCAAGCTATATCGCAGTTAATTTGCTTCATAATTAGCATTGATGCCTAAATAAGAAAGACACAATACCCCTCAACGCTCATCTTTGAACTTTTAATGGTTGGTTATATGAAATGTCTATCCAATAGATCAGGGGAAAAAGACCAGTATGAACCCGGGAGACCTCTTCCTTGTCTTATAGGCTTCCATCTTGAGAAGATAGCGCTTTTATAAAGAGGCATTCAGATTTGGACATCTTCTTTTGGCTGGAACTTCACGTATATTGCAAAAAGTAGGTACATGTTAGTGAAAATATATATGTCTAGTAATAGTTGATACAATCCAAGCTATCTTAAGAACTTCCAACGGTTTATATATGTGTTTCTCTTTTTTGGGTGTGTGCGAGTGGGTAGGTCCGTTTCGAATTGATAGTCTTATATCACAAGAACCAACCTCATTGTTTATAATATTAGGTCTGATAGGTGTATTAACCTTTTGTTGTTTCATGTGTCTCTTTTAAAGTAATTGCGTGGATAATAGGCATGAACCGTGCCGTATTTCTATCAGATTTGATTTTAAAACTATTCCTCCTTTTACATTTTGGTGGGTCCCTGGTGGCCGACTGGTCCGCATTTACCCAGTGTTTAGATGTGACAGAGTTAGCCAGTAGTTACTCGTGGGTTGTTGGTTGTTACTGGGGTTTTCACGGGTTGTTCCTCAAGCAGTTATACTGTATACTGGCTGCCATGTATAGCTTATCGCGTGCTGAAAAATGGAGTTAAATCCAGAAAAGTACAGAAGAAACAAAAGCAAAATCAAAACAACAATTTTAATTTAGGTTCTAAAGAACTTTACCTTTTTACACCGAATATATTGCTGATCACACAATCTTGCTCGTGTTCTTTCTGCTGATCAGAAAATATTGGTCTGACGCACTTTTTTACTTTTAAAAGAAAGCGTTGAACAAGTTCATTCTAATTTGAATTCGACACATAATTTACATGCATTTCTTCCAAAGACTCAAGCATGATACACGATAAAAAATTTCAATTTATTTATTTTGTTTTTATTCCATCGGCCATCATACAGATCTACTGTCTCATGACGCGCTGAAGAATCGAGGGTTTAAGCCGTTATACTTACGTACATACGGTACTGTGAAATCATTATAGAAGATTTCAACAATACGGTTTTTAGTCTGGTTCAGTTGATATAGTATAACAGACTTGTATCGCAAATCTATTTTTGTTTTGTCAATGTTTTACATTTGATGAAGGGTACACTGTTCTACTTATGGCACAAGAGCAAGACTCCGTTCATTTATGACTATGTTATGCGGTAAAACTGGGCGTTTATACCGAGGTTTGTCATTATTTTAATTTCCCCAAACAGAATTTCCAAGCGTTGTCTGTGCGATATGAGTGTTGGTGCGTTCGAAGGAGGTAATTGTCTCCTGCCGACTCTAACTCACACTCTGTCACTGGTTCCAAGTTTGAAGATGTCAATGCTCAAGACATCTATTTGGAATTAAGTCAAAATTGTAGTACTACTTTGCAATACGTTCACAGCTTTGTGGCATTTTCAAGATCTTTGTAACCGTAGTTCTTCCTTTGGTGTAGCTATTTTCATTATTTCGTTATCATAGCTGATTTAGAGACGTTTATCTTAAGCTTGATTTTCATGCCCAAAAGGTTTTGTGGACATTACATTTCAATTAAACCAATATGAACATTCAGCGGCGGATCCCAGGCGGGTTTAATCCAAAATGGCTTGGATTATATACATTTTATTTTTAAAATTGTTAATACTCTCTTTCTTCATTATAAAATATACCGTTTTAGGTGTAGAAGGGCGTGTTGAGTTGTGGACTCGAAAAATCACCAGCACAATCATAAACTGTAGAAGCAGATCGGCCGTCTCAAAATCCGATGGTAGTTAATGTAATTCGATGTTTGAATTATATATATATATATATATATATATATATATATATATATATATATATATATATATATATATATATATATATATATATATATATATATGACATCATAAGTAGGAGAATTTCATTTTGAGATAAACTTCTGATAGTGAGTACAACTGTTTCACGTCATCAACTGCTAATACAGTAAGATCTATTTTGAATAACTGAAGAAAGTTGTACTAATTTAATGTTTTCTAATTATTGAATAAAGCTGTATTAGTTTTAGTTTGATACACACAGGTTGTATAAGATTCGTTTCACACAACTCCAAACTCATTAATGACGTTACTATGTGACTGTGCTAAGCGTTATGCCGTAAAAATATTGTAACCTCTAAAGTGCAAGAGAGTTAAACCCATTCTCTGTGTCTACATATTGAAATCTTCGATAACTCTAATTAGAACTAAGTCAGAATCGTAGAACTTTCAGGATCTTAACTTTCGATAAACTTTTGGTTTGCGTAATTTTCTTGATGTAGATAGACAAAATCGAACCTAAGTTTGGTCGCATTGTCGTAACTAGAGCAGTATCATTCATAATTTAGGGCGAATTGAAGTAGATATACAAGTAACATACCTAATTTTCGGGCTAATTGGGGTAGACAGACAAGTATCGTACCTAATTTCGGGTGAGTTGGAGTAGATAGACAAGTATAATACCTAAGTTTGGGCGCGTTACGGTAGATAGACAAGTATCATACCTAATTTGGCGTGTGTTTATCTAGAATTCGGGTTTGGTGCTAAAAACGCTTAGAGAATACATGTTCGTGGTTCTCGAAATGAGACAAAATGACGCGAAGAGATATTGACTTTATTTGGTAACAAAAATTCCTTATTGTGTTAAATTCAACTGTCATAAAATAGATATTGAAATCTTAAATCGAACACGTTTATTACTGGTACTATAAGTCATATTCATTGACTCTTATACCTCATATCATCTCTCATAAAACATGGCGATCGATCGCAGTGGTTATATCGTAATAGCTTTTCAATTTCAGTCTTGAAACTCCGGTCCGCTTATGGGGTGACACTTTATCAAAGTAACATATTAAAAGTCACATATCTCTCACTATACCCCTCATTAAAATCAATGGAAGTGTCAACGTATCGCTCGGACAGATAACAAACTTTTAATAGATTTCAACTAGAAAACATCGATTATGGAGCACTAAATCATCGCATGCGGCTTGGTGATGAGTTTGGAAACGATTTAAACCCTAGGTAAGTTCTTCAATATGATTTGCCTTTTTTCACTATTATTCTCGCAATCAACAATGTATATATTTCATACCAGAATATTAAGTGCAGAAGCAATAAAGTAAAATGGTTTGTCCATAGGCACACCGTTGTCAGTCAACTCGTGGTGGTCGGAGCAGGACTGCGAGTCCATCATGCTAATCACTAATCTACCGAATTATTTCATAGAACTACAGTTTTGAAACTGTTTCTAGTTATTACTATCAAGGCTGAAAAAAATATCTAACACGTAACAATAGTTTTCAAGATTCATGAAAAAGTGTCCTATAAGACAAAGAAAAGACTTTCTCCTTAAGAGATACCGATGTTTAGTTAAGTAATGCATTTAGCTTTGTTTTGATGATTTGGTGCAGTTTTAATAGCACCTACCCTTACCTTAGAGTAGCTAAGACGTTATATTACCTTTATCGATAACTGACATATCGCTGCTGTCTGTGTGGGTTCTCGACTGTGACTCAGCCATCGTGGATATGTGAGAAAGTTTGCCAGTTGTTCATCGTGGGACAGTGGTTCTTTGGGGGGTCTTTTTCCGGGTTTATTCTCCATCAAATATACTGACCGCCATGCATAGCTTATAAAGTGCTGATAATGGCGCTAAAACTATAACAGCTAGCTAATAATTAAATTAAGAGTTAATGTTGAGGTCACTCCGCTTCTAGATAGATATTTGTTTTAATTATTGGAAATTATGTTTTTAAGAGATCCCAACAAAATGACTTTATAATAGTTTTTCATCAACGTGTAGATTTGGACAAGATGCAGGCATAAGAATACACATGTCTGCGGTTTTTATTTTTTTTTTTTAAATATACTTGTTTCATTACGATTCTCCGATTCTCTCCTCAGATTATGACTTGAGTAAGATAGTTTATCAAAAATTGGGATTTGTGTCAGAAGAAAGAATAGTTCAAGTGAAAAGTAATTAGCTTAGTTTTGAAAACTGTTAACCTTGGCGTGTTTGTATTCCTCCAAAGAGAAGAGCAGTTGAGCATCTCACGACTGAGGAAGAAGAAAGATTTGACTCAGAGATAAAAAGCGGAACTCTTATAAAAAAAAAATAATTCAGGTAACTATGATGTGCGACAATAAGTGTTTATTCCTTGATGCGTGCTAAATGTTCTTTAAAAACTCACGAATTTTAACCAAAGAACAAGAAGGAGATATAAAATTATTTATTAAAAAAAAGTTATACTGAAACTTGGGCTAGATTAATGTCCCATTAGTTCGATGCTAACTTATTAAGCGCTATTATATATATATATATATATATATATATATATATATATATATATATATATATATATATATATATATATATATATATATATATATATATATATAAGAAAAACTATTAAGTTTCAAGCTTGGAAAAAGGAACATCCAGGAGACATTTTAAAATATCAGTTTGTTCACAATTTTTGTAATTGCTTTATATGTTGTATGTGATTATTATTGTAAAAGTATATTGCAAGCAGATGTGTTGTTATAATCATTGCGAATATGTTCACAAATGAGTGGCAAAAGCGTTTATCTGCACATTTATTTATTGAATGACACCTGAGCATTGTGCATCATCACATCTTGCTTTACTGCGCTCGCGTACATGTGATGATGTCACTTTGCACCCAAGCTTGTTAGTCAGCGCATTTACTATCTGCTAGTCTAATAGCCAGTTTTGGATATTACCCCTACGTTGATTAAGAGCAAGAAAATAGTACCCAATACTTTATTTTCATGGCTTGCTAAGTTCAATATATTATGTCTTAATTGCAAGTTAAACCAACTAAAATTCTTATTAAAACAATGTGTCATACTAGTATAGCGGAGTGCAACGCAGGGAACCAGACTAAGCAGTGATCGGTTATGAACAATACTGAAACTTGGGAAGTTTGAGGTTCATTTTCCATCGGTAGTGAAAGAAATCTACGTTTGTTAAAAATGATGGAATATTATGCAGTCAAAGAAACACAACTGACAAGATATTAGGACAAATGACGCCATATATCAGTGAGAATCGAAAGTACCGTTATGAGCCAGTCAAAATCCGTCTAAAAATATCGTTGGGATTGTCTCATGGTGGCGGATATATTTGAAATTGCAGTGTGTATCATAATTGTTGCCAAGATACTGTGGTCTATCAGTCTTCAGTAATACCAAAAAACGGTACAGATTCATTTTGGACTAGTTTTTGTTTCATTAAATTCCAAGTGCATGATACAACAATGATGTTCAGAATGGAAAAAGTGCACTGTTTATGTGGAAGATAAATTGTTGTTTGATACGTTTTATTAAAAATCAGTCTCTCTCTCTCTCTCTCTCTCTCTCTCTCTCTCTCTCTCTCTCTCTCTCTCTCTCTCTCTCTCTCTCTCTCTCTCCATCACTGGTACGTTTTATTAAAAATCAGTCTCTCTCTCTCTCTCTCTCTCTCTCTCTCTCTCTCTCTCTCTCTCTCTCTCTCTCTCTCTCTCTCTCTCTCTCTCTCTCTCTCTCTCTCTCTCTCTCTCTCCATCACCGGTCTAAGGTAGAATGAGTTACGGCCTCTGGATGCCATCCGAATATTTCAGTAGTCATCATTTCACTTTTCCGTCTCCAATTCTAGGTAGCCGTAGCCAGAAGTAGTTTATCGAATGTAGGCGCGTACTTACCATAGTGGCCATCCATAAATGACGTCACGCGATTTTTAGCCGATTTTTTACCCCTTCCCCCTCGTCACACGTCGTCACAAAAAGTCAGACCCCTCAAATATGACGTCACAAAAGTCTGCCTTCTCCGAAAAAGACGTTTTTCCTATTTGAAAATTAACATGTTTCAAATCACTTTATTATCATTGTAGTATGTATTTAGTGTGGCGCTGCACTCTGATATTGTAGGAGAAAACATGGATTAAAACGGAGGCACTGGCAAGCTGAAGCTGGTATAAAATTCTTTTGAAAATATTCGTCTTCTAGCTAAAACTGCAGATGTTCAGAATATTGTATTTAAATTCTCCTATCATTATCAAATAAAGTAATTATAACTAAAATACATTGAAACTTTGTAGTAGAACGAGGAAGAATAGAGATAGTAGAATTATGACAATCAGTATGTATTCCACAAAATGAAAAGCCCTGGTAGAATAATCGGGAATATTAAAAATGTTTAATAACCATTAGTCAAAAAATACAAAATTTATGCTTCTCCATTCTCTCATTGCATAGCAAAATGTTTCTTCATGGAATAAATAGGGAGAGCGTGAATCTCTTTATCCTGTGGAATGGATATTCCATTCAGATCAAGCTCTTCTTCGTCTATATAATCTGCACTCTCCATTTTCTTCGTTTGCGATTACAACCATTAGTTCACGTTGCCGACGTGCAGCGACTCTGTAGCCGGATGCGTTTGTCGGAATAATTGATTCTTGCTTGTGTGTTAAAGAATAACTGAGCTACATGACTAACGACGCGAAGTATATGTGACATTTCTTGTAAATCCTATCGCTAAGCACAAATTGTACTGACAGACAGTACAAATCATATGGAATTGACCTATAAGCCAGGAAGGATGTCATCCAATTTCAAACTTTGAGTTGTAAACAGAGACGGAAATTTATAAGATGCTCCGTCTCTTGTTCGTTCTGGAATTTTTAGACCTTTGCTTGTTTGAACAACTGATAAAGGAGGAGGAAGAAATTTCTCTGTTACCACACTGAAATAGGAGCTTCTTGATTTTGAACAGCACTTGTCTGCATTTTACAATTTGGGTCAAGTATTGGCTTGTTTGCACGTGGACGTCATACCATTTCTTATCTCTGGACAACAGCTGTTTTTCATGGAGCTTAGATTTTGTTGGATCGATGGAACTCAGAAAATTATCGACTATCAACTGTGACCAAAATTCGGCTAGAGTATTTCCTGCAAGCTTAAAATTCTTCTTCTGTAAATCAGCATCGATGGTAATTCCTCTTTTGTTCAAATGAATACCGTTGTGGTCATGTGGTAATATCAATCAAGTAAGTTCCTTACTGAGTGGCGCCATTTTTCTCTCGACCCCATTAAATGCACTCCTTCATGGAGCGTTGGTAGCGATGAATAAAGCATCGAAATCGTACTGACAAAATTGGTGGACTGCAACGTTAATCACTTTTTGGTATCTGGGGTTCTCGCCCGGGCCACCATCAACTGTCAATACTAAAATTGGATACACTAGGCGATCAATACCATTCATTGTAATGACGTCAAACTTTTGAGACAAAGCAGTTTTTCGAAATCAAGTCCATGGCTGAATGCTGTTGATGACGAGTATTTTCCCGATCTGATTGATATGTAGGTCGGTCCAGAATAACCAGCAGCTTCTTGGTTTCCTAGACCAATGTACTGAATTTGGATTTCAGCATATACCGAAGGAATTAGCTAGTGTCCTGTTGCTATAACCCAGTCGTAGTCAGGCAAGCTGACTCTGTACTTGGCGTGCGTCAGCTATAGACTTTGCTTGTTAGCAGCGGTCAACCAGATTGGAACACGTGCTTTGTCGTCTTGACTCGAAAAGCACACTTCGTTCGGAACTAGAATGGACTCCAACTCTTCCAAGTGTTTTATTGTTGCCATACAAAACAAACCATCGACATGTTTGGCATGGCGATCGTTCTGTGCTCTAATGAGTTTCACTGGGACCGTTGACACATGACGCTGTCCTTCAAGAGATGAACTGCACCTCAGTAAAAGAGAAAGGTAGAGCCCACATCTGCTTATTGTAAAGCCATCCAGCTTTAACTGTTCAGTCAGCTGATCTAATGTTTTTATGCTTCTGTACACATCACTCTGCCTTCTTTCATGCGATGCCAATCCATGCATAGCAATATCTACAATAGTTTCCAGTAATGAATGCTGATCTCCCTCAATGCTCGACCTACTAGGATGGGCCCTGACGTTTAGAGATGTGAGTAGTTCTGAATTATCATCAAACATTCTCTTTACTTGCCGGAATTGTGCAAAAACTTTCCTAACCACGCTTTCTGCAACTTTTTCTTTATACTATTACTATCAATATGTTGGCAGTCATTTTTCGAATCGATTCCAAAAAAGAAATTGGAAGAAATGTTTAAGTCTGTCTGAATTTGGCGAATTTATCCCACAGTGATATAGTATATCATGCTCTGAAAAACTGTGTAAAACCTCAACACAATAACAGCAACAAATAATGCTTATTGTACCATTCATTTGATAGCGGCTTGGTGTAGGTTGGGGGAGGTATATCTGTAACATGGAATCCTTCCTACATACAAGCGTGACTTAATCGTTTACTTGGATTGGCAGATACATTCACCACTGTTCACATAAAAATGTATTCATAACCCGATATTCCAACTGACATAACTTTATCAAACCAAAGCATTTGTAATCGGCAAAATAGTTCAAATAAGCTAATGTTTCTGATATTATGTAATTCAGACTCTTAATGAAATTTGTTTATGTCCTTCTTTAGTATACTGCTCCCAATCAAATTTATTCAGTCACAAATAAATTAGGGTAAACCTGGGAATTTCTGCATCCAGCAATCATCATTGCACATGAATATCCAAACAATGGAATGTTTATTAGTGAAACTGACACACTTTAGTGTTAACATGGATTGTTTACCATAACAGGTATAAAAATTAAATGACACCACTCTTATTGGTTAACCTGTGCTGAAAAATGACTGTATGTGTACAATGTTCTGTTAATTCGGAAGGACATTTGCTTTTATATTTATAATTCGTAAAGTATTCTTTTAAATTTTAAAGCTTGTAGAACTGCGTCTTTGACCATTTTTTACGCGCAATGAGTGAGAATGAATAAAATTATTTTCTTTTTCTCTCTAAACAATTTTCATTGAAACTGTGATAAACATAATCTCAAATGTTTAATGATTCAATATTAAATAGCCATTTGAGATATTCTTTATTATAGCGTCATTACATCACATTGTAAATATCGTAGGTGAATACTGTATAATCAAACACTGAACTAAACCACATAGTAGCTTCAGTTAGTTATGCAATCGTTCTCTACGTTAAGTTATAAAGAGAATTCTAAATTAGGTTACTTTAACATAAAATGTACATATACCGCTCAGGTCATCAGTGCCGTAACTAGTGACCCTGCTGTACAATAAAGGAGGGGAGGCATTTCTGAAGTTTTGTAGGGGAGGGGGGAAACCAGAATTTTAGGTATATTATTCAGCTTGTTTCATAAATGTCATATAAAACGAATATACGTGTTAAGAGATTCCTAATCCGCCATTAAAAGTAAATGGCATAGGTTACTTCTCAACAAATAGTCGACAAAATACATAATCCGTATGAACAATTAGTATATTTGCATACGATTGTCCTTCGTCCGATGAATCAGCCCAGCCTATCCTCAAATCTGTGTTGATACTGAAGAATGATATGTGTGTCTGATGTGACCTGCTAATGCAGATCTTTCTGGAACCACAGGAGTCTGCAGTTTTATCAATAAAGCACGACCAAATTTCTGACAACATGAAATCACTTTACTGGTATTATAAATTAACACAAGGAATGCAACCGTGACCACAACCCTCCGCTTGATTCGACTTTTCTCACGCGTCTTTTATCGCTTCAGAATCGCAAGATGACTGAAAAACTACACATATCCATTTTTTTTAAAAAGAGTAACGCACCAAAGCATCACTCTCGGACGACCATCACATGAAACCAATCAGGCAAATGGACCCTTTTTTTCACCATTACGGTCAAAAACCCTGAACAGCGCGTTCACTACAGAAAGTAGCCCATTTCTACCACAGGCTAAATAGCGTCATAAAACTAATTTTACAAGATAAAATGTTTAACTTATTATTTTTTCAGATTCCCTTATTTAATAATTTTTGTCTCAATTTCCAGAACAGAAATATGTAGTTAACTTTCTGATAGTACAAATAACGGTTGATGACGTCATCACATTCAATTATAGAGCCTAGTATTAAAAGAGAACAGATCCTGTGCCGTGTTTGGAAAAATTATAAGACCCTCACGCATATTTACTGCAGGGTAAAAACTAGTAGAAATGGGCTACTTCCTGTAATGTATGCGCTGTTCAGGGTTTTTGACCGTAATGGTGAAAATAAAGGTTAATTCGCCGGATTGGATTCATGCAATGGTCGTCCGAGAGTGATGCTTTATTACGTTACTGTTTCTTTGTTTTGTTGTTGTTGTTAAAATAGATATATGTAGTTTTTCAGTCTTCTTGCGATTCTAAAGCGATAAAAGACGCGTGAGAAAAGTCGAATCGAGCGGAGGGTTGTGGTCACGGTTGCATTCCTTGTGTTAATTTATAATACCGTTAAGGTGATTTCATGTTGTCAGAAATTCGTGGTCTATTGATAAAACTGCGGACTCCTGTGCTGGAACACACTTGTGTACTCTTTAGACACTTACTGGTATTTGGTAGCAGCCATTACTAGCGCGAAATTCGAAATGGCCACATGACAGAGGGTTGTTCTATTCCACGAGGACTTACAAGTCACCAAAACAGGACTTACTCCGGAAATACAATGCACGTATAACCAAAAGAGCCCTTCAGCCGACGGTAGATCCACAACCACGAGACAAACCGGTACACCAATGTATGCAGACAATGTTGGCTGCCGATTTTTTGCAGGGTTTAATGAATAGGCGGTATCATCCTCTAAACCGACAGTCAATATCATTACAGGTGAGGGCTGATTTCTCTGCCTAGATTGTCCTCATACCTAATTGAATCAAGGTCGTTTTTTTAAGGTATTAAAATGTTTGGTCTCCGCCACGTATGTATGTATGTATGTATGTATGTATGTATGTATGTATGTATGTATGTATGTATGTATGTATGTATGTATGTATGTATGTATGTATGTATGTATGTATGTATGTATGTATGTATGTATGTATGTATGTATGTATGTATGTATGTATGTATGTATGTATGTATGTATGTAGCTCTTGTTGAAAATAGTAAGAAACGTTGATGCAAAAATTCGTAAAACTATTGGATAGATACAATATTTCATTGTTGACAATCTGGTGAGGGGGACACTTCCATACAATCTTCAGTTACTTGTAAAGTTGCTAGCTTTTCAGTGTGTTGTGGAAAAATATGCAAAGCTTCTTCAATACTACTGCAGTTTCTAACCCCATATAACTGCTATACATTTCACGATAGATTATGCACCTTTGTCTTGTTTTTGTTGCTTTGTTTTGTGTTGGTAATCATACAAAATGACGCATTTACGTTAAAAAGTAAAATTTCAGTGAAGTATTCTCTTAACACACACACTCATACACACACCACAAAAGCACGCACATAAGCATCATATCAAAAGCAATACATTTGACAATATGCTGTAACTATAACAAACTAACATATGTATACTGATATTTCACATAGATCGTAGCTTAGACCCTTTCGTGAGAATGGTCTTTCATGAGAGCCAATAAAACGTTCAAAATAGCACGAAGTTCAATCTTCCAAAATTTATACCATTGTCTTTTTTTTTTCTTTTTCCCAGATTCGTTATCTATCATTAAAGTTTTCGAAAATGACCCACTCAGAGATAACTAAATCCCTATAGCTATATCGGGATTGAGATGAGCTTAAACGCGTTTTGCAGCAGAACCTCTGTGTACAGAGGTTTACTGTTATCTCGACAGGAATAAAACAATTTGATCTATATCGATCATTAGTTGTCTTTGTTTTCTTTTAAACTGTAATGATTTGCATTATGTATTCAAATATTGATATCCAATGTTGGTTTATTGTTGCTCGAACGCATGTAAACTTATTTAATACCGTCAAAAGTGTGTTCAATGTCACCCAAATTCTCATTTTAAACTTCTGTTAGAATTGCATTAAAATAAATTTGTACTTGCAGGCGTATACATACATACATACATACATACATACATACATACATACATACATACATACATACATACATACATACATACATACATACATACATACATACATACATACATACATACATACATACATACATATATACATACATACATATATATATATATATATATATATATATATATATATATATATATATATATATATATATATATATATATTAGCACATCACATATTTATATCCTTTCCTTATGAAAGTAGAATAAAGACTAAGTTCACCTGTGAAAAGTGGGATAGAGACATCAATGATATAATTATGGTATAATTATCCGGATGTCCAATTTCTAAACAAACATATAACTTGAGATCTACTTTAATTTGATCGATAATAGTCAGCAGTGTACTAACGGTAGTGGAGATGGGCACGGAACAGTTGCCCCGGACACTAGAGGTCTTGGGGCGCCAAAACAGCTGATAAAAATTAAATTGCAGGAAAATCGTTGGTAGATCCATCATCGTCGCCTCGGGCACCATTTACTCTTAGTAGATCACTGCTGATAGTTCAGATGAGCTAACCTGGCAGTCCGTGCTGCAAGCAATAGCTTATATAAGCAATGGCACAACCTGTCATTGCTACGGTAGCCGATGTTCTACGCAGTGCAGTATTGCAAGTAATTGGCTCATGTTTTTCCCCCATTTGATTTCTTCAACAGTAGTTTGAAATAATGACATTGTTATTTGAAATGTGTAGATTCCTGTCGATGTCCCAAGTATTATGAAAATCAGTCTTATGTTTATCTAAATTTTAGGCATTTGTTTGATCAGACGGAGGTCACCTGACTTATATTGAAGAAGATCGAAAGAATAGGGCAGGTGACGAATTCGACATGTTGTTATTCATCGAATTTACTCACAAAACATAACTTGCGCTGCCATATTGCTTACGGACAAAACCAAACCTGGAATGACCATATTGTGGTGCTGGCCCTGAACAATATTGATCTGATCAATGTTGTATACAAAATATCACTTACTATTGGGATGTAAGGTAATTTTGCTCCGACCATCTTCAGATCACTCTCTTGAAACTCATTAACCATATGGGGATATTATAGGCATCGGCCTAATTCTTAACCAGCACTATTCAGAATTTTGTTTGCTGTACAAAGTTGAGACTGTATTTACACTTTAGACCGCAAAATTATTTCATGTTCGTTTGACTGATATTGAAATTAGAAAGAAATCAGACAAGAGGATAAACAGCAAATAGGGAGCTACAATAATCAAAATGCACAGTCAAGTTTGGTCATCAGGTAATTTCAGTGTATATGAATCTGAGTATGTTCTAAAGGAAATTTGTACTAGCTAATAACCGCAAATAGGACCGAAAGTCATGTAACCGATTTACATCACAGATTAACACAATGTAATAGCATGCACGAATAAAAAAGAACATAGTTTGCCTTCTAAAGTCTCACAGTTACGATCTATTTAAAGAGAGTTAATTCAACACTGGCATGCTATGGAAGTTGTTTTTGTTTTCTAGTGAAATCGAACTTGAACCGGTGATGATGCGTATTTATTTGTTGACCAAGCTTGGTCAGAACTGTGACTTGATTTCTGGTTGAATCGAAAAACTTTCAGCTAATATTGCTTTGTTGTTTTTTTCGTAGACTATGCAGCGTTCACTCTGTCTATGGTTTTAATTATGGTTTCGAAACTGATACCATTCCGCTTTGCATAAGATGATATTATTGTTTGAAAATCTGACTAAAAATTATGAAAGTAAGCACTTTCTGTAACAAACCATTGCTCGATGCCAGCACCAACAAATTAGCAAAACTGGAATTAATAATCATTATGCTCGTTTTACAAGCTGACTGAAAACAAAACATACCTTTTGCATGTAAATTAGTATTGCGCAAACGAAAATACAATTAATTTGTTATAAATAATTTTGCACAAGGAATCCTGGAATCTTACGCCATTAAATTTTGTTTATTAAACCTAATTCGTTTTATCCAAAATTTTATTTAAAAAATTTGTTTCAGATTCAGCTGTGTATTTGAATAAATAATGAACAAATTCTTTATCAACGAGTTTGTTAAAATCGAGACCATGTTTTCTTAGCTGCACAGATTCTTGTGCTTTTCTGAAATGACTAATAAAATAAGGTGAAAGTGAATTACTTTGTTTTATTATCCATTCTGTTGATTAACACTTGCTTGTTTTTACTTCTATTTTAAAAAAATGTATTTATTTACTTGCTTTTAAACATGCTAAAAATCTTAATGCAGAAAGTACATAACAAAATATCCAAAACAAGCGTTAGATTTACATCGATTATATGTCTGCACTATACGGGTATGATCACGGTGCAAAAAAAAACCCCTTCAGTTTCGAGTGTGCGATAAGGAGACATAATAAGGACAGAGATATATACCTGTGTTTATGACGACTTTTGTGCACACTTAGCTTTATATAGTATAGCTGGGCCTTTGTCGTGCCACACAGCTGGAGGCATTTGTCCACTGAAGTCAAATCCACAATAAATACATGTACCATATTTCTGTCAGAAAACGACGAGGAAGGATAGAATTGTCGATTTAGCTTCTATGGTTCTTTAGCCCCTTTCAATACTCTACTATTTAATTTAATAGGAGAGCAATTTGTACCCTTTACATACATGTACTTCGACGGCACAGCTAATTAAATGGATTAAAATTTAAATAGTAGACCAGGTGTACGGATAGAAAGTTTAAAATATTCCAGTACCAATGTACATCTAATTATCATCGCCTGCAATATTTATTATGGAGAAAATAAGCCATAGCCCTTTCCTAGCAATCGCTATTTTATACTAATGTATTCACTTACTGTAAATAGACGACTCTATCTAGCTATGTGCAACTGCAAATAACAAGAGAGAATGTCGGCGCATCATAGATTATGTACGGGCCAATATAACTCGTAAGTACAAAGTTTATTTCGTTCACAAATATCGTAAAATATTGACGGGGATTCAATTTTTAGGGATATATAAATATCAGTAGGTATATTTGGTGTCCATACACAACGTTATGTAGTATTCGGCCTGAACTAAGTTTACTAACAACGTGTGGTGTTAATCATCTACGTTGATAACATGGCCAAGTATAGCGCTGTGGACAATAATGCGATTTGTGTACGATAATTCGGCTTTCTTGTGCGCGTTCTGTTACTTTTTGCGCTTAACATTTTCTCCCTCCACTGCCTGCATCTGAATATCATTCGCTCCATCACTTCTTTAGTGAGTTCTCACACTTATTTGTTAGCATAACACCACTGCTTTCTACTTTACCATTTTACTTACAGCTCGATTTTCAGCTATATGCTCCATAAATTTTCGGTACCATACTACTGACATTATCATTCTAACCTGATATTTGCAACATTACTTTTTCAAAAATGGAATTCAGAAAATGCTGTAGTTGTGGTTCTTAAAAACAAATTCAAAATAATTTTTAATTGACTGGACATGCAAACTACATTGAATTCAATATAAAAGCAAAAATCTTAGTGTAAAAAAAATAACGTTTTTATGTACGAATTCAGAAAGATGTACCCCAATGTTTCGTTAAATGTGCTGATTTACAGATTGCATTTAATGATTAGAACATTGAGATAAGCAGCATTACACCCGATAGCACGATGATCAAAGCTGTGCAGTATTACGAGGTATTAAAGAGCGTATTTTATGTGGTTAAATAGACAGATTTATATTTGACTACACTTATGACACCAGTCGAACATCTCATCAATTTTACCAGTCAAAATGAAACGATTCGTCTAAAAACAGCTTTTGTGGAAACAACGTAAGATTCAAAAGAGCACGTTTTGGCTAAGTGTGTTAAGTTGCTGTTTTGGAGAAAACATAGGTTTGGCAAAATTTGATATCGATTTGAAATTATTCATACGTTTTAAAGATTGGAAAAAGGTCTTGAAATTGCCGAAAATAAAATTGCCACTTGTAGACGGTATTTCTAATCTCTAATGATCATAAGATCAGAAGGGAAAAAGAGAAACTATGTATATAAATTTTGCAGCTAAATAACACAATGGTAATATGAAAAACGTGACACGGCAAATGTATTGTAGGCAATGTGCCAGCTAGGTAATAAGAGCAATACAGAACAGAAAGAAAAACGAAAGAGACAACATTGAAAGACACGAAACTGTTTCAAAGTATATCACAATCAATCTCGAAAACAAATGCAACGCAAAAGACGCCAAGTTGGTCTACGGAATTCTAAATAAGATCACAGGCAATGACAATTGAACAGACTTCTATACAATAATTTACATTTTTTAAAAATTTAATGTCATTTTAAAATCTATTTTTCACAGGTATCCAGTAGTAAATGAAATTTAGACACTGTAATAGTTAGAACCATTGTATGTGTCAATAGTTGTTAAATGCCAGAAATATCATAGAGAAAAGCTGCTGGAGGAGATGGAAAAAGGTAATACAATTGGCCAGTCGCAGAGAGGCGTACAACAAACAAGTTTAATATTATACTACAATGGAGGAAATATACAGATCAGAAATATAAATCAACTGGGTATTAATGTGATTGTAGACAAAAAACTCAGAAAATATAAGTTTATTGGGGTAGCCGAAGCAAATCGCAAACTCATTTTGATATCAAGTGTAAATAACATTGTCTTTGTTGGTTAACTAACCTTATCCTACTTTACATAGCAACTGAATTTACTAACAAATAATGTACCAAATATTTCAATCGTTTTTGATCATGTCAATTATTGGCCTAGAGTAGGTGCGGATGGGGTAAGATAGCAGTATATGAAGTAGCAAAAACATTATTTATTACCAAACTATAGACTTAACAACTATTATTATTGCTATGGCGGTTGTTGTAATAGTTGCTGCTGTTTTTCTCATCCATTTTTTCATCAACATTTATATAAGCCTTACATCTAATCATGATGTTTCCATCACGTTCAAACTGATTTTTCCAATTGTTTCTCTGAAACCTCTTTTAAAAAAGTGGGTTGGAACTGTTTGGGCTAATTGTCTGAGAAAACTTTTCACCTCTTTTTGTATTACAGCCTTTTAGTGTGTGTCTTCTTTTTTGCTGAAGTCTTCATTTATCTAATCTATTTTTCATAAGTTTCCACATACAGTTTCATGAACTCTGTGTTTTTTAATTGTAAAACTTCTACAGCAGGAACGTATCTCATTAATTCTCTTTCATTTTCTGTAGTTAATAACTTCCATTTTGTTTATCAATTAAACGATGCGTGCTTTGAATGTATTTCAGTTATTTCGTTTTCCAATTGCTTAATAACTAATTTATTTGTAAGCAGCGGATTTGTACTACTGAAATCTTGCATATCCCTTTCCTCTAGATCTTTTATTGATTGAATTTGAATAGTAATTCAATTGAATATAGGTTATGTCTCCTCTGAATCATCAGTAGGTAACATCTGCTGCCTTTCCTTATCCAACCTAACATAGTTCAGATAAGTCTTTTGTTATATGTTATTGTTCTAGGATCAACCGTTGTTCCAGTATCCCCTTCCTTTGTTATTTGAATCTGACTACCAACATTATTTTCGTTAAATATAATTATTTTTAAGTTATCGCGAATCAAGCCACAAGAAACATCTGTTATTTCAAGTCCAACTTTTGTCTGTTGTTTGTATTCGTCAGTAAGTCTCACAAAGTACATTCCAAACTAAATATTGCTGATAATCCGGTAGATAGACTTACTGTATCATCAACACCGTTTGACTGTTGTAATAGCAAGGGAGAGTTAATATGAAGTGGTGAATTGTGTTAATATTGTTTTTGTATCGTTTGATATGTTCTTATTTATGTATTATGTATTAAATAAGTAAGCCAAAGTCTACAAACTTAAAATCTGGTAACAATTTATGTTTGATATGATATTGTAGTGTAGGCGATAACAATTTGTACTATAAATGTCTATGAGCTAGAAGAAATAGAAGGCGTAACAAGACAATATCTTAAATGTACTTTTGATGGTTGAATATTCGGAAGTTTAACTAGCTTTTGTAAAAACATGCTGTATGCACCTGATAAAATAGATTTAAATGCCGAATGGTCAACGAAGTAAATAATGGGCTTTGTTTCCAAGGATATTTACGTGGTTTATTTTTCCTAACAATAAAGTTAGAGAACATACCTAAATCATACCTGATACTGAGCTGTAAAATGTGATGACTTTATCTACTTGTACTTGGCTTGATTCATAATTATTTTCTTTCATCATCTTGTAGCATTGTGTATTGAAGTATTAAAGCAGCTTAAGGTTTTGACCAAATGAACAAGATCCTGAAACGGCTTCTCCTCCACCTATTATAAAATATATTATGTTGTTTGCAATTTTTTTTCATTTCTTTTGTGAGAGTTTATGTAACACTCTAACACCGTATTCCTTATTCAAACATTCGGCTTTGACTCGTTTAAGTTTGCTTGAACCATTCCCAAGTTGTCTAGTTATTACACTCTACGTGAATATTTAGTTTTGCGTATAGTTACTTGTATGGGTCTTTGCTATTATTGAGATTCTTCTTATCGTTTTGTCAAATTCCATTTATCTAGCAACGCAATCTAGAAAATGAGATATATTACAATAGGCATGGAAAATTATTTGAACTCAAGCGGGAAAAAAATAAAGAGATTGACTCAGTGTAAGTATTAGCAATTGTTAAAAGCCTTGTAAAATAAAGAGTAAAGCAATAAACAGAGAAATGAAATGTAAAAGCACACGATAACATATGACAAAATAGTTCAGAGATGAAAATAGAGATTACGTGAATATAGAAAACCAAAGTACGGCAAACAGAGGAGGTGAAGAAGTAACAGAGAAATAGAGATAAGAAAACAGCACTGTAAAAAATACCTCCTGCAAAACAATAAATGTTTCTATTGGGCAATACTCGTTACATGATGATCAATGGAGACCAATTAAAACAATGCGACTAAGAAATGATAGAAGAGCACAATAAAAACTTAAGTTATTCAAGATGGTCAGTTTATTCATTTATGAGATCTTCAGCATTTCTTGTTTAATATGTATCTTTCCTGTATAATTTCGTTGCATAGTGACCAGCTACTTATGCAATGGCAAAATTTACAACGAGTGTGCTTTAAGGCATACACGAATCAATATGAAAGCAACTAGTACACATTTTATGTATCATTTTTTAAACATTTATTTCCCAATTGCTTTATGTTGTTTTGTCCAAATCTGCATTATAAAACCTTATAAAGTTAGCACTTAACTCGGATAGAGGTAAACCAATGTGGAATGACATAAAATAGGGTGAATTGTATAATTCCTTTGGACGTCATTTAGTCAGCTTTCAATTTGTTTCAAAATTGTCAATTTGTCTTTTGAAAGAATTTTGCTGTTCAGCGATCCCACATTGTAAATTACAACATCGGAGACCGATTTGGAGATCTCTGCAATTCTTAGATACACAACTATATCACGTATCTTTTTATTATTTTCTCGTGCGTAATTTCAAACGCTATTTCTGTCCTGGCTTTGAAATGAAAAAAATTGAAACTCCTGCATGTGAAGATGGAAATCTAGTAACATGTATTTAAGAAATTATTGAAGTTTACAATCGATTCTCATTTAAAATGGATATAATTAAGGCTTTGAACGTGATCATTCCAGTTTATTTTACCCAGTTTACAATATCCAACCTGATAGCCGCTGTACCTTTACCTGACCAAACTGTCACGCAAGAGATAGAATAGCTTTTTTTGTTAGGTAAGTAGCGCATGAGATGTTGTACCAACAGTAACACACTATCTTCATTCAGTTTCAGAGGTCAGAAATGATTTCATCAATGAGATCAGACTCTAAATCGTCATTAGCAAAAAATATAAAATGGTATACAAAAGCTTAAAAATACTTAGAGGCATGATTGTAAAACGTTTAAGCTGATCGTGTTTATCTGGAATAAATATTTGAACTGTTGTTCCAAAAACCTTTACATGATTTTTGCACAGCGGTTTGAAAGGCTTTG
Organism: Potamilus streckersoni; assembly: GCA_016746295.1. Taxonomy (NCBI): domain Eukaryota; kingdom Metazoa; phylum Mollusca; class Bivalvia; order Unionida; family Unionidae; genus Potamilus; species Potamilus streckersoni. The sequence goes on from JAEAOA010001852.1 coordinate 2,083,353, forward strand.
AATGAAAAATTTATTCACAGCGAAAAGATTTGATATATACCGAACTAGTAGCATCAGCCATCGATAAATTGAACGTAATTCATGAATTGATAAACAAAGTCATCACTTATAGTATGATAAATGATAAGGGTATTCTGGGAAAAATAAAGTGAAGAAAGTGCTGAAATGAAAAGATCTACATCACAACTCAGTCACTCTACAATCCAGCCACCATGTCATACGGAAGCGAGATCTCTTCGTGTTAATAATTCCAAATATTTTCACTTCAAAGACTTGTGGTTCTCTGTCAATTGCAGCTACTTCATAAAGACAAAAATATGACTTAGATGTTTGTCGGCTAAGTAATTTACTAAAGTTTTTTTTTCGCCGGAAATTTCTTCGGAAAAAATTAAACGCAATATGTTGGGACTACAGTGTCTATTTGTACAATTATTTTGACTGAAGGATTGCCGAAAGGTTACGAATGAAAACGTAGTCCAATATATTGCATAGCATGTTAAAGAAAAATAATTTCCCCGGGTTTCGTCACCGGTTATATTGGCTATTAAAAAAATTCTTGAATATTTTTGTGTATGATTGATGGGCGTAATATCGGTATACTGCTTGGTTTTACGTTTTTACTTCCTGAACTTATGAGGTAGATTGTAAAAAGAAAAAGAGCCGACAACTTTTATATATGTTATATATTTGGTAATTTATTCATTGCACCCTCAGCTGCTGGCATTGTCTAGTCTGGCAAAATTCATTTTTCCTATTTCAATAGCTGCAAAGGATACTGTACTTTAGACTAATTCAGGCTGATTTTTATCACAAGGAGGCCGTCATTTTAGTTAGCAGTGTGCTTATATCATGTACTATTTCCAAATGTACAATGTGCAAAGAAATGTAAGTCACATTACATCGAAGTAGTATAGAGGTATGCCAACATTCTCTCCACTGTGCATGTTTTAAGTGCAAACATTACCTTAATACGGCACGCTCTCAAAAGTACATAACAATTGGTGAGCTTCCCCTCTCCCTCTGCATTCCCAACTTTTCGGTCAACCCGTGTTTTGTAAATAATTGAAGTAGTCCAAATAGCAGTCTGTCAAAGTTGTCGGCATACATTCAAGGTACAATCCGTAGGATTGACCTAGAAGTTTCGAATGGTTACCTGTCTCGGTTATAACAATTATAATTGAGTAAGACACCAGAATTAAAACCAAAGTTGAGATGCAATGCTATAACTGTTTGGAAGCTAATTAAGATACAAGTTGACTTTCAAATAATAACAGATCATTGTCTATCGTATCCATCTGCTCTTCCGCATAGTTTAAAATTAACATTACACAAGCTGGAGATAGTGAAGGGATCGACAAAGGTTTTAACCAGGACTGCGAAACGAAAAATGTTTGCCCCAGTACGGTACGACTGACTTTCTATCAGTTGCTAAAGTTGTGAATGGCAAGTACAAAAATGGAATCGCTTTTCTTCTACGACTACATTATGTGAGAGAATCACATACACAACAGTCAATACAGCATTAATTAATATTGTGTGTCTTGACATCAATGCATTATGAATCTATATCCGTTGTCAGCAGTCGCAGTCAATCACAATATTTGCTTCTCGGTAGGCTGAATAGAATATATAAATGATCATTTGGAGAGCTCTATCACAGTAAATCCACCATGATAGGTGTCGATAGTTTGATATGTTTGCTTTTGAGACTGACTAGTGCCAAGTTATTATTTATTTTTGTATGTCATTGTTCTCCTCTCAAACAATACATCAATTTGACATTTAAAAGCAGAATGTCTTCTGGACAAATTTTATCTTGTTGCGTGCCTGAGATTTTCTATGTCACAAACTCATACTGAGATCTGTGAATGTCTTCAGGCAAAGTTACTATTCAAACAAAGATAACTATGTCTTTTGTAGTTTCATACCTAATTGCATATAACACTTCAAATTTTTTTTTTTATAAATGTATTACATATTTCTCTCTGTTCTTCAATGTAAACACATGTTTGGTACACTTGATCTTGCGCCCTTGCAATCATTTATAACTTTTCTTTGCAAGTCTGATAAATCATTTTGGGAGAAAGTTGGTGATCTTTGAAATGGTTGTGTTGATGTGTTGGTATCTCCAAATCTGCTTTATAAGCCAACGTGCGTCACTAACAAGTTTTTCTACCAATCTTACTTGATCATCCCCAGTCCATCTGAAGTACCCATCATGCGTGCATTGGCTCATTGTCCAATAGTGTAAATTTTTAGAGTTTAGATACATGAGATATGACCTTGACCTTAGCATTTTGAGGTCACTATCACGTTTTGTTTTACCATTAGACTTTGTCCTTATTTCGCTTTCATGATCATTTTCATAGTATTTGTGGCTTATCGATGTTTACTCGTGCTAATACTACCTTTAATTAAATTCTCAGCATACAAAAACATGTCATCCTCTGTAAAAAGTTGGTGTTATACCTCATATCTTTATACTCGTATCCTGAGCTGAACTGGGTACACCGTATTATTGTCCTGGATCAAGATTGCAGTTTACTGCAGTTTACTATACATATATTTTTTTAAAAGGATTGAAATTGTTCAAAAGAACAAATTATGCCTTATAATCTGTGAATTGTCGTCTATTTTCTGTTTGCATTTTTTAATACAAAATTATAATTCTTCATTTTCTTTTTTATTCCTCAAGTTCCTTTTCAGCCAGCATAGATGCCTTTCAGGTTTGCATGTTGTAATATTTCAGACATTATATATATATATATATATATATATATATATATATATATATATATATATATATATATATATATATATACACCTCTTGTTTACGGTTCGATCTTTGTGAGCATCCCGGAAATATGCTCTTGAAGACTACAGGTAAACCGGTAACGCTGTGCCAACATATCTAAGAAAGGAAGAGTAGCAAGCTGTCATTGGTACATCATTTGCTTACCTTGGTTTGTGAGCTACCTCATTTGCTTACCTTGGTTTGTGAGCATAAAATGTTTGCGAACAGAACTGACTAGAAGAAAAATAGACATTCCATACCCAAAATATCACTGGTTGCAAACGGTTAAAATGTAATGTAATCTGCAAGTTGATCGTCGTCTGCACTTGCTAGGTTTGGATAAATTCCCACCATGGTCTTGAGTGTCTTACTGAAATATAAGGGGTATCTGTGTAACTGTTCTGAGACGTTTGCTGACGGATTATCGGAATTAGGTATGATATGTACTTGCACTTGACATGACAATCCTTCAGACGGAAAGGTCTAATATTGCCAATATCTAAATCAATGTAAATTAATACAGGCACCAAATACCCTTAAAATGGGATTTCGCTCTCGCCAAAATGGCGTCACACAGATGTCCCGAAATTTTCCTTCCGCAACTATAAATCTTTTTCTTCTTTAAAAATGAAGTGAACAGAGCAAGAGGACGCCAGTTTGGGTGTTGGAATGGTGATTAGTGTCGATCGATAATTTACAGAGATTTTCTAAGAACTATTGTTCTACAGCGATATGCTGGAGCTCCGTCGTTGGAAGCTCCGTGTCAATATTTTCAAGGCATTTCAAATGTCTTACAAATAACTATCAGCATCATGGATCAGTTGAAGGAAATCATATTCAATTATAACTCTTATTCATTATTTCATTGATTACATTTAACTAATACGTTATTGTTTTACTTCATGTGCATTCCTTTATCAGTTGAGTCCTTCGTTTGCGAAGAGCAAGGACTGACTACGCACATTTTTTTTTTAACTTGGCAACTATGAACACGCCGTTCCCTAGTATGCAGTCACTCTTATTGTCTTGAGAAAATCCCGTGAAATAGTCATTGACGAAATTCTTTATATATGTATAACTGGATGCAAAATCTCGCGGTCTTATTATTAATTTTACCACTTGGCAAGTTAATCCATTATACAAAAAGGCTTCTCAATGTTATTGTTTCACTCATGGAAAATAAATGTTTGCTCTCACCTCTGTGATGAATTGATACTGTGCTGGTATAGATTACACATAGATTTGTCGAGGCAAAATTGTTGAGAGTAGCTGAGGTTAATGCAGTAAATCAACTCTTTTTAATTTCTAGAAGGACATAGAGGTTTATTACAGATGGGTCACCTATAATTGATTACTGTTTAAATTTGGTGGTGGTCTTATAAAGAAAAGGACAATAAGAAGAGGGCAACAAAGTAAAGGATATAACAATGAACAGTAGCTTCTGAAGCTGTTTTAGTGTGAGCAATGGGGCAAAATAGAAACTGCAGTCGTATCCAGCAACTTCGTATTCATTACCCTTTATATAAAGAATCTCTCTCTCTCTCTCTCTCTCTCTCTCTCTCTCTCTCTCTCTCTCTCTCTCTCTCTCTCTCTCTCTCTCTCTCTCTCTCTCTCTCCATACACACACGCACACACACACACAATCTCACCTGTGAGAATGTTTGGTTTCTTCAAAGTTTTTTTTATCGATCTATTTATAAGTTGAGTAAATTGATCACTTTGAAGCGATTAAAGAAGAGATATTTTTCTAGTGCCACTTATCGTCGTGAAACATCCGATACCAAACTATCGTACTATGATTTAACGGTTTAAAAGATCTGTTTTTCGAAGTTGTTGAATGTTTGGTTTTTCTTTGTTTCTTTTTAATATATATATTCATACTGACACGATTGATATTAGGATTTCTATGAAAGAAGCATCTGACCGAGTATAACCGATATCACCATTTTTACTATTACGTCATCACCAGGATTCAGCCTATAAGAAACGGTTATTTAACTGCGCTTGCTCATTTGACGAGTTGATACAATTGATGTTTATCTTTAAGGTTCCTAAACATGCATGATGCGTAAAATACTAGAGTTTCATTTTTGTTTTACGATTAAATATTTATTTCATAATGCGTGTAAATGTTTATTTGAAATAATTTTTAATATATTTTTTTTACTAGACGATTTATTGCGTTTTAAGAAATTAAAGTAGACGGGACAGAACCTACGTGAAGCACGGAATGAGCCCTAATTTTAAAATCGCAAATATAAATTTAAACACGGTAATATCCTTAAGATACAGTGTCATATTTTTGATATGACACGCTGTCTTTTGAAAAGGACTAGACCTTTTCAGCTGGAACATCATAACGGTACACTGTCCAGGGCAAAAAAGTCAACCCCATTAGTGACATTGCGAAGCGCGGGTGGGACACTGGTTCTGTTTACATCCCCAAAACCTGAGGTTCGATTGGGCAAGTGGGTAGGAAAATGTACTATAACACCGTTCAATGAGAATACCCATAAATCGATACATAAATCTCAAACTAATCTATATTATCATGTATTCTGCCTTGCTAGCGGTCGTTTCACTCATTATTTCGATTTAATAAATCTTCTTCAAGGCGTGTGATACACGGTCGCTTAAAAAGGATAAATTAGATAAGGAGGTCGTGGTCACCTTGTTTTTTTTTCTTATACCATCATATATTGCAAAAATTTACCCTTGATATGAATAGGTCTATTGTCCTCTTGATTTTATAAAACTTTAGAGATTGATGCTGAGAATTTATTTGAAACTTCAAAATATGCAGGATCTTAACCATGGTCTCTTTTCCAATGAAATTTATGAATAAAGTCATCAAATAATTTCTATCGTTTCGGATCCGCGACGAGCACATGATTGAAATTAAGCGACGAGTTTTATCGATTTCATTTGCAATGAGTACCAATGTAACGCTTAATTACACGACAAAAATTTATTTACAAAACCACAGAATACTGATATGAATGTACGACCATCAAAGCATTGTGATGTTATGGTTATTGCATGCTTGTCTTTCAGAATACTGACATGAATGTATGACCATCAAAGAATTGTGATGTTATGGTTATTGCATGTTTGTCTTTCAGAATGCTGACATGAATGTATGACCATCAAAGAATTATGATGTTATGGTCATTGCATGTTTGTCTTTCATGACATGAATTACCCTCAATAACATAGTTTTTATGACATACAATTTGAAATAAGCAAGTCCAAAGTTATTGAATGGCACTGGCAGGAACCCATTTTGATTACTTTGTTCATAAAACATATTACTGCAGAGTTGGAAGGTTTTATTTTTAAATAAACAAACTTCTTAAAACTGTGTCACGACTTTTATTCTTGTTCAATCCAGAAACCACATCTGATTCTTCACTTAGTCCAGCTCTCTAACGAGACTTAACCATAAACAATGACGAATATACAATCGATTTCATGCAACAAGACCGCCAGAGATAAATGCAACCAGATTGCAACAATTTTATAAATTGGCATGAATCGTTAATACTGAGTGAACCTCAAAAAATCGATGTTCGTTATTTCCTTTGCTTTGTATAGTTTTTTAAGATCGATTGTTTGCAAGTTACAACCTTTACCACATGAATGGGTCCGGTAATTGGTTCCGTGGAGTTGAACAGACGTCCTGAGGCTCATTAGGTACCGATAAAATAACCCACCTTGACCAATCAAGGGCAGAGACCGTGTCGTTGAATATTGACGAGAATATTTTTGATTCACTCACCGGGACTAAGCCTGGGGTTTTCGTGGATTCTTTTGAAATTATGACAGCTACATAATAAATTTTGTTCATATGCCAATGTGTGCATGTTGTTATGATACCGAAGACGTAGAGCACATTTGCATCAGCCAGCCGTAAGATGGGGCTTAACAGTAGTGCAGTTTCACATCCTTTAACCAAATCACCGCAGTCCTATGTGAAATTATGATCTGATTTTAATGAAATGGAAGCTTTTTAATGAAATGGAAGCTTTCTCATGAAATGGAAGCTTCTTGACCACTGACATGGTCGTGTTTCGAGAAAACAGAAATTTCAGCAATTTTGACGTATTTTAAATTTAAAAAAGAACCTTTCAGTCTATGCCGGTTACATGTAATATGTATAAACGCTAATCTGTAGTGATTGGAACTTATATAAAATTTTTCCTTAGGCATTTTAAATAGCAACGATTAAAAGTAAAGAGGTCAGGTATAAAATAAAAGTTTCCATTAACTGGATGACAATAGAAATTGTGGGGAGGCAACTGTTGACCCGACCCTCCTTGCCCCATTGGGACGCGCCATTTCTCCCTGTGATACACCTTATAATCGCCCAGAACAAGCCTCTTTTTCATATTCTGGTCAGCTGTAGCAAAAATGCTAAATAGCTGTAGTTTTGACTTAAGTACACAATCAATAAAGCTAGTGTGACTAATTAACTTTATCATTGTATTTATCTTGTAAAAATGACTGCCGTTTGGACAGTGCCGGATTTAGGACAAACGAGACCCTTTGCTTGTTACGAGACCCCCTTACTTAAGCCCTGAAGAAGGTAGGTCTTGGTAGGCCTACACAGGTAGTCAGGAGTCAGGCATATATACTCAGGAAATTTAGGAGTGGTTAAAATAGCCACATACTTTTAAAAAATTAAGACTCCTTCAGACTTTAAGGCCCTAAGAATTGAGAGATATTACTAGATCGGGAGATAGGTGTGGAAATACCCCCCAAATCGGGATGTTTTTCTCCCGGAATGAGATTTGGCAGGTAAGAACTGTCAGGTCTTGTGAAACTCGAGCCAGTGCTTGTAAGTTCATTAAAGTCACCAGCCTGGAGCTATGCCTAAAAAAATTATTTGAGTACTGACCAGTATAGTATATAAACTATTATACCAGACATGTATATATTATCAGATTTGTCAAAAGGTATCTAATGCTTGCATGTAAAATACACTGTAATTGAACCGTAAGAAGAAGGATTCTTAATGTTCAAATTAATAACTTATGATTTATGCATTTAAGATTTATTTGTGGGTAGTTTTGTTGTTTTTTAAAAATAAAAACCAATGCTTATGTTACGACCTATGAATACCGTTCTCAATGCCTTTTTACACCTCCCCGGTAATGGATATTGCTTCATATAAAAGTCGACCCAGAATTCAGTATTATCCTTCGGTGTTTCAGTGTTGCATGTATATTTTTAAATATTAGTTCCTAGGTGGTGTGTTGAGAGTAGGTAATTAATATTATCATTTACATATAATACGATTGCATCTCATCCTTCTTAAATGAATTTATTGCATTGTGGTACATTTTTAATTTTCACATTGGGCACCATCACTTAATTCTTATCACACTTTTGCAAAGCATACATTGCACAAGTATTTATGCTAAAACTGCATTACTTGTCTTCAAATTCTTAGCATAATTCAACATATAAAAGTCATGAGCAGCTCTCGGAAACAGATTCAACTTTTTAATGTGTAACCCAAATCAGATTTCCCCTGTATCGCACGCCTTGTTACTGTTGTAAGACTGACTAGTATTGCGTCACGTGACCACGTGATCTGTCGTCTCATTAACAATTCGGAAAAACTTAGGTAATTTACGGAATCGTGGTACCTTCCGCGCAATATAATCACTACCCACGTACAATAAAAAATTTATAAACATTACAGTCAAATTAGAATTTGTTGAGAAATGCATACATAAAAAGAAAATAATTATTTCTGGTCTCCTTAAGTAACATATCTTCACACGAGTTTCGCTTGAGATAAGATTTCCGCACAATAACGAGTTCTACTAAATGCATGTTTCCTCTGATAATGCCAAGAATTTAGGATTCAATTTTACATCAAAAGTCAATTGTAAATGTCACTGCGACAAAAGAACATGTCTTTCTTAAAAATTACGTCAATTGTAAATGTCACTGACACAAAGGAACGTGTCTTTCTTAATAATTATGTCAATTGTAAATGTCACTGACACAAAGGAACGTGTCTTTCTTAATAATTATGTCAATCGTAAATGTCACTGACGCAAAGGAACGTGTCTTTCTTAATAATTTGAGCACTACGAAACTTCAAAGAGATGTTGCTCTTTAGAAAGCAAATGAATCTAATGAATTTCGGTTTTAAAGGTTCCGGTAAGTGGCACCTTGACTATTAAGACGGGCAGTTTTAAATAAATCATGTACGGACTGCTGATATTGTCCATAATACCATTCACATAACTCTGGGGTGGGGTGCGAGTTCTTTGTTTTTGTTGGTGGTGGTGGTGGTGGGAGCTTATTCTTTTGGAGTGGGGTGGGATCGGGTTTGGCAAAATTTACTTATGAAACAACATAAATTGCTGGTAGTTTATTTTATAATGGAAGTATGTTTCAACTTCATTTTTAAAAGTACCGTTTTTACCAGCTTATAAATATTGTCAAACTGTAAACAGCAATGCATAATGTGTCAGCAGAGTCTTTGCTGTTTTGTTTTTACTGGGGTATTCTAACAAACGGCACAGACCTCGGTCTACCAGCACATTATGCGACAGCATATCTGGGTCTGTGCAGTTTTCAGTTAGGATCAGAGTCCGAAAATCCCAAAGTATTTGCTATGACATTATCTTTCTTTCTTTTCATATGAACATGCAAACGCAACGTATTGAATATCTCTTGCAGTTATTTTAATAGGTAAACCAAATATTACTATCAGATAACTGACTGAAAATATTCTAAATACATCTATCAATACCATGATTAAAATATATTTAAATAAGGAAATAAATTGATGCACTCATGCAATATATATATATATATATATATATATATATATATATATATATATATATATATATATATATATATATATATATATATATTTAGGAAGTGTACCATTTCTGTGGTATGCCGGTTACATTCATCGCTACGTATATATTCATTGCCCCTTTTGTTTGCTATTTTTAATTTAATGGCTTTACTAATGCAACGAATTCTCTTATATACTTTTGCAATATTTAAATGTTCTAATCTAAATGTTGATATGGAAACTCAGCTACACACATCACACACTTTCGGGGCTCAAGACAACGCAATAAACTAGCATTCTGCATCTTAGCGGTATTATTGATAGCTGCAACACGCTCATTAGTCTGGTTCCCTGCACGGTTTACTGGATTCTATGTACTTAGCTACAAGAGTAATTGTGGGACACAGTTTCTACAAGTTACCGGGCGATAATATTTGCTTGAAAATATGGGCCAGACATCAGTCAACTCTGAAATATGAACAGATTCAAATAGTAGAATTTAAACAAAGACATGACAGAAAAAGCAATTTGGTCTCGCATGCCATAAAAATGCTTTTGTTTTCGCATAAAAGTTTTAGTTTGGTCAGGTAAGGAGGAAATTTTTTAATATATGGGTGAAGGGAGTGTCACCGGGAAGTTTTCTTTGCGATATGGATATTTGTTTATCGTTTTCTTTCTCGTTTATCTCAATATAATGCTTTCTCAGTTGCAAAGTTGGATGGAACAAGTTCTATTTGCCGACACGTTTGAGCAAGACCGAAAATTATATGATTAATCCATAACCCGTTCCTTTTGTTTCCGTGCATTTATTTCAACAGTGTCAGTAGATTGTTGCTCAATATATATATATATATATATATATATATATATATATATATATATATATATATATATATATATATATATATATATATATATATATATATATATATATATATATATATATATATAAACACAATTTCTCTTGTAAAATCTAATTTAGAGAAATATTGGGAAGGTAGAGGGAACTGAGTAGGTGAGATTTTCTTTCTAAACAGCATTATATTTTCTCCTTTTCTTCTCAATATAATTTTTTTCAGCTGATATAACGAAAAGAATTGGTTTTGTTTTATTCAACAAATCAGAGTATTTGTTGCCCCCTCCTCGTTTCGAAAAATTATATGGTTTTTATGGTTTGTCCCTCTGTAGAATTCCTATCCAAACTGATCCAACAGATCTCTTAGTCGCAGTTCACATTAGTACCGGTGTAAATGTTTTTTTAAGGAGTTTACTTCTAGTTCATATATCTTTGATAAACAAGTTTTATTTAACATTTTTAAATAAAATTAAAACTAATGTCTGAAATGGAGGTGGTGTTAGGTATCGGGATTTTGTATATCGTGTTTGACATTTGGCAAGAGCTCTCTAGTTGCTATCTACAACCATATTCTGGTACATGTACATGTCATTCTTCGTCATCACCCATTAAAGCTAGTGGAACTTTCATAATTTTTTCTCGTATTATATTCACTGCATCATTAAGTACACGAATCTGATTCAAGCAAGTGGAATTTATCTGTATTCATTTCGAGATCGAGAGCCTCTTCAAATACTGGATGGCTGTTCAAATCTTACAAATCGATCATCGAAAGTAAATGCCACTGTCAGTCAACACTTCATTCCAAACAGAAGTATCGCCGAATCCGTGCAGTTAGGGGTGAAGTGAAACAATGTGTCGTATTGTGTGTGGTAGAGTTTGTCGACAATTACTGCTCTTTCAATTTACACAGTACAGTTACAATGTTAAAATATCAGTCGCAAAAGACAAGTCTACTAATGGGATTAGTAATTATTTGTGAGTGACAGGTGATTTTCATGCGACATTCTCTACGGCCAAATGCAGTTCATACGCATAGGTTTTGCTCATTTCTCGAATTTATTTGTGAATTGTGGGTCTTGAATACGCAGTATTCATACTGATGTTTAATTATGAAGGGATGTGGCTCCATGACACGAATATTTTAGATTAATTTGCAACGTTAAATCAAGGCACATCCCATGGAATAGATGGATGTATGTATTGTCAATGGAACTACATATATTCCGATGCCAGACAAATATACGGATATATGAAAGATCAAGGAATAGCAATGTGTACATACCTGTTTCGAAAATTCAGTGAAACAACTTAATCAATTTCATTATTCTAATACATGAATCTGTTAGACTCCAATTAGACAACGTATTCTGAAAAAGTATTATCGCTAATTAGATAGCTATCACACTTACAGGTATGATATCCTTTGATTCGATTTTCGAGAAACTCTAGTTTGTATGGCAGTATCCGAGTTTTGTGCTCTAATTAAAACATATTGTCCTAAAAAAAAATTTTTAAAAAAAGAGAATGGAATAGAGTTTTAGGGGAACTCTACCGAATATGTTATACGAAATCATTTTCATTCAAGGCAGAAGAAACAGAGTTATTAATTTGAAATGAAACCCCATAAAAGACAGAATAAAATAAGGACAACATGGTTTATAAAATCATGTCGAGACAAATATTTCATAAAGGCAAATAATTTCTTTGCAGATTTTTCGCTTTGAAATGAATTGGTAATGGTTTGCAAATTTAAGCTAGTTAATACGCCGTGAACAGAACAAACAAACTTATAGATCTTATAGGTTTACTTACAAGAAAATATATTTGCAGAAGAGAAGAATAAGTACTTTGTCTCACATCTAGTTACATTTGCAATTATGGATTTCCTTTGATTCTGCTAGACACAATTCTTAACTTTTCGGACACTAAAGTGTATATACACTATAACACTAAAGTAAAAACTAGGTGGTATCGTGTTTGACAATTTTCGATTTAATTCTTGATGCAATAGCGAAATCTGGAAACCAGGCCAACGGAATGGGATCAATGTATATGAGTATGGATTTATCAAAGAAGAAGCTATTATCCACTGTGTATAAAGAATACTGGGCAGTACAAGACTGTGTACCGGTGGGAGCTATGAAGACCGCTGCAGTAAAAAGAGCTAACTTAAACAACGCAGGGTACGTTAATTATCGTTTTATATAGGTATTTTCAGGTGGGTCATTCGAACGAACAAACTTATTATTAAGTTTTGTGTATAAAAGGGACTAATCATTTAAATGTTTAGTGATGGGATTGGGGGTTCGGGGATTTTGTTACAAGCCAAGTATTTGGTGTGTTTTTGTCTCAATATAATTTTATTTCGGTAAACATAATGGATATAAGTAATTATTTATTTCTACAAACTAAATCATATTTTCATGATATTTATGGACAGGAAAAATGTGCACAAAACATACCTTTTGACACATCAGTCGCAGACACAACTACCCCAGTCCATGTTTAAAAATTAAATAGTTGGTTCCTTGCATACGGAATTCTTGAGTACAATATATCTGCAACAAGCAGTGTTGATTGAAGGCCTTGTTATAAGGCTGTATAAATGTTGTTCAATGTTTCCCGGAAACTCCTATTTCAGATACTGTTAAATTGTATAGGGAAAGTCTTGAGGTATCATAGCCATCCTCTCATTTATTATCAAGAAATGATCATTTGTCAGAGGAAAAATTAAATTAAATGCAATAATTTGAGTCTAAAATTATATTTAAGTTTAAAGACCCCTAATTTTAATTAGGTGCAAGTGCGAGATCTTTTCCATTCGCACAGCACACACATTATATATATATGTATATATATATATATATATATATATATATATATATATATATATATATATATATATATATATATATATATATATATATATATATATATATATATATATATGTACACGTACGATTCGTACTCACAAACGCATGCATACAGACCCACACAGTATATATATATATATATATATATATATATATATATATATATATATATATATATATATATATATATATATATATATATATAAGCATACATCAGACTTACACAGTATATACATGAAAGCATATATACAGACCCACACAGAGTATATACACAAAGTCATGCATACAGACCCACACAGTATATACATAAAAGCATACATACAGACCTACACAGTATATACATGAAAGCATACATACAGACCCACACAGTATATACACAAAGTAATGCATACAGACCCACACAGTATATACATAAAAGCATACATACGGACCCACACAGTATATACATAAAAGCATACATAGAGACCTACACAGTATATCCACAAAAGCATACATACGGACCCACACAGTATATACATAAAAGCATACATAGAGACCTACACAGTATATCCACAAAAGCATGCATACAGACCCACACAGTATATACATAAAAGCATACATACAGACCCACACAGTGTATACACAAAAGCATGCATACAGACCCACTCAGTATATACATAAAAGCATAAATACGGACCCACTCAGTATATACACAAAAGCATGCATACCGACCCATTCAGTATATACATAAAAGCATATATAGAGACCTACACAGTATATCCACAGAAGCATGCATACAGACCCACTCAGTATATACACAAAAGCATGCATACCGACCCATTCAGTATATCCACAGAAGCATGCATACAGACCCACTCAGTATATACACAAAAGCATAAATACGGACCCACTCAGTATATACACAAAAGCATGCATACCGACCCATTCAGTATATCCACAAAAGCATGCATACAGACCCACTCAGTATATACATAAAAGCATAAATACGGACCCACTCAGTATATACACAAAAGCATGCATACCGACCCATTCAGTATATACATAAAAGCATATATAGAGACCTACACAGTATATACACAAAAGCATACATACAGACCCACACAGTATATACACAAAAGCATGCATACAGACCCACTCAGTATATACACAAAAGCATGCATACAGTCTCACACATTATATGCATAATTGTCTCAATGTGATCTGTTTTTGTTGAAGCACTTTCAGTAGTGCGAGGTACTATTATTGTGTCACTGCCTACAACGTGAACCAGAATATGCTTCTATTCCTATACTATTACTCAAAACCGATGAAAGCTCAAAATGATGTCCGATTAATTATCTTCGCACTAGTTGGCGATATAAAGCGAAATATTTTTAGCTAAAATGAAGTGTTTAAAATAGCTGGTATATATATATATATATATATATATATATATATATATATATATATATATATATATATATATATATATATATATATATATATATATATATATATATATATATATAAAATTAAGCGTCTTGATGAAACGAAAGAAATATTAAAGGAAAGGAAATCGCCTTTTTATAAGTTAAATAGAAAGGTGATTATTTAAGAATAACATGCTTCTTCGTTCATGAACCTAACAAATCCTCGTAATGCTATATTTACCTGACAAAACTGACAAATTCTTTTATTACAACGTTTACCTACCTCATAAAACTGTATTGCAAGGTTTACCTCATGAAACCGACATACCATTGTATTGCTAGGTTTACCTAATAAAACCGATTATTCCTCGTGTTGTTGCAATATATGCCTTATAAAACCAACAAATTCTCGTATTGCTATGTTTACAAGTCCTTACCAGAAGTTTATCTGTTAGTCTGCATTTATTTTGTTTCGATTGCGGCATGTATTAAATAGAAGTGACCATGTTAGTGCTAGTTAGTAGTATAGCATAACAATAATTCCTTTCTTAACCGCGTCTAGCAAAGTGTTAATTCCTATTAATCACTTCCAGCGTAGCCATATTTCCTTTTCACCGCATTTAGCATAGCAACATTTCTTCTTTTTTTTTTACCGCGTCTCAACATTTCTTTTTTCTTTCTTACCGCGTCTAGCATAACAATAATTTTTCTAAAACGCGTCTGGCAGAACAATAATTCCTTTTGTTAACATAGTCGAACATAACTATAATTCCTTTTTTTAATCGCGTTTGGCAAAGCAATTTTTTTGCCACGTCTGGCATAACAATAATTCATATTTTAATCGTGTCTGGCAGAGCAATATATCCTTTTTCAACCGCGTCTAATTTAATATCAATTCTTCATCAAGCATACAAATAATTCCTTTTTAATTAATGTGTTCTAAAACCGAAAAAAGGTGATAATGTGTGCGCCGGGATCGATTCCAAAAACATGTTTGTATTTAATTCTCAATCACGTGTTCAACATTGATTACGGAATGAAATTATTTTTAGAGACGGGTCTTTGGTAAAACAAAACTTTGCAAACAGAGTTTGCAATTGTGAATTGTTTTAAAGTAGTGTGTGCCTAAATTACGTATAAAAGCATCTTAATTTTAGATGTTATTTTGGCTGTTAATTAATGATGTGTTATAATGTATACAATTCGCTTAGAAGATCATTCAGAATTTTAGGGACACTTGAAATGATGTGCACACCAGATTTGTATATATGCTGCAACATTTTGCCATGACAAATTAAACATTAACAACAAAGAATTCTCCCATAAATATTTTACCATTAATTCTTCATATCAACATATAATCTGTGCTGTTATTCAAGCCGAGTACGTCAATCAATCGTTCATCAAATGGTATAAATCCATTTCACGAAATGTCAGCATGACTTATATGTTTATGTTTTCACAATTAATGAACGCATGTTACTGTATGACGGAAACATGTCTGATCGTTCCCGTGTTTTACATTCTGGTAGCCCACGGCAAGACGTGGGGAGTCAATAACAGGTGTTGAGCAACAATGGTTCCAATCTGATATCCAATATGGCCGTCACAGAGGTAATGTTGAAAATCTTGTATTCAGTTCTACTACCGCTTGAGACGTCAAACAATTGCCGCTGTAGTATTCATCTTAAAATGTTTGTCATTGCTGCTACTCCTGCACATATGGTACCAATCAGAACTCAACGTGTTTGTCATGTTTGCCAACCTGAAATTATTGTATTCGCTAACTGTTCTGAATGGACAGTCGTTTTGACATGAGGTTTTACTGAAATATTTTTGATGATATATAGTTGGTTCAAAACAAAATAGTGATGTTTAATTTATTTTCAGTTTTGTTGGCTTTGTAAAACATTATTTGCTATAGCATGCCTATGAAATGGGAACAAAGAGCCTTTTCCAAGGAATTACCGAGGTAGCCGACTTCGGCTGGTTTTGCCAGATATCGATCCCACGACCTTTAGATTACGAGCCTGACACTTTACTGAGCTTCCGCGGCTCCCGACTGAGAAGTAAATCACCAATATATCCATCATGGAGGGCAATGTTCCTTCTTCTAAGCGGATAGTCACAGCCAAATGGGGTTTTCACTAAAATGATTTTTTTTTCTGAGATGTAGCCTGTTGTTTAATCGTCTTCAAAGGGATGCTAGAAAAGACGTGGGGTTTTGATTAAATACTGCTAGACTAGTTGAAAAATGTTGTTGACAGCTAATTGTTCTAAACAGATGATCACACGGACATTATTTTGTTAAACAACACGTATTTCATGTATAATATAGTTGTTTATATATGACGCGAATTCATTCTGCACATACCTTTCCTTAACGGGTGAAAACGTTTCATTAAACCACATTGTTGTAGCATTTGTTTTTACTGTACTGAGGTTTATGAAGAAATCGACTTGTGTATATACAAGTGAGTTTCACCAAATATTTAATTGCATTCCAATAAATACTTTGATAGTCAGCATCCTAACACCGATTGTAAGGTCTAAGGATTCTTTCTTTTTCTTGTATTGGTGTGTTGCATTCTGAATTCGAGCACCATAAAGCAAATGGATATCGATATATGTTTATCACACCCAGTTTATGAATGCATCTAAATAATACATTGAATGATTCGCTTTGATAATTTCTGGGGTTTCGCTTCCAAAATCATATTAATTATGGATTGAAACCATATTAACTAGTGTCTATTTCTTAACACTGTCAGATAAAATTATTAATTTCATTGATTTTTTGTTCATGATATCAGGTTCAAGGTCAAGGGCAATGTCAAACGAATCTATTAAGAAACTTAAGTGTATCCTGTAAATAAGTTAATTCGGGAATGTAGGAAACTATTTTTGTTACCAAATCTGGTATGCTGGAGTTTCTCAGTAATATCAGTTTTTTTGAACATTCGGCAAATGAAAACAATACAATGACAGAATATTTCGGACAGCTGAATTGTGGTCCCTTTGAAAAATATTACAACGTATATTTATGCGCATTTTGAACTTAACTACTGAACTTGTATTTTTGTACAAAATTTTTAAAATTTTCAAATAACATTTTGGAAAGAGTTTGGTTGCAGGATTTAAGCATACACGCCTCGTAAATATATACAATTTGGTATGCATATTTATATGCAAATGACCTTATCAGATTTTAATGCAATTTTTAATTAAAAAAGTGTCTAAATATGTTTGATCTTTATGGACGTATGGTTTGAAGTTGCAGCATTTGTGTTCTACAAGTCCAATCTGATTTTGCTTTTCTTTCTTTTTCTTTTGCATGGATAATTTAGTCCTATTGGATTAACTATAATTATCCACTAATAATGCCACATCGTACTGTTGCCTTAGCTCGTAACTATTCTCTTCTTTTGAAAAGATGAAATGTTATCGACACTAAAGGTTAGAAAGTCAACACTCTTATTTGAAAGAAAATTTTTCCTAGCTGCTGTTCTGTTATAAAGTGTTTTGTTTTTGTCAATGCTCACATACCTCGTTCAGTACAGTAGCGCTTAAATTCTCAAAGAACAGCCATCAATTTAAAGGTAACCTCAGGAATGACAACGCCACTATTAACACACTGTGTTTCCAGTCTTGTTCTGATGCTAACGTTTGTGTTCCAAGCAGATTATTTTCCAGCAGATTTTGCCTAGTTTTTTCACGGTAGTACCAGTCATAAAACACACACACACACACACACACACGGTAGTACCAGTCATAAAACACACACACACACACATATATATGTGTGTATATATATATATATATATATATATATATATATATATATATATATATATATATATATCTATATATATATATATATATATATATATGTGTGTGTATATATGTATATATATATATGTGTATGTGTATATGTATATATATATATGTCTATATATGTATATATATATATATATATATATATATATATATATATATATATATATATATATATATATATATGTCTATATATATATTTTTATATATATATATATATATATATATGCTGTATTTTTCTGTGGAGAAACTTCTACCAACTGATCTGGTCCGTGTTTGATGACTGTTTCAATAGCGTCTTTATTTGCATTGCGTTCCATTTTTCCATTTTGTATTTCCATTGCGTTACATTTTTCCATTGCGCATTTTATTCTAATCAGCTTAAATCATCAGTGATAATGTAATAAAATTTTGGAGATGCGCATTTGTTATAGCACTTCGTTTAAGGAATTCTTAGATTTTTTGATTACTTGTTTGATTATTGGAATTCGGTGCAATGGAAATAATCCTTAGCCAGAAATAAGTAGCCAATAACTAAGAGCAAACGTCACTGAAAGTGTTAGTGAGTTTCGATGATGCCATGGTCAATGAGTAGTGAATTTAGATCAAAATCGCATAACTGTCCCTGTCATAATATAGTCCCTATTTAAATCTAGTGGTGTACATTGGTGTTGTGACTGCAGTGGCAGTATTTACGGTAGGAAACCGGTAAATTACACTGGAATGAACAAGAAGGGAATCGGCATATGCCGTTTATATTGCCATGGTGGCAAATGTGATGCAGTTGTACTCGCGTGATGTGCCTTGAAACCATATATTGACTGGTTTAAGGTGGCGTAGTTAAAATAGTTCTCTGTGTTAGGGGATAGTTTTAGAGCTTATACGGAGTGAAATGATGACGGTACGGAAAGTTGATGAAGAGTAACTTTGCAGATGTGTGGTTCATAGTAATTTGGCAAGTTGTGAAATATGTATTCTTGCATTGATTAGAGTAAATTTTATGTACAGAATAGACACGTCATACTTTCTAATTTACAACTGAAGTTGTATAGAAGTCTCTGGAAATTTGGAGTAAACTTATGACTTCTAGAGGGAATCGCAAAAGCGTTTTGACACCGCTCGGTCAAGCAAAGACCCTTGACTTGTAACAATATTTTACTTATTTTTGTTAAATGCTATTTTATTTTAAGGATTATTATACAGTATTTAGCTGCATTGAATTTTTTGTATTCCTACAAACGTATAGATTGATCAGATTAGTTGAACTTAACAAATCAGACACCAGCAAACCACCCAAATCCAATGTAACGATCTGCAGAGATGCTAATTATCACAAAAATATTCGCTGGCCGAAAACGTGCTTGCATTATGTATTCTTGCATATGTTTGCACGAAAGCCCTATGAAATGCAATTATTACATTAATGAAATGTATCGCATACGGACATGTGAACTGGAAATATGTGCTGACTCACATGACAAAAAAAATCAACTAAATCCAACTAAATTTATGATGCTTCTGTTCTCTGCATTTATTGATCATGAACAGTTAAACGTCGCAGTTACCGAGTAAAACTGATTTATTTATTCAAGCATGTATTACTTTAACACGTAATGGAAATTATGGAACGCAGTGGAAAAAAAAAATAAAATACGAAATGGAAAAATGTAACTCAACGTAAATAAAGATGCAATGGAAATTTTTTGTTTGCTTTTATTATTTTAATTATAAAAGGTAAGAAGTAAGCTTTTAGACATAGGATGTACATAAATTTGTTGTTTTACAATGTAGATATTGTAATTAATTTTCAAAACTGACCCTAATAATTATGTGAAACCTGTACACTTGAGTACTGTTTAAAAACATGAAGTAGCCATCAAGCATGTTTCAGCTCAGTTGATAGAATTTTCTCCACAGTAAAACGCAACGCAAATGTATCCAAGCGATACTTCTTAACTAAAACATGTATTTTTAATGTGCTTTGAAGCTAGATTATAAGATACGAGTTTCATTGCGTCTGCTTATTTCCATTGCTCATCAGGTCAGTCTCTGTCTAGAAACACAATACACTAAAATTATGTCATTATTCCAAGCGAGTGTGTCATGCTTTAATTTGGGTACGTTTGGACTTGAGTATATTTTAACTTGGGTACGTTTTGACTTAAGTATGTTTTGATTTGGGTATTTCTGAATTGAATACATTTTGACTTGGGTACGTTTCGGTTTGGGTACGTTTTGACTTTGGTACGTTTCGGTTTGGGTATGTGTTGACTGCAAACCCTTTTATATAACCTTCTCAAGCTTACGCCTCGGTGTAATACAAGAAACTGAGAAATACAACAGGTGTGTATCTATTGGAAAGGTACGTTTTCTTCCAATCCTTTGTTTTTAAAATCAAATGCTGTTGTTTTTTAAGACATGTTCTCAAAAAGAGGTGATATTTAGCACCTGTTTGGCTTTATAGGATTCTGAAGTCTGCGACTGAAATTTGAATGGAAATTAGTAAGCCATATTTTAAAACCCGGCAATCAAAGTTGACAACGGGCGCTTTACGACCAATCGATTTTCTTGTAAATCTGTAACACTTTAACATCTGTAACGTGTACTTAGGTGCAAACGGTGTAGACCCAAATTCATCCGTAACATGCTAATGTACTTGCAGCTCAGTGGCTTCGCCGCTCACTCCTGATTTATCTGATGTTGTAGTTTTAGGGTTTAACGCCATTTATCAGCACAAGGTAAGCCATACATAGCAGCCAGTATAAATGGTGGAGGAAGAACCCAGGAAAACTCCAGAAAGAATCATCGACCCATGAGACGCTAATGGCAAGCTTTCTCATATACCCTATTGGCCGAACCCAAGACTCGAACCTACGCAGAGGCGAGATGTCAATGATCCGTAACGGTGAGCGCTTTAGACCACTCATCCACTCGGGGGCATCCTGATTTCTCTGAAGATCCCAGTCTGTCGTTATTAATGGATGAGCTGATCAATATGTTCGCTGTTTGATCTACTTCTAGTTTCTTTGAAAATCCTGATCTTCAATCGTTTAATACAGTAGCAACTCATCTCTGACACTGCTTGTTCTTTTTTTAATTTCTCTAAAGACAGATCAGCGATCACTTAATGCACCTGCAACTGACTCCGTGCACTGTTAGTTCTATTTTTTCTGCAGATCAATATCTACCTGTGCAGTATGCAGCAGAATTTCAGGAGTGTATCAAGCGCAAAGTAAACGCAGCTCAACGGCTACATTGATCTACACCTAATTTCTCTGAAGACCCATACCTGCCGTGACTTAATGCACCAGCAACTCAATATGTACGCTGTTTATTCTGCCTCTTATTTCAACGAAGAACCTGAACTAACGTCATTTAATGCTCTAACGATTCAGTGTCCACGCTGTTTGTTCTACTTCTAATTTATCTGAAGACCTTGATCTACAGTCGTTTAAGTCTTTAGCAACTCATTGTCAGTGCTGTTTAAGTCTTTAGCAACTCAATGTCAGTGCTGTTTAAGTCTTTAGCAACTCATTGTCAGTGCTGTTTAAGTCTTTTATGCAAATCATTGTCAGTGCTGTTTAAGACTTTAACAACTCATTGTCAGTGCTGTTTAAGTCTTTAGCAACTCATTGTCAGTGCTGTTTAAGTCTTTAGCAACTCATTGTGAGTGCTGTTTAACTCTTTAACAACTCATTGTCAGTGCTGTTTAAGTCTTTTATGCAACTCAATGTCAGTGCTGTTTAAGACTTTAGCAACTCATTGTCAGTGCTGTTTAAGACTTTAGCAACTCATTGTGAGTGCTGTTTAAGTCTTTAGCAACTCATTGTCAGTGCTGTTTAAGACTTTAGCAACTCATTGTGAGTGCTGTTTAACTCTTTAACAACTCATTGTCAGTGCTGTTTAAGTCTTTTATGCAAATCATTGTCAGTGCTGTTTAAGACTTTAACAACTCAATGTCAGTGCTGTTTAAGACTTTAACAACTCAATGTCAGTGCTGTTTAAGACTTTAGCAACTCATTGTCAGTGCTGTTTAAGTCTTTAGCAACTCATTGTCAGTGCTGTTTAAGTCTTTTATGCAAATCATTGTCAGTGCTGTTTATTTCATTTCTAATTTCTCTGAAAACCCTGATCAGATGTAATTTATTGCTCTAAAAACTCAAAGTTGGTTCTACTTCTGAGGTCTCGGAAGATTCTGATCTATCGTCCCAGTCGCCAGCCGAGTTTTGTATTAAACAGCTTGATGAATGAGAGCAGATCACGGTACTAAATATGCGAAATATATTGGGAATGTAAATAGAGTTTCAACAAGTAATTCAGCATAGACCTTCATTCCTAAATATTGATACAGGTTTGGAATGCGGTTTAATTGGCACTACAAGGTACAGCTTAATTGGGTTCGTTGATTGTATCGAAAATGTAGTTTTACGCATCGCCTACAACCGGTTGTGTTTATTAGCTAGACGGTCAAGTTTCGGGAGCAGGTAAATAGTTCTTTTGTTGGTTTCTTGTAGTTAGATTACTCGTTTAAAGCATAATTTACGTTTTAAAATTTAGTGCCCAGGTCTTTATTTAGATTGAATATAGTTTTATTTAAGTTCAGTGACTACATTTTTGTTATACGTAAAATTTTGAGTCGTTAAAGTACTCATTGGTTTCGTATCTACTAAAATTGCTTTTGAACTAGAATCGATTGAAAACTTATCAGTTTTAAAAAAAAAAACTTAATTTCAATTCAGGACTGATTATTTAAGTAGTTTGTGTTTATACGAAAAGTGCGGAAGAAGATATATGTTCTTTTTGCATATTTATTATTTTTTTTTGGGTAAGGCGACTTATTCTAACTAGTAGTAAAAGATGGATGCACTTCAGCACGCAAAAACTGAATATTACTAAACACTGTGACCAAATTTACCATGAAATGCCATAAAGTTTCAGGCAAATTATGTTCACATAAAATTTGAAAGGTATTTCATTACATCTATAAACACACTGCCCCAGAGCAAGTCAATGTAACAAGTATTTACAGACGAGTCTAGGACATACAGTCCTTCAAGAGTTTATACGTCACATGAACCAAAAAAATTTAGTTGAATTTTTAACCGCTATGAAATATTGTCAGTTGTGTATAGTATTCATATAAAGGGTGATTTTATGTCTGATGCAGCGAACGTCACACTTATATTTTTGTAACTTATGTACACACTTGAGTCTAGTTACCAATTTAATGATTATGGTAGGCGAATTGTTTAATGATTTGGGTAATTGAACTGTTCGAATGTTTGAGACCTCGCAATATCAGTTGACTAAATCTTTATAAGAGATTTGCTATGAAAAGGTATTGCGTTTATATTGGTTGTAAAATATGCTTTTGAGAGCTGAATTTTACTTTATATTCGAGATTACACAATGCCAAAATTCGTTAATATTTCGGACAAAAGATGTTGGTCGTGACGCCACACAACAGCGTACGCTTCCCAAAAATTCGAATCTCAAACTCTTGTCAAACGACTGAATATATTTGCTGTTTGAAAAAATCTAAAGAAGAATAATTGAATCTATTTTGGTTGAGAAATTGTATCTTTAGGAGTACATACATGAAGGGTCAAGTTTATTGCAGAATGTTCCAAGTGACGTGAAACAAAACGTAATGTCCCTGTTCCGAATGTTCAGAAGCCAAGTCTAAATACATCTTAAGACAAAAATCTTAACTGATCTGCTATTCATGTACTCAGAGATAACATTTTGTTGCTGTTGTGCTTAACGCCATTTTCAGCACAAGATAGGCTATTCATGGCGGCCAGTATTAATGGTGGAGGAAGAAACCGGGAAACCACAGGAAAGAATTACCGACCCACGAGAAGATACTGGCAAGCTTTCTCACATATCCACATTCGCCGAATCCTAGACTCGAACCCACGCAGACAGAGGTGAGATGGCAGTGATCCGTAACGGACAACATTTTATCTTATGCATTAGCTTAAGTGATATGTGTGATCTTCAAGCATTTTGTTCCCCAAAACACCAATTCCTTGTATGTCATTACATAAACATAAACAGAATATAATCGGGTTTTCCGCCAAGCGATTGGAACTAAAATAATAAACCAAGTGTTAAAGTAGTTCAAATTGACTACATAGCTAGACATTAAGTTAATGTGTTATCACTGATAAGCTACAGGAAGATCCGAATATGACTTTCTCCACTAATTGTCAGGTCTTTTAGGTATTAAATACGTCCCTGTCTGCAAGTAAAAGATTTAACTATAACGTAAGCTGGAACTTGATAACGTATCGGTCTGAAAATGGTGTGATATACTAACTATATATCTGGTGTCAATTGGATTTTACATACGTAAAACCACTGTTTATAACGCAAGCGATATTTTCAAAGTTTTCAAAGATTGATCCTAGAACGCGCAGAGTATTTATCAACACCCAACTCCCACCAATACATTCATCATTAACACCACCATACGCAGCTCTGGAGTACTCTTTTTTTTCGAAAGATCAGAGATATCGTCCTGCATTTTGTAACGTTACAATGTTTTATATGTGTGTAACTAAATTTAGACAGACATGTATTTGGCAGAACATGCATTTTGTTCGAAGATTGATTTAAAAAAACAACACAAAATCACAAAATAAAAAACACAGGTGATCTCATTGATGCTGTTGTGTCTGGCTTTATGTTTAATATATCACAAACCATTGGGTTCTTCGTTTCTGTGCGACTTTGATGCTTACCTATTTCTTATAAGTCACTTCTTTGCTCGTAATTATAACATACTTATAAACACAGCTAAGGCTTACATTATCACAATCTCTCTCTCTCTCTCTCTCTCTCTCTCTCTCTCTCTCTCTCTCTCTCTCTATATATATATATATATATATATATATATATATATATATATATATATATATATATATATATATATATACGTTTAACAGCTGAAGCGCTTTTAGAGCGTACAAATGAGAATTAATTTCAGAAGCATCTGATTTTAAATATCAGATATATCAGATATACATGTAACTATCCTCAGTTGAAACGTTGATGCAAATGTAAATGAACCTTTTAATTTTTCAGCCCAACAACCAAAGCAGCTCAGAATAATAGCTACCGGATATCACGAAGGGAAACAACTCTAACAGACAGTGGCATAGTATATTGCTCTACTTTGCCTGCTGTGAGAATCGAAGAAGATTCAGAAGTTCAAGAAAACTGTGATATGGTATCCAACAAAGGTTTCGCAAAATTAGACGTGGTAAGAAATGTTATTCCCTTACTGCCTCAGTGTGTCCGAACATCCTTGCAAGCTTTTTCATGATTGTATAGAAACCACTTGACCTAGATAAATTATCTAATTAGATTTTCGCATCATTTTAATGGCTGTACATTTTTATTAGCACATGTTGGCTTTAGATTTTGCTGCGTGAAAATCTTGTTGAAATCACTCCACACCAAACATATTGCTTGAGAAAATGAAATTTGGTGTGCGTGCTTTATATGTCCATGAAGATGACATATTTGGTGTCATTTAAATGTAATTACAAGTTTTAATAGTTCATGTATTGTACTTTCACCCCTACATCTATAGAGGAGAGTATATAGTAATCCTCGTATCCGAACGTACGTCCTTCTGTCAGTCACATATCCTCGTTGACGCAACTAGACCCGCATATAATGACTTACTACACTTAATCGTGGTAATAACATGGTCATCATCTGACAATGCGCATTTCAACAAATCACTTTGCTTTCGCAATTTTCGTTAGAATTATTGACCGTTCTTTATTGTAGGATTACACCATTTCTTGAGATCAATAAACCTCGTAGTTTTTTATGGATTGTCATGAACGTTGGTAAATATAATGGTAATCGTCTAGGATGCGCATGTTAATAAATCACTTTGTTCCCACGCAATTTTGTTTGAGTTATTGCCTTTTTTGTCTTTTAGTTTAATGCAGTGTATGACACAATTATGTCAACGTAGTTATTTTTGAAAGATTGGCATGTACGTTAATAATAAGTATGGTCATCGCCTGAATATGCATACGTCAACAAATCATTTTGATTTCGCAAAAAGTAATACAGCTATTGAACATTTTCCTGCTGATGATTGTAGTTATAGAAAGAATCTTGTCAACGTAACTTATTTTTCAGTTTTACATTTTCTTTATTTCTGTGAAACTTGGTATATAGTACGGCCATCAGATGAAAATATGCATCTCGGCTATTTATTGTACTGGCAATATTTTCACAAGAAGTATGCCTTCCTTTAACTAAAGATTAATCTCCATGTCTTGGTGGTGGGATGCTGGATAAAGGGAGCTATATTTATGTGGACAAATTATTCATCTTTTAGAAACATGCAGCTTGTTTTCTCTTTACGTCTTTCTAGCTTTCAAGTTGTCCTTATTATAACAAATTTAGCAGAAAAAAGTATAGATTTACAGTCAAATTGTGAAAACAAAGTAAGGGGTATCTAATTATTTGCATTGATATAATCAAATTACATTGCAAAAAAAGTCACCATTTAGAAATATTTTATCAGATGTTATACAAGAAAGAAAAGTTAAATTATATATATTTTTAGATGCATGTATCTTGTTTATGCCATAAAGGTTAGCTTCTATTAGCTTATCGTTCTTTAGATGGCGTTGAAAACTAACGACTGTAAAGCAGTAGCTTTCAAAAAAACCTACCGTTCCAATCTGATAGTAAACAATGTTTTAATTATTTTCAACGTCACATTTGTAAGCAATCGATCTAACGTATTTAACTATGTGCGGTGAGTAACAAAAAAGATAAAACATCTTTTCTTACAACCGAGGACAAGTGTAAAAACTACATATGAGAAACCAGGTCATGGCACAATTGTAGCAATTTTTTTTCTCCAAAACGAACATTTTAATTAGGGATGAACACGCTATGGACGTATGTCAAATATTTGTATTCCATTTGAAAACAGGAACATGGTAAACATTCAATTGTTTAGGTTCTTTCACATTAACTTTGACCACGATTGAAATGCTGATTTTAGTTTTTGAATTTAGCTTATTTTCAAAAGAAGTGCTTCAGCAAGATTTGCTCCATTTGTTATCGACCACCACACTCAATGCCATATTTGACTTCAAAATTGTACATTGCTTAACTCGTGTTTCTTGAAGAATAAGGTATACTTCATACGAAATCCACTTAAACTACTGAATGTCGCAAAATTATCATTATCTTTTATGGGGATTTTGTTATTTTGTGAACTCTTTTTCTGAAACTATATAATGAAAACTATTGAGATTAAACATGATTTAAAAGCTTGATTCTTTATTCCCTCGATGTTGCCTCAGTCAGTATTCACAATTGTTTGTCATGTTTCCATGGTGTTAAGGGAAGCTAATTGTCTCGAACGTAGTTTGTGATATCTTAAGGACGTTAAACAAATATTGGAGTTGATGACACACTGATTCATTTTTCCAATCGATACCCGCATCAAACATCAATGTTTGTATTATCACTGTTAAATGTGTAATCACTTTGACACTTCGTCTGGAGATTTAGATTAATATTTTGTGACATATTAAGTTTTCCCCATCTGCGTGTCTTAGCAACATCAGACAAAACATAATCGAATTACTCACAGATATTGACAGAACCAAAGAACACTTCAGTACATTGCAGTAAACAGGATCATATATGGGTTCCATAGGGATAGAATACGTGACTAAATCTCACAGAAGTTGGGTATCAAAAGTTTATGTTTCTGATAACATATTCAATTTAATCTTTAATTTCTAGTTCACTTTACTTTGATTTAAAAAAATGCATTCTATAATAGATTAGATAAGACCACAGACATACAGATAATGAGAATGGATATTAAGGTAAAGGAAACCAAAGTTCGCGGTTAACAATTTTATTGGCAATAAATAGACGACTGTATCATATGTAACATTTAACTTCTGCACTGGAAAGACCAGATCTGAAACCGGATATTGAATATAGAACCCTTGAGGTGAAGATCCGCCGAGTGCTTATGGTTATTTGCTATGCAAACACTGTTATTGTCAATTGCCTTGTTTTACCTCGTTTGTGACTTTTGGGGACACGCATGAACATGACCGTGTAAGTATTTTGTTATATTCTGTATGCTTTGCGGTCATGTACGTAATTGGTCGTATAGTGTACGTAGGTGCATTATTTAGAACAATGTAGTCAGATGTATTTTCTTGTCGTATTTTAAAACCAGAAGTACTAAACAGGCCGAACTTCACAGCTAATGGTCCAGAAAAACAGAAAAAAAGTAATCATTTTTGAACGGAAAGAATGCCAAGCACATGAGCAAATGCGTATTAATAGCCAACACAAAAACGAGTGTTTAAAAATAAAGTTGTTTCAAACATAAAGATAATTACTAAGGAAAACATCAAATATTTTTTATTTTTAAGGGAATATTAAAAATTGATTATTTTCATCATCTAAGCATGAACATTTTCTTATCACTGCTAAAGATGATATTTTCCTGTTATTATTTAATTTCAAAGGTGGGCAATAATTTCTAAATCCCTTGTACTCGAGATATTTCGCGTTGTGAAATATCGTTCTCTCAGTTACCAGGTAAGTTTTCCCTCATGTGTTATATTTGAATACTATTTTATGTGCCAAGTACTCAATAAGTAAGAAAATTTTTATCCACTTAAATCCAAATTATGCTCATTTTTATTTCTATAACGGTCATCAATTAGACCAAAACATCGTATTTCTAAATATCATAATAAACTAAGAATAAGGTCGTCGTTCTTTTCGAATACTGAGTCTCGTTATTTTGGATCATCGCCATTCAATAGACAGGGAGGAGCTGATCGATGAATACTGATGCATTACAAGACAACGTAAAAAAGCCTGGGAGTTACATATGTACCATATATAAATTGATCCAAAATAATCAAAAAGAAGATATTGCTTGGGTTGGCAGTCTAGAAACAGATGGAAAGATAGGCAAAAAGACTAACAATTATATTTTAGAGAGAAAATAGATTTGCTAAGTTGCTTGCAAACCTAGAATGTTAATTAAATTGCAAGAACATGGTGTATTACATATATAATATCTGAAAAACGACTGAACAGAAATCCAACTTGGCATTATAACCGATTTAT
Source organism: Potamilus streckersoni (assembly GCA_016746295.1). NCBI lineage: Eukaryota > Metazoa > Mollusca > Bivalvia > Unionida > Unionidae > Potamilus > Potamilus streckersoni. Next base: position 2,113,105 of record JAEAOA010001852.1, read on the forward strand.
GCACAGCAATGAAGTAAAAGTCTTGTTTTTAAACGGGTTCACCCTTTTCTTTCCAACGTGTCTTATGCCCAGAGTTTGGGTAAAAGCGAGAAATGTGTGTTAAGTAGAACCGAATTACAACGGAAATATTAGCGCCTAAGCTAGTGTTCGAAATGTCACGCCCTCATTTCCTACCCTTGCTAACGTGCAGAATATAACTTTGAGGAAGAGGAAGAAATATGGTACGTATGACCGAATTAGTTATTGTTCATGTTTCATGTTATGAAGTCCCTAGATCATCAATAGCACTTTTATTTTGCATGTCGACAATATCGCCCAACAATAGCAAAACTCTTGCTAAGAATCGACAAAATGAAGTATTAATTATTTTAAACCGTGTGCGCTTTGGTTGTTAGATCTTTCAATTTTTGTTAAACGTCACAAACGTTTAGACTAGTTAGCTGTAGGAATTACTTCCCCTTTCCATTTATATTCGGGCAAAACTGCTCACGGCGAATGTAATCGCGAAATCAGTTTTGTCGTAGATTTTCAACGTCGAATGAAAATTCATGGTTAAGTAAAATGATCAATGAATGAACATCGTGGATATTGGTGGCTCAACGATTATTCCCTTTTTAGAGGAGCCGAATATATCGAAACAATATAGATTTTATTACAACTTTCAACGTTTTACTTTCTTATAATATTTATTTTCCTTTTTTGTTTTCATTTTCCTCATTGGCAGATCACCAGAACCTTACTGCCTCCACAACAGCTGTTATCAGGAGCAGCGGTCGATCGTTTGGTAGTGTCCGACTGGCTATCAAAGTATTCCATACTCATCTAGATCAACACGGGGTTCCCGTGTCTGAATATCATTGAGGAAGGCAATGAACTCTCATTTTCACTGCATGATATGGCCAATAATGTTTCAAAAATACCGTCACCACCCCCACCCCCAAATACCATTTAAACGATAGATAATGCCGCTGCTGCTACATCATTTATCATCTATCATCATCATCATCATCGTTGTTATTTCATTGCTCATGTTAGTGGATATGGAGAAATATGAATTCGCTAAGGTTTGGAATTAAGTTCTATGTTTGCACATATTTCGTAAAAAGCTTTTCGAAAATCCTGAATACCTGAGATGACCTAGAATAATACATTCTTCGACTTACACTCTCGGACCTTTAACGTTTCGATCAAGGTAACTGTCACATAACCTTTGCATTACGGGTTTAGGTTTCTTTTCTACGAATTTTTATGTCATTTTATTTCTTAAACATTTTGATGGCTTTACTTTATCTTGGCATAAATCATTATAAAGCTAAGACAATTCATTCTTTGATACGCTTGCTTGTCCCTTTGGCCTCGAGGTTAATCTCACGGTCATGGAACATATGTGTTAAGGTTTGGGTTAAAGTAACCCGGTCGAGTCATACCAAAGACTTGCAAAAATGGTACTAACAGCTGCCTCACTTGGCGCTCAGCATTAAGAGGTTAGTGTAAGGACTGGTCGGCCAGTTGTCAGGATAATGTGACTGGGTGGGACATCATGTTATATGTCTGCGGCATGATGTCCCAGTGCTAGACATCACTATAAACTACCGCACTGCAGACATCGTAGCGATATAACTCAAAAATTGTTAAAAGCTACGTTAAAAATCTAAATCACACAAACACATACACACACACGCGCGCGCGTGCGCGTTGTAGGTTTTCTTCGTACTGTGATCACCCGTTTTGAAGCTAGGACAATAGATTTTGCTACGCATTCTCATATCCTTCTGACCTTTAAATCCAGATCACACGTTTCGTATCATGGCATTAATTGTTAACTCCACGTGCTGACTCCGGCTTCTGCTCATATTATTGTTATTATTATTATTATTATTATTATTATTATTATTATTATTATTATTATTATTATTATTATTATTATTATTATTATTCACAGACGACACTCAATGCGTTGGGTTGGACATCTGGTAGTATAGACAATGGGCTCCCAGGTCCGGAGAATGAAACTTCAAACAGACTGGAAGAAGCAGCAAACAGTTCAGGAAAGGAGGGGAAAGAAGGTGATTATAAACACGAACACACACACACACACACACACACACACACACACACACATATATATATATATATATATATATATATATATATATATATATATATATATATATATATATATATATATATATATATATATATATATATATATATATATATATATAGCAAGTAAGCGAGGGCTGAATAACCTGAAAGTTTCTATACTGACGTACAAGAAAAAAATCTTTAAATGATTTAAAAATGAATTCAGTACGTTCGCATCGTGCCTTGATAGTTTTTCAAAAGTAGAATTTCAACATTTCAACTAAGCATATAGTTAGTTTCATATTGGTTTGCAGCGTTCAGACGTTCACCGGAACACGAGGGCAGTGTTGAGCCCAAAGTCGAACTGTAACGTACTAATATGAGGCGCCGTAGCGGACAAAAGCTGGTCCAAAGAGAGAGTTGCAGTTAAAATTTTGATGTCGTATGTCGAGAAATCCAGTATCGCATGTTGGATCAAATTGCATGTCCTTAAAGTTCCATTTTCTATATTGAGATTTTAGATTCTTTAGGTTGAATTATACAGTGGTGATTTAAAGTTCTATTTCCTATGTCGACGTTTTACAGTGTATATTTTGAATTACACAGCGGTGGTTGAAATTTCAATATCATATGTCGAGAATCCCTAATTCACACGTTGAATGTAACTGTTATGAAAATTCCATTTCATATGGCGAGTATTTAGATTTCATCTGTTGAATTTCACAGAAACGAGAAGCAGCCTCCTTGTTTAAAAATAACGCTAACCGTTCACGAAAGCGACCTCTAGCGAAGAAATTCATAGTAATTCTCGACCTGTGAATGGTAACTTTCAAATTATAAATGCATGACATATAATGGCGCCTCATAATTTAATACACGAATGATATATCTTAATACTTCATTTTATTTTGAATTGTTAAAGTGGACATTGTATAATGTTACTTTTAACACCAACACATCAATTCACCATATAAAAAATATAACAATTCAGACAAGCACAATAAAATGTCCAACCACCGCTGTGTAATTCAACAAATAAAATCTAACAATTCAACATACGAAATGGAACTCTTACTGAGATTGTCGATAATTAACCGAAATAGAAAAGCTTAAAGACAAATTAAAATCCATAAACTATATCTTGGAGCCATTCTTGATATCCTTGCTGGTTTACCGATAGCAACTAATTAGTCATTTGTATTGAAATTTAAGAGAAAACATTTTTTATAAGTGCTCTGTTCTTTATTGTTTATAAGGCTTAGTTTCAATTTAATTAAAAATTTGTTTTTATTGCGAGCTGATTCATTGATTGGCTTCGGTATCTGTCAAAATAAAAACCCAACACAACGATTGCTTTAACTTAGTTTGGCTAATGAATACCATAGCTTTTACCTACAAAACACCATCAACACAATTTACCATGTGACATGAAACTCCACTCTTACTGTATTGCATACAGCACGTTCTTTTTTTTTTCTACAACACTTATTTTGAGGTTTATAATTAGTAGATCATTTAATATGGATACTAAATAATTTATAAAGCTGGTTATCTTAATTAAATTTATATTTGAAATTTTGAATACCTAATAACGTACTAACTTACTTTACCACATTAAAGTGGAATTGTTACGATCAAGCAGAGTGAATACCTAATGTGGAGCCTGTGCAAAATAAAACTGACAACATGTTTAATTTTAGACTGCAAAATATTAAAGATATTAAAAATGATTTAGTTAAAGCGATCTGAAAACTGTATTGATGTTAGAAAGAAATGTATAACATAAAGTCTTGAATTGGGTGGAGGTTACCATGGCGACAGTTTTATGTGGTGCAGATATAATAGCAACTGGATTAAATGCTGCGGTATCTGTCACAGGCATAGTTGTTGCTTTGACCTTTGACCTGGTGTTATGCATTTCGTAAAAGAAATGCAATGGGTTACACCTAATATTCAAAAGTATTTACAACCAATAGAACTTAGCATAAAATGTTAGAGTGATGCTTTGGAAAATGATATGGACTGGGGATATTAGGAAATCTCTGGAAGACTATAACACTTTTCAATCACTTTTCAACAATTACAGAAAGACTTGAGTAAAAACATTTAAACAAAGGCATCAAAATATAAAAAAGAAGCTCATGAATGATGTTAACACAAAAATACTGAATAATGTACAAAGTCAGAACAGTCCAAATAGTACGAAATTAAATCGAGATTTAAGGAATGCAGTTTCGATTGTTTAAAAAAAAATCAAATAATACACGGGCTTTCTATTCAGCGCAGACCAAACTACGTTTATTAAAAATCTGTCGGGCCTGAAACTACACCTCCTAGGTAACTTTACAGCTATGTATTTAATTGTTTAATACCATTTAATTGCGCGCAAGGGTATTGATGTTTATTTTTACATAAGATTAGAGGTTAGCAACTAATGTGTTTCTTGCTCGGTAGACTTTAACAATGAATCCGAATCATCGTCTCATACGAGTGCAGAGGAAGAACATATTCCTTAACAATGTAAAGTTTCAGGCGCATGATGTCCAGAAGGACACATGCTTGGATTAAACTAAAAATGATCTGTGGATATAACATAAAAACTGGTAGCCTAGCAGTAATTTGTTGCTCTTAAGTAAAAAATTTTCACTGACACGTAAATAAAACAATGACTGCTTCAACAATGACTAACGGTCTTAGATTTGATCAATGCACTATTCTGTTCTGAATATTTGATCTAGATGGATGTAAAGAAAAGAACTGGATGTGGTAAATTCTAAAAAGAATTCCAGAGAAAATAATGCAAAGTTCAGTGAAAACAGAGGAAAGACAACGAATAGATTGAATGAAAGATTTGATAGAACAATATTTGTTACAAAGTACTTAAATAACGTGGATGATAATTTTGTCCTTCTACATCCATTCTCTTGGATGATAAGTTTTATCCTTATAATCCATTCTCTTGGATGACAAGTTTTTTCCTTATACATCTATGCTGGTTATGTTACTTTCTACATATGTAGAGTACCTCAATTTGGTGATTTCTGTCTGCCTTCCGTTGAACAAGTAATATATTTTTTGATGGATACTAGAGTGTTTATTGCCTATAAGTTTTCGTAGCAAAATGTCACCGACATTGTGCTCTGCACAGGCTGTTTCGTGCCAACTGTATCACACTCCTCCTCGACATGATTTCAAATTCAACAAGGTTTTTTAAATATCTTTGGACGCGACTGAAGTTGGAAGCCACGACTATAAATATTACAAATCCTTACATTACAATACAATTACATCAACATTATTTACAGAGTCAGCTGATAATAAATATAGTAAGGGAATTCTTAAATGACTCAATCACAAGTGAGCAAAATAAAACGTCAACTCAAACCTGATTATACTATAATTAGTTTAAAAGTGTATTTTGATACTGGACAAAGATAAAAAATAAAGCATAGAAGGTGATCCAACGAGATCCTAGCTGCAAAGAAATCCCAGTGACAGTTGAAAATTTGCCAAATATGACATATTCTCAAGAGTTTCAAACGAGACAAACGTTTAGAGTGGCAACGGAGTATTTATTCAATGTACAGCAAAAACACAGATGCATTAGTAGCACGAGTGTTGCATTTGTTTGATCTGTGTGTATCTAACTTAATTTAAATAATACTTATGATAACATAGCATCGCATGGCATTGGTCATACATTGACTAATAGTCTGCAAGTCCCTCCACTTATAAGACACGAAGAAACATTCACACAGTGCATACTTTTTTCGTGTCTGGTGCTCATGTAAACATTCAAAACAATCATCTAAGGTAAGTTCTGTTTTAGGTACAAATTATTAGCATAGCTTTAACTTATGGATATTTATCTATATTTACCTAAAGGAACGGTAAAGTCTTTACTTAACGAAAGTCGCATAACGCGATAATTTGCTGAGCTACTAAGTGGATGATATTTTCCATGGAACGTATCATTTGGTTATAGTTGATGACTGAGAATTTTAATGAAGAATAAAGGAATGCATATTACCTAACCAAACTTACTGTTTAGTGGTAGATATTTCTAAATATTTCTAAATATTTGGTTGGGTGATAGCACAAAGATTTCAGAGAGAATGCACATCTATTATGCGTTTAACAGTAAGGACAACAAGGTAGTTTAACTATATTCGTCAAAAATAATCGTAAATGATGCGGAAAAAAGGAATGCAATAAACTTAACTCCGATGAAAATAAACAAACATTTGTTGAGCTATAAATATACGTTTGGCTATACCCTGTGTGTCTGTGTGTGTGTGTGTGTGTGTGTGTGTGTGTGTAAGAGAGAGAGAGAGAGAGAGAGAGAGAGAGAGAGAGAGAGAGAGAGAGAGAGAGAGAGAGAAAAAGAGAGAGAGAGAGAGAGATTTGTTTGAGGAATGCGATGTTACCAGAAGAGGTAAAGAAAGGTACAAAGTAAGAGATGACCTGCATATGTGAGTGAATTATAAATTACATATGCCACTATTTATTCATAATTTGTCTTGATACGATTCACATCTGATGATGAGTAGGGGCACAGAGTTAAGTAACATACACTTCCAAATAAAGGTGAAGATTATATTTCATCGGTTAAGAATTTTATAGTCGATAGATGTTAGTAAACACGTTTTTTGAAAAAGCAGTATGATGGTTTAGATTGTTATCAGCCCTTGGGTCCGTCTCTAGAACTACTTGCTGAAAGTCTAAACGATGACATTTATAGAAATAATTAACTATTTTATTAAGGTCCAAGACAATAAATCAATAAGAATCTAATCCAATAATTTGAGAAAGGACATTTAGTCATACCAATTGATGGATGTCTTAAAAGATTTGATTAAATTAAATTACACCCAACTGAGAACTTCTAAACGCAGTCGTGGTGAATCAAGTAATACATTTGTCAAGACTGTATTAACACATACATCACTAATTCTATATCATGCGAAACAGACATTTAAAAAAATGCAATTCCATTCCGATACGTTTCATTGTATTAATTAGATATTTGATCGGAGGGAACTGTATAGATCAGATTTATTTTTCAATGCACTGTTTTAAATAACTAGTTCACCTTACGCTGTTTCAAAGAATTTAAATATTTGTCTCCATGCATTTTAAGATTTTAGATAATTTTCATGCATACGTGTACGTTAAAAATCTAGTGTGAAATGCATCCTCCCTCGCCGTCAACGTTTAGCACACAATGACCTAAATTTAGTTGCGTTGCACTTAAAATACGGCTTACCTAGATGAAATGCCAGTTTATATATGCAAATAATATAATGCACAAATCAAAAATTTCTCGTGACCTCAAGCACTGCAATGGCGACCGCTAGTGCAACAGGATAACAACAATAAGCTCTAGGGCATTAAGTGGCTCTACGGAGTTTTGAAAAGGCTGATTCTTAAACGTACGCTATTTTGAGTGAAGTATCCTGCTTACGGCCAAACAATCACATTATCTCCATTTAAGAGTTATTATTCTTATTATTCTTTCTTTTTCAGAAGAGAACTACATCAAGTTAACGAAGGTAAAAAAGATTTAATAATGTTTGCTTTCAAATATCAATGAAGAAAGTAACACAGAACATCAAGATAAAAGAACGTGTCTAATTTACAAGTATATTGTTTGTTTGTTTTTTTTAGTTTACAAAAATTCACTAAAATGTGTTTCAAAGATGTTACTAATTTATTGGAAAAGGTCCAAAGACAATTCTTTCATGTCCATTTCGTTTAGTGCATGAGTACGGAAACAAAAGACAAGAATAACTTCTCGTGCAAATTAGTTGCACAATTATTTTAAATCTGAACTGACTGCACGCATTGGGGAAGCATTGGGACCGCAGTTATATCTGCATCGTGACAGTGTCAAACAGGAATATCAAAACCTAATAACAATTTAGAAAATTGAGAATGTGAAATACGGTTAACTATTGTTTTCTAAATTTGGTAACAAATTATGTCAGTATTTAATTTGCAATGGCAGTTGTTGAAAATATGTCTAAGAAATTGTGCATTTCTACAAAAACTTCAAAGTGAACACATTTACAAACGTTACATACATACATACATACATACATACATACATACATACATACATACATACATACATACATACATACATACATACATACATACATACATACATACATACATATACATACATACATACATACATACATACATACATACATACATACATACATACATACATACATACATACATACATACATGCATACATGCATACATACATACGCGCGCGTGTGTTTTTTGTGTGTGGAGAGAGAGAGAGAGAGAGAGAGAGAGAGAGAGAGAGAGAGAGAGAGAGAGAGAGAGAGAGAGAGAGAGAGAGAGAAAATATAAATAAAAGTTCAATAACTGTGATTAATCTTTAAAAGATAAAGCTATAGGAGATCAATTTCTGATCTTAATTCCTGGGTCTTGTTTCTAGCATGCAATTCATTTCAAAGCCCCGTGAATTTGATGAATTACACAAACGTTAAAGCTATATGTGGTCAAATATTTAGGCAGCTAAGATATTCGGCATGCTATGTCTTGTCGTAATTGCTCCCCATGTAATATAATACACGTGTGTTGTAGAGTTATTTCTCAAGCCCTTTCACACTGAAGAAACGATTTTGTAATAAATGGCGGGTGAAATTAATGACTCTATAACCTGTGATGTGTTATAGGAATCTGTAAGGGTACAAACCATACAAAATAGCACCTGTTCCTTTTGAGGCTTTACACAGAATGATAATTCTTTAGATCACGCCTATCAAGGTAATGCTGAAAATCGAACTACGTACATAAATTGTACTTATGATATTACCTATTGACAGGTATTTGGTGATACCGTGCAACCCTCTGTACCGTTATAATCTGTTAAAAGTGTCCGTGAAAGTTAATGCCCGAGGAGGTATTAGCCGTATAACAATCGCAAAATTATGTATGGTATTAACATTCAGACAGTAATTTACTTACTTAATTTTTCTTCAAGATTACATGTAACTGGAATATTAGTACTAACTCTTTACAATATTTAGGAATGAACTTTACAAAACTAAAATCTTTAAATGTTATATTGAGTTAAGAGATTTGTGTATGGAAAAGAGTAACTAGAATGCACGGGAGAATATTTTGTTTCTTATGTAACCCATTTTGCTCTTTTTGCTAGATTTGTCCGCTAATGTAAATTATGATAAGCAATGTGTGACTGTTCGCGCGTGTCAGTGGGGTGTGTGCTATATTCGGATTAGTACGGTATACGAAGGCAATTCGATACCATAAGGAAGTGTGAGTATTGAGTATACACAAATGTGTATTGTGTATGTAGATACGGTGAATGATTAAGTAAATGGAATCTCATGGATACCATAACTAACTGCACCTTTAGTAAAAATGGGATCACAAAAAGGAATCTCGGACTATTCACGTTACTCTAAGGTGGTAGTTCGATTTGCGGTTTTCAGTTTTTGGTGAATGAAGTACAGACCTGTCAACTGATCTATTGTGTATACCTTTATAAAGAGACATACATAGGGATAAACACGATAAAAGCGAGTGAGACAGATTTGAAGCGTTCAATCAAACAAGAAAATTTTATCACAATTTACTAAGTGTAAGTGTAACGAATGAAGATAATTAATTCCACAGTATAAAGGAGTTGGATATACGTGTGCAGTTTTACTTTCAGCTTATTGTGCCATTTGATTTTCTTAAACGTAATGTCGTAAATTATGGCACCAAGTGTGGCCACAATCCTGTAATTATGGTAACGGTGTGGTATTTTGAACAGCTGGAGTTCCGGAAGTTCCAAGAACAAGTCAGAGATGTTGGCATGAACCTCCGGAACCGGTTTAGAACTTCAGCGTATCAGGTAAAGTTATTTCCACCCCCAACCACCACTGTACTCCCCTTCCTGGGTCAACCATCCTGCTCTCTGTTTGTCTGTCTTTCTGACTGTATCTGTCTGTATGTATCTAATTAAGTATTGAAACCAACGTACTGTTCAATCATATACTTCTTTCCTTTCTGCCATATCGAATAATATAATAAAACTATATCTAGTTGGTTATATTAATAAGATTGTTTTATTAGTGACATGTTCGTACGTGTACATGCAGCTCACATTAGGTAACAGTAAATAATACAGATTTAAAAGAACCACCCAGACTGATGCCTTACGAGTCACATTTAATAGCCGTGCATATTAGTATGTAACGCACGTGTGTTAACGACATTGTTACAGAATGTTTTCCGGCCTCAAGCAAAATTGTAGGTACTGACATTTGTGTTCAAGGGTTTTGTTACTATGTTATGAAAACAGTACACGTTGATGTAATGGATACGAAAGCGATAATGCCAAATCTAGAAAACCAAATGCAAGATTTGAACAGAGCGAATCATCTGTTGGTTTTAAGATAAACGTCCTTGACAGCCACTTACATTGCCTCTTACTGTGCTAAACATAACTAATGTTGTGTTTGGGGTTTTAAATATCTGTTTAAAATGAAATAATTTGTGCATGCGTGTACTATATATGGTGATGGACGCCTTGCAACTCTATAATTGATGTCGCATATATTTACTCATTTCTCGTGATTATTTGTCAATAATAACGTCAATATTACCTAGTACCTCCATGAGTCTCTTTAACACACAATATAGTGTAATTTATTTGTCGTAGGAAAACAGAATCTCTTGCACATCCTGTTAGGTTTATGGGTCATCTCAAGGGAAATATTGAGATTTATGTATGACACTGTAGACCAGTGGTCACAAACACGCGACTCGCCAAGTCGTATCCTATGGCCCGCAAAATGACTGGCGTCACAAGGTGACATGAAATATATATAACAAAGATGGTGCGGCCCTTGGGGCAGCAAATATGCTCTGATGCAGGCTTCATGATGGTTTGAATTTGAGACCCAATCAATAGACCAACATTAATACAAATTTTGATCTACAGTGTTTTTCTGAAAATATAATATTGTACTAATATAGTGGCAAAAAATGTGTGTGTGTGTGTGTGTGTGTGTGTGAGAGAGAGAGAGAGAGAGAGAGAGAGAGAGAGAGAGAGAGAGAGAGAGAGAGAGAGAGAGAGAGAGAGAGAGAGAGAGAGAGAGAGAGAGAGTACAACTTCGATATTCTTGTGCATTGTTTCTTTCCTCTTGACAGAAAAAACTCATGAGAGATTTACAGGAAACAGTTAATAAGACGATATGGCAAACGGCATTAGCATTTTCTTTTTCTTCATACATATGAGCGAAATTTTTTTCTTATACATGATAAAAGGTATTTTTACATGCATGAAATAGTTTGACTTTATTCCAAATACATGTAAAATATTTGTGCATTCTAAATCACAAAAAATAGCCTGACTTTATTTCACACTGTAAACAAATTGTCACATACGTAAAAGAGTAGTTCACATACGTGAAATAAATGGCATCTGTAAAAAAAAAACATATATCTGAAAAATAACATTTCATATGAGAGTGTAACAGAAAGATTATATTCACAAGTTAAAATATGTTCTACATGTGTGTGAAAAAGAATTATGCATCCGAGAAAGAAATTATTTATTATTTATATGTTAAAAAGAATTTCACTTGATTCAACACATTTGATTTGAACATACATACATACATACATACATACATACATACATACATACATACATACATACATACATACATACATACATACATACATACATACATACATACATACATACATACATATATCCATACATACATACATACATACATACATACATACATACATACATACATACATACATACATACATACCTACCTACCTACCTACCTACCTACCTACCTACCTACCTACCTACCTACCTACCTTCCTACCTACCTACCTACCTACCTACCTACCTACCTACATACATACATACATACATACATACATACATACATACATACATACATACATACATACATACATACATACATACATACATACATACATACATACAGATGTATAAAATAGTTCAAATATTGATGCAGAAAAGAGCTGCATTCTATACGAATTGTCAGCAAAGAAAAATGTGTGTGCGCGTGTGTGTCTGTGATACGGATTGTTATACCATGTCGGCCAATCCTAACACCAACCTTTTAATTCTGAGCGCCTATCGAGGCAGCTGTTTATACCATTTTGTATCAGTCTTTGGTATTACTCGGCTGGGGTTCGAACTCGTATCCTCCCGCAACCGTAGCGGACGCTCTAACCACTAGGCCGCCGGAGTGGTCCCACCAAAGAAAAAAATGAACCTTACCCTATGGTAAGTCATTTTAACATAAATTCTTATGTTCGTATTTGAAGAACAAATTTTGATATGTGAAATAAAGGCATACTTTATATATCTGAAAATAAAGCATACATTATATATCGTTTATACGAGATTACGTTGAGTCAAACTGAAAACAACAAAGTTCCTGATCTGTCGTTGGATAATGCGCCTGCAGATCAGGGTCTATATTGTTTATTGTATTGACAACTCCTAAGAAACTACAAGGCCAAGATCTGCTGTCGCTTAATGCACAGACAGATCTGGGTCGGCGTAGCTTGCAGTTGGACTTGTATAATAAGCAAGTATATACGGTATGCAAAATTTTGAACCGCTCTGGCTTGGTGGTTAGCAAGCTGGAGCCACGACTGAAAAGGGGTGGGTTTGAACACTATACAGGGATCAACCAGGTTCAGCTATCCTGATGCGTTCTTTGAAAAGGCGGTTTCCTCCAACTGGTTTGACACTAAGCTTATGTTGCTGTGAAAAAAAACACAAAACAAAAAAACCAAATAGATGTAAATATATATTTCACATAAGCGAAATGAGAATATCAACATCGCATTATGGTGTAAATTATATGATTACATATACCTGATCGGCATTCTAGTTCTGCCGATTATGAGTTTGTAGGTAATTAATTATCGAGACACTGTTACTGAAATCCGGAATTCGGTAATTCGTCTGTTCAGGGTGCGCATGATAGTTGTTATGCATATATTTGATGACGTGTCCGCCTGCTTAATGTAACATTTCGTTTATAAATAAAATCCAGAAGTGAGGTCAATAAGGTACATATATCGGGATAGCTATAATAAAATATACATGTGAGGTCAATAACAGGATAGCTATAATAAAATATATAAGTTAGGTCAATAAGGTCATATATCAGGATGGCTATAATAAAATAGAACACAAGAATAATATTCACTTCACCTGACAAGTCAACAAAGTCCAAAGGAAAAGCTGTTTATTCACATCAATCCCTAATTTACACATGCGTATGTTTCACTTTCGAAAGTCACATCTAACACAAAGTGATGCTCACAGTGCAACGCATGCCGTTTCCCTAGGTGATAAGTTTGAAAAATACTGTGTACTAAAACAGTTTGATGCAATTTTTTATTTTTTTTTAATTGCCATTCAGATATTTTCTACACTACTTGCCTTGAACATACGCATCTAATTATGTGGGTGGCTAGCTCTGCTTCCTTGGCCACTATTGGTATTTCACTGGCTACATACAGCAAAGTAACTACGTGAAGTGTACGTGTCTCACATAAATATAAAAAAGAACACAATCCGGAAACACCAAAGTTGCAAATATACCCATATTTTTATTATTAAACGATAATAGCCGAAAAGGTCAAACCATAGCCTAAAGTGAAGAAAGATATTGGGCCAATTTACGAAAATAACAGCTGCCACGTAAAAACCGTTGATTGATCATGTTTAAGTGTAAATAACACGTGCCGAGGAAATGAGAGGTAAGTGTCTTTCCCAAAGACACTGGGGTGGCCTAAACGTGCATTGAACACCAGGGTAGCGAGGGTACTTAGCGCCCGGAGACAAAACATAAACTCGGCGCCCTCTTCGAGTGCTTCTGAGATAATGAATAGTTGTAATTTCCTCATTTTGGCTCTCCTGGCACATTACTTCCGGGGACAACTGCTCCCCTTCCCTCCCCAAGACAAGAACACGAGATTCATGGATTACGAGTTCCGGGATTCTACCAGGTTAATAACTAAGCTATCGCGGCTTCCCTTTGTACCGTAAGTCCATAAAGTTTAGAAATATGAGTCAAATAATGCAAAAGAAATGACGCCTGACGAAAAGAGCACATCACTGTGCTATAACTAGAAAGTCACAAGTACTGTAGTGACAGTTTTTATAAACAAAAATTCAGTGCAATATGTTCTGCAGAAAATTTCATTAGAAGTGGCCGGCCATGAAAACTTAGAGTTCATGTTGAGTAGTTCCATTTTAGGTTTACAAAAAAAGAAAGAAGCAAAACAAAACAAAAAAGAGGCAGTACTGGTGGATCCGACCACTGAAATAAGTTAGGCAGTCTCCGTACAAGTAAGCACAAGAACCGTCCGGAAGCGTATGCATTTTGAGAGATAGTTTACGCGTGTTGTTCGGAAGAAATTAACTACGTGCAATGTGAATGGAAATTGGCGAATTATTGGTGTAGGAAAAAATTACGATGGAACTTGTATAATGTATGATAAGAGTGATATGTATTGATGAGCGTCTGTTGCCGGTATGACATGATAACATAATAAATGTCTGTGCAAAAGGTAACAAATTTTACCTATCCGAGTCTCCACCGAGATTCCAATTTGTTAAAGGTTTAATATATGGTTATTATCATTCCGTCCATTTATTATATATTTTGTGATGAGATATTGAAACCTGTTAATAACAAAAATTATTATTTTTTTTTAAAATTTAATAAAAATATGGTATTGTCGCAATGGCGATATCACCTATGAAACTAATTTATTTTGCCAGTTGGGAAATATATCTGCACCTCTGTATGTCTCCGTCAGGAAGAACAGATCTTAATATATGGCAGTACTGTATATTTATATAACCAATGAGATGGTGCCTTATAAAAGTGACGAACAACAAATTCCCAAGAACAGCATGTACGTCTCAAGTAGGAACTAATTTAAAGCAGTTTTCCTCATGGTGTAAACTTAAATGACCTATTTATTTATATTCAGTGTCACATATACTCGTGACAATCTGCGACACACATAGTAAAAGCTTCTAATGCAAAGGTTGAATTTATTTGTGCTACTAAAACTTGTATAATTATCGATTTTCATCATGCTCGTAATCATCTTTGAAAACTATAGAGAATTAGGAATATTTGAAAGTTGATTGCAAACCGAAAATTAAGTGGCTATCACAGTTGGATGCATCATCTGTAAACGAACTAGGCTGCAAGCTTACCGTAAGTCACATGATTCACTTTTGAGTGTAGAAATAAACCAAATAGGCAAGCAACAATGTAAAAAGTAAACTTCTATTCATTACATTTTGAGTTTAAAGACGTTATGTTCCGAGGTATGTGGGATTCAACCGCTCAGTGATGATTCTACCTTTACCCCATCCTTTTTCACTTATCAATCCGCTCAAGAAATTTATAAATTTGTTGACGAAAATATATATATATATATATATATATATATATATATATATATATATATATATATATATATATATATATATATATATATATATATATATATATATATATATATATAATTTCATCTTTTGAATGAAAATAGTCATTAATTCGACGAAATACATAGATTGAATCATTATATGTAGAAGATAAATTTGCAAAAATTCACTGTCCTAAATTATAAAATTTCCTAACTTCCTTTTATTTGCACAGGATGAAATCGATGCAGATCAGCTGCTTTTGTCTTCAATATAATGAGAAAAAAAATAGTTTTTTAAAGTTTCGATTTCGCTCATTCAATTTTGTTATATTAAAGAAACTTAGATTATTTAATATTAAAATATTTCTGAGTCTCATTCGAGCGTCTATAATACACAATGTATCCACATCGACAACAAAGACAAACAAAACAAAACAAAAAACGTGATGATGTAGAATGGGGCACCTTTAGTAAATATCGAGGGCAGTTTGAGCCGTGATAAATGTACAGGTTCTGGAATGTCATTTCTGACCTGTTCTCACAAAACATTTTTTTCCAACCGGTGTTAATTGTTTCAGGATGACAGCTGCCCTTTCCAGAAGTCTTTGAGGACTCGTCAGTGGAAGACCAATAATGGCAATATCCATTTAACATGGTCCTCAGAGTGCCCATATATTAAAGTTATTTAAAACATCACGATGACACAAAAATTCCAACTTAAGAGAAATACAGATTAAATAAGAACTGCAGATGAGATTATTTACTGTAATTTGGTTGTCATTATGTCCTTGCTGCATAAAGAATTTGTACCAGTGTACAAGTCTACTTATGGAGAATACGTCAAATTACTGATTCTAAGGGACTCTCTCTGTGTGTGTGTGTGCTTTATGATTTTTTAACATAGCTTTAACAGTTTGAGTCATATCGCTCTAATGTATGTTGTGTGACAGTTTATAGTGATGTCTAGCACTGGGACATCATGACACAGACGTGTAGCATCATGTCCCACCAAGTCACATTATCCTGACACAAGGCTAGCCAGTCCAAACACTAACTTCTTAATGCTGAATGCCAAGCGAGGCAGCTGTTAATACCATTTTTATATCTTTGGTATAATCGGGGTAAGAGCCCGCGACCCCCAGAATCCGAAGCGGACCCTCTAACCACTTAATCCACCAGTACAGCCAGTGACAACAGGCATGTTACTGATAAGCAAGCAAGTAATACCTTTTCTAATTTCATTTTTCTTTTGCATAAAAAAATAGACATCCATTTCATGCGGGACAAGACGATGAACATTAATGCAATAATATGAGCACGACATTGTATGTATGTATGTATGTATGTATGTATGTATGTATGTATGTATGTATGTATGTATGTATGTATGTATGTATGTATGTATGTATGTCTGTCTGTCTGTCTGTCTGTCTGTCTGTCTGTCTGTCTGTCTGTCTGTATGTCTGTATGTATGTATGTATGTACGTACGTACGTACGTACGTACGTACGTACGTACGTACGTACGTACGTACGTACGTATGTATATATGTATGTATGTATGTATGTATGTATGTATGTATGTATGTATGTATGTATGTATGTATGTATGTATGTATGCATCTATCAATCTATCTATCTATCTATCTATCTATCTATCTATCTATCTATCTATCTATCTATCTATCTATCTATCTATCTATCTATCTATCTATCTATCTATCTATCTATCTATCTATCTATCTATCTATCTATCTATTTATGTACGTAAGAACAAACGATCGAACGAATAAATAAATGAACAAATTACTCGATACCAATAAAATATTCAAAATTACATTCTTTGGTTTAGCTTCTTTGTTAATTAAATATAAACACTATTAATAGTTTATCCTAGGGATTTCACTTTTAACACACACACACATACACACACAAATATATATATATATATATATATATATATATATATATATATATATATATATATATATATATATATTGAATTAATTGTTGGTTAACATTTTTATATATGACCTAATTTATGAAGGTTAGTCAACAATCCTTTCAATAACATCTATACATTCTTTGCGATTCACACGTCAATGGGATAAAATAATTTTTGTTTCAAACATACACATAACCTATTCCTTTACCTACAAGTGACACGTAAAAAAACCTCTAGTCAATTACTGGATACATATTTACTTAAATGAAGAACTTCAATAGACAGAGAGTTGAGTGCCTGTATTCATTATAATAGCTCAACACACACATACACACTCACCAACTATTAAAGCTGATTACAAACCCTGTTAGGCCAAGGCTGCATAATTTATATCAACCATGCGAGGCAAGTAACAAGGATACTTTCTAACAGGTGGTTTTTGTATAAACAGAATTATGACAATATTCGAGAGCTTACAAGGTTATGAACATAAGTGAGGTTTTTATCTCGAGCTGATCATGTAATTAGATATCTCTATTCAAGTCAAAACGATTTGCCGATTTCGGAGAAGCTATGATTCTAACAGGAAAGGCTATCTTCAGAACCGAAACAGTAAGTAACTATTAATATGCAGTGACAACTATGTTTTACGGGATGTTGGCCAAAATATGTCTAACTGTGAAATCTGGGGAGTGGTGTGGGGCGGAGGGCAAGTCTTATATACCGGCGCCCATGACATGTATTTGTCCTGATCATCGGAAAGGGAATTAATGAGATCCAGATGACCGGGAAGGGGACCAATACGTCCTACAACCATTATAAACTGCAATTAAAAAGACAATTCAAGAGGTATTTATCATATATAGGCTGATATATTTTTTATTTTATTCTTTAATATGCTACCACAACAAGACTTATAAAATGGTACTAACATCTTCCTCGCTTAGCGCTCTGTATTAAGAGGTTAGTGCTAGGACTGGTCGATCTAGTGTCAGGACAATGGGATATTATGATGTATGTCTGCGGCATGATTCCCTAGCGAAAGATAAACATCTTAAGTGTAATGAATACATACGAGCATGCGCGACCACACACACACACACACACACACACACACACACATACACACATACACACACAGAGATCATTTTTCGCCAGACTGCACACGTGATCTCTATTTAATGAGTTTCCTTGGGGTTTTTTTTAACCCCTTCTATGGCTAAAGTAACGTGTCCTGTAAAATTGGGTTCCTTATTCTTTCATTCCAAAGCAGCACTAAAATCGGACACGGTGCGATAAATAAAGACATCGATGATAGTGATCGAACGAATCTTCATTAATCATAAACTTAAGTATCAAGGGAACTCCAATTTGACAACCAACTAAACGCGCTTACAAATAATTTCCCTTTAATCAAAGTAAGAACGACACACGCATGAGACTCATTTCACATTGGCATGTTTTATCTTGCTTCACATTGTTATGACTTTTCGGGACGCAGTTCCAAGCAACAGATCAATATTTTATGCCACGTAACTGGAAAAAATATCCTAACACCTAACACACATAATTATTCTTTTCACAAATTTCTAAATACTTGACCCCGAGGAAACCCTCAATATTTCCTTATTTTAAGAAATTTGAGAGAGGCCATTTTACGAAATTAATCAATACTGCCATAAAATCTTGTGATTACGGTTCACTATGAATGACACATTTACATAATGCTTAGCTAAGTACTCAGTTTGAGGAATATCATCCAACACCGATTCCCCAAATCGTCACTACACTCTGACCAAACTATAAATGAAAACGTAAATACAAATATTAAATACCAAAGACTTCAATACAAATCCTAAGGCTTCCCCAATGATAAAAACGAACACACACACACACACACACACACACAATAGACTATACATTGCGGCCTGTATATTTAGTATAAAAAGAACATGAAAACCCCCAGGGAAGAACCACTGAAGCAAAGGAAGCTACTAGCAAGCTTTCTCACATGCCCGCGTTGGCCGAGCATGAGACTCGAACCCAGGTGAGGTATCAGTGACTTTGCATACGATCGCCTTAGACCACTTGACACCCGTTCTCAATGCAAAGGTGTATTGCATTTAACATTTACGTTTTTTGTTCTTAAGGTTGGTAAATTCGTTTTTGTTTTGATACATTTTAATGTATTCATCCCTCATTCAATTTGCTTTCCATTTGTTTAAAGATCAACAGAATGTTACATCTTTGCTGAAGCAGTTATACATATCATTGGTGTTGCAACAAGTTATTGGCAATTAAAATATGAGGAATAACCGAAAATCAACGAGTTTCTAAATCGCCGAGTAATCAAGAAAAAAAACTAGTTTCATATTATCTCGTTATTCAAAACCGAGGCATCGGGCGTATTGCTCATCTCGGTCAATCAAAGATAATGGTGAACAATCATAGTCGAACTGTATATTTAGATCTTTTATGGGAAATTCGGTATTTTAAATCGTGAGGTCTCTTTAAAACAGTACTTGAATAAATAAACTAATGGAAAGGTACAAAGGACAATACAATACAATGCAATACAATACAATACAATACAATACAATACAATACAATACAATACAATACAATACAATACGATACGATACGATACGATACGATAATACGATACGATACAATACAATACAATACAATACAATACAATACAATACAATACAATACAATACAATACAATACAATACAATATATAATATAATATAATATAATATAATATAATATAATATAATATAATATAATATAATATATACGGGTTATTGCTCTTGATTGACCCCTTTCCAGGGAAAATTCGCAACATTTGGAGCAAGTTTATCGTGCATTATTAAAAAAAATTCGATGAGTCAATTATCTATTATAACATTTATGACAAAAATATAGATAATAATATAATCATCTTAAAGTACTTCCTCGGTCTTACTTTTATCAGCTGTTTCACAGAATACAAGGGAGTGAATTTAATTTAAATATCAGTGGCTTTTGATACAATAAAAATGATGTTATTCCTTTAAAGGAGATATGTGAACTAATATAGAATAAAGAAAAATCTGGGAAGAAAATTGTATGAAAGGAAAAAAGTTGCCTGAAAAAAAAATAAAGTGCAATCAACGTCATTGATGTGACCTGCAATGTTTTGTGCAGACCCGAGTGTGAACTCACCTTCCACTCACTTGTTTGTTGTATACTGTTAAACTGTTTTTTTTTATGTCGACTTGGTAAACACATTTTTGATGATATAATCCTAGACATTGGGGTGGTGGTGATCTAAAATAGTGTTATTTACGTATGAAATTTAATTTCAGAACAAACACAAGTAAAATATATAGCTTATACAATAAATGTATATGATTAATTAAAAGTCTCTCTCGCAAAAATAAATATCCAGATAAATAAATTACTTGCGGAAAGGAGTACGGACGGTCAACGGTCGGTATATAGAACACGATTGTCAGCAGTCGTTTTTTAAATTTAACACACATTACCTCATTGAACTTACTGGATAACCATTTCAAATTCAATGCGCTTAAATATTATAAACAACCTATAATGTGTCACCGTGATATCTGAGTCGCACAGGTGTTAGGCAATGTTTCCCACGTGTATCTTTGCCCTTAATTCTCCGTGCACGAGATGCTAGCTGTTGAAAACATCGTGGAGTGTTAATCCTTCAGACAAGACAATACTAATGACGGGGACAAGGTGGCCATAACTTATTGCAAAGGGTTCTAAAGCATACTTCCTAAGGAGGTGGGGGACTTCAAAGACATCCTGGGGTAAATTCTGTAACTTAGAAAATTAGTTACTTCGTATTATATTACGTATATAATACACCTATCTGACTCAGCTCCTAAAGGTTAAACCTCACCCAGAGTTCGTCCTTTGTCAATGTGCACTGACAGTTGAGCGAATTCTTAACAAGGTGTATTGACTTCCACCCTGTGAGACGAAAACTTTGTTAGGACAACTCAGTAAACAAGCTTTTTGATGATGTACCAACAAATCATATCCTTGACTTTCTAAAAGAGTTTTTAAAATAACAACTTTTCATACCATTTTTTAAGGATATTGCCGTTTAGCCTTTTATTTTATGTACATTTTTGAGAGGATTTAGTATATGTATTTTTTTTGTCCATAAGAGTACTCGAAAACTTTTATTTGTATGGTTTGGAGTAAGTGCTGTCTTAAGGCATGGGCACACTGGGCAGTTGCCCATGGCCTCATGCTTCTCGGGGCAGCATACTGCCCATATTGTTTAGGGCTTGTAGGTGGCCCTAGTAGATTGCTTTGCCCAGAGCCTACAATTTTGTTAAGACCGCACTGGTTGGAGTACTAGATAACGTTTATTGTATGAATTCATCTTGATGATTTAAGTTGTTTTGAGTAAGTATTTGCATTCTCATTTACTATACAGCCATCATTGTGCGGATGTACAGTTCATCCAGATACATACATACATACATACATACATACATACATACATACATACATACATACATACATACATACATACATACATACATACATACATACATACATACATACATACATACATACATACATACATACATACATACATACACACACACACACACACACACATACATACATACATACATACATACATACATACATACATACATACATACATACATACATACATACATACATACATACATACATACATACATACACACACATACACACATACATACATACATACATACATATATCCATACATACATACATACATACATACATACATACATACATACATACATACATACATACATACATACATACATACATACATACATACATACATACATACATACATACATACATACATACATACATACATACATACATACATACATACATACATACATACATACATATGTATGACGTTTGAGTTATGGCAATAAAGAAAACACAATTTTCTTTCATTTTCCTCTATAGAACAAGACGAGCCCAATTCCACAGGTATGTTTTAGATTTCATCGTTAGCTTTTCATTTCAAATTGCATATATTGGTTCTAGTGCTTGTAGCATAATGGAAACAGTAAGCAGCTTTCATTATTTTTCATTTGCCAAAGAATTTTTGTCAGTATTTTATTTCTCTGTCATCTGGACAATATGTAGCTTTTTAAAATCTCTACACAACTAATACTTCCGGTCGTACCTTCTTTCTCCCGTTCATAATTTAACCCTTTATTTTTATTCTCAGTAAATGGGAAACTTCTTTCAAAGAAGTGTTCTTTTTGCCTTATTTATAAAGTTGAATCGAAGTCCAGTTTAATATTGCCTTGATATTTCCCTCTTTCCTCTCACAGAGAGCTTTCTTTTTAATTTGTATTACGGAGTGATTCATTTATTATGCATGATATGCGGTTAATTGTTATGGACGCCTTCAAAACATCAAAATTCTTCACAAACGTATTGAAAATTCAGCCTTAACGTGATGTGCATGGAATCACATATATGCGGGCATGTACGTGACTATGTATTGTTTGTCTAGCAAACAAAACATTTCATCTCTCTCTCGGTTCCTTTTAAGCAATGAAAGGTTATAGGTTTCCTGCACATCTATGTACGTCAAATAGTAATATTCCGCTGGGTTGCATAAATAACAAATAAATGTGCTGAATTCTCATATTTACCCTTTTCTCTGAATATTTACAATAATTACCCTAAAATAGGTTAAAGTAAAAAAGTTAATTTTTGCAGCGCATCTACACTGAGCTTAAATCTAACATACACAGTTTGAATAAATTCCATACCCAATATGGAAGAAGCGATGACAATCTGAATTCTCAAATACCTCATATTTTAAATAATTACCCCTAAAAAAAGAGCCAGAGAAAGAAAAGAAAATATTTATTGCATATCTTTATCAACCACATTTTTGCCCTCAAAGTTTAGATTACATTTTTCAAGCAGTATGATGAAGAGGCGATGACGAAATATTCTCTTTTTGACAGTTTGTACAATTATTTCCAAAAGAATGCGTCAGAAGAAAAAGTTTACCTTGTTGCGATATGAAACTACCACACATTTAGTCTATCAAGCTTCATTAAAATCACCCAACCCGATGGGTACAGGGAGAAACAATGACAATCTATGTCAGGGACAGATTAAAATTATGACGCATACCACGTTCTACTAGATTCTTGCTCTTCGCAGAAGTGTGGGGGACAAAAATTATAGTCATCATTGATTACAGTATCGAAATATCTCCAGTTCCAAACTTTTTTCAAGAAATATTCACAAAATGGGAAAGTGAAGATGATTAAAAGCTGAATGCACATCTTTATGTTGTTGCCCACGACGTTTCAATAAAATTGTCCAAGCAATGATAGAGAAGAAGCGATGACGAAACGAATTTTCCAAAATATCCATATTGGACAAATTTTGAAGAAATTTACCCCAAAATGACTCAAATGCACATCTACACTAGCCACATAACTTGCCTTGTTCTCATAAGAGAACCTTTCAAGCAGTTAAAATGACAAGCAATGACAAGCCAAATTCCCAGAATACCTTTATGACAACGTTCCACGAAATCACTGAAAATGAACCAGAGAAAAGTCTCACTTTAACGTATCTACAGGAACTACATGTCAAGCTTGACAAGTTTCAATAACAGCTTAAAAGCGGATGACATGCCATGATTAACTTAATACCCAAATTACAAAATTTCTAATAACTTTTCGGATGAAAGGAAAACATTATTTTCAATATACACAGGCGTCGTATCTAGAATAGCATGTAAAGTTGCAATAAAAATCTTCCAAGCAGTGTGCAAAGCGAAGATAAACTCAGCAAACTTTTATAGACAGTGTGGGAGAAGAAGCGATAACGAAATTTCCCATTTTCACAAGTTTTTAAAAGAAAGTTCCAGAAGAAGAACTATATGAAAACATGGGACAACGTTTCTGCGTATATACACCAGCCACACATCTAGTCTGTCTTGTTTCATTAAAATTCCCCAACGTATATGGGAAACTAGCGATAACCAGCGTTGTCACGGATGGGCAAACTTGACCGATTGGTACACGAGGCAGAGGCATTAAACTCGCTTTAAGCTGAAGTTGTGGGATAAAAAATATTGTCAGCTTGTATGCTTACGTACAGTTCTTGCATGCTATAAACATGTATCACCATGGCAATATCCACACCCATCTTGCATACTATCGCAATAAATTAGGGTAATTGCCACGTTTTAGGACTTTTAAACTTTATATGGCATTTTGCGTTGCTAATTATGACAGGACTTCAGAAGGACTATGCTGTTAGGGTATGATTTTATTGCGCTGTACCTCCCGAGCGAGATGTTTCAAGATTTATAATGAGAAAATCACTATAATTTGTCGCTATAATTCATCATCATCATCATCATCATCATCATCATCATCATCAACATCATCATCATCATCATCATCATCATCATCATCATCATCATCATCCTCATCCTCATCATCATCATACTTGTTATTATTATTATTATTATTATTATTATTATTATTATTATTATATTATTATTATTATTATTATTATTATTATTATTATTATTATTATTATTATTATTATTATTATTATTATTATTATTATTGCATGCGCATTATAAAAGCTTTCGCATGATCTGTGAAATAGATGGCAAGTTTGCTTTAAAGCTATACACAGCTTTTCTCACAGCATTCATTTATCCCTTACTTATGTCTAGTTATCTCAGCGCCAGTTCGAATTAGCATGCATGCCATATTAGTTGATTTGTATTGTAATATTGGGAATATGTGATGGTCAGTATGCTAAACTTGAGCTAGAAAATAAAATGAACTATACGGTTCTAATTATTAGGTTCTCTCTTGAAGATTACTGCCGTATTGTACAAGTACAGATAACATATTTCGTAATTATATGCATTTTTATGTCCTTGCTGACAATCGTATGGAGGTTTACTTGTTTTGTTTTTTTTTTTTGTTTAGATTTGTCTGTCAAAAATCTTTTCAATCGATATTAAACTATATGTAGCTTTTCTCAATTGTTAAATATGCTTGCTTAATTACCTAAAAAAGCATCATCAACTCATGTATGTGACTACGCAGACATACAACATCTTGTAGTTAAAAAATATTTTATGATCTTCATATTTAATCATGTTTAATTTGAAAACTTATAATTTTAACTTTTCACGTACTCATAAGTTTCAGATACACGATCTGCAGGTGTAAAGTACTCCAAAGAAGTTCTTTTAAAAATTATTACTGGAAACGACCATTCTTTTTTATTTCTTGATTAGTTTGTCTACAATATGTTTTATCCAAAGTATGTTTCCTCCCTCTCCAGAGGTAATTATATCGAATCTTTTATAGTGAATAATTCCTAGTTAGATTTTATTTAGACTAAAGATATGCAGTTAGGATATGCACGGTGCATTTTACCTAGTTTATTGTCGTGAATGTAACTACTTTTCATGGCAGTCCTTCAGGGATGAAAGTTTGCTCACCCTGGTTTAAAACAATAAAAACTACATCAGCAAGAATATTTTGACATTGTCGAAGACTAGACTCGCTATACGTTCCATATTTACGTTATCACTATTCCTTTCAACCCACTAGGGCTCGGGGATGGAGCAAAGTCCCAATACACTCTTCTGCTGCAGACTCATGAATGGAGCAACGTCCCGATGCTCTCGTTTGCTTGCAGGCTCATGTATTTCTCAAAACCCCAGTGCACTCTTCTGCTTGCAGGCGCATGAATTTCGCAAAGCCCCAGTGCACTCTTCTGCTTGCAGGCGCATGAATTTCGCAAAGCCCCAGTGCACTCTTCTGCTTGCAGGCGCATGAATGGAGCCCCGTCCCAGTGCTCTCTTTTGCTTGCAGATTCATGACTGGAGCAATTCCCAATTCACTATCCTGCTTGCAAGCTCGGGAATGGAGCAAAGTCCCAGTGCACTCTCCTGCTTGTCGTAAGGGTTAACTAATGGAGGCATGAGCCGTGGTGGTTCAGTTAAATCACAAGGAAATCGGTTTCAATTTTAAGATTTTTTTTTTTGTTTTAAGTGCACGTTAGGCTACATGTAGTATAAAAGTAGTGGAGGAAGAATCCAGGAAAAATTCATAAATAACCACCATCCTACTGGCAAGCCTTCTCACATACTCATGTTGGCCGAGCCGCGACTCGAATCCGTGACTCGAATTTACATGGATATAGGTGAGTTGTGCGAGTGACCTGAAAACGCGAGAGCCTTAGACCACTCAGATACCCGGAACCCGGTGGGTTTGAAAACTACCATAGGATCAGCATACGTCGGCTGCTGTGGTGTGTCTTTTCTCCAATTGCATCAGCACTAAACAACACTTAACCTAACCAAACCTAAATAAACTATTATTTTCCAATAGTGTTAATTTTTATTTCTTCTTTGTTTAGTTGTAGTTGTTGTTTTCTTTAAAGAAATTTTAGAAAATCTCAGTTTCTTAGCAACAACACTGCTATTTCCTTAACCATATTTTTGTATTATCGCAAATATTAATGTAAACAACTGATGAAAATTACACTGACGAACATTATTAGGATGTGTATGCTATACATAGAACATAAAAGAACAGACAAGTCTTTATTATGAGAAGTCAAATGACTAAATGTGATTTCTAAGTAGATATGGATAGACATTTAAAAAGTATTCAAAAGCAAAGAAAAGGTAAAGAACTTAACAATTTTTAGGTGACAAAACATATGTTTGGTATAATTCGTATTTTTGAAACAGATAGGACAATTAATTATTCACATATTTGTAAGTAATTTAATCATATTAAATCAAATAGCAGGGTTATTTTCTTTCAGTTTAAGACAATTAGTGACTAACAGCAGTGCTATTTTCTTTGAGTTTAGGACAATTAGTGACCAGCAGCAGGGCTAAGTAGCCTATTTGAATATGATAGTCTCTCATAATCTTTAATACACACAAATATACCACAAACCTCGTTTTTGAATCAGAGAAAATGCGATAATCTGAGTTACCTTGATTATCAGCAATATGAATCTCGTCTATTGGACCACAATGCTTATATTTATTATTGTTCTGACAATGAAATTTTGTTCTCAGTTTTGGACACTGCAATTTTGATTAAAATCGGCTGCTCTCGTTTTCTCCATCCAATAATATGCATTTACAGAGACAAATAATACTGTCGTTATGGAAGGTATCTATCAAAAAAGGGTATTTTTGGTGTCCTTTGTTGTTTATTAGCTGTTAGTCTAAGTACATTTGAAAGTTCTTTAAATTAGTGCGAGGAAACAATTTATTTAGCTTGAATTTGACATGAAATGTGCACATCCTCATATCGAAAAAGGAATCAAATAAATTACATCGGACAAATTCTCATAGAATTAATCTAATGACTAAAAAGGTAGCAAACCCCACACTGAATTACCTGGCTAAAAATACATTCAGCAAACAGTCAGTCCAGAAGAGTATTTATATCCGTTTGTTATAAGTTACCTGGATATTTAAGAAAAGAAATTCGTGGGAGTAGGGAGGGGGAGTAATTTAACCGTCAGTCAAGATGCTGTTTTATCTCTTGCTTGATTGGCACACAATATCGTGCTATCTCCAAGGTAGAAAAAAAATACATTTATTGCCTTGCCCCCTAACAGTCGTTATACAATTACGATTTGTTACTCGATCAGCTCACTAAGTATCATTTTTTGATCACTAGTTAAGCAGCATAGTTTGTAATGTTGTGCAAATAATGTAACTGTATGTGGACAGTTTTAGTGAATAAGATAATAATAATAATAATAATAATAATAATAATAATAATATTATTATTATTATTATTATTATTATTATTATTATTATTATTATTATTATTATTATTATTATTATTATTATTATTATTATTATTATTATTAACAATAATAATAAAATAAAGATGAGGAAATTTATAGAAATTTTCTTCTTAAGATCAGATTCATTACAGCTGTCGGCCTGCCGACTACTATCATCTTAAACACACACACACACACACACACACACACATATATATATATATATATATATATATATATATATATATATATATATATATATATATATATATATATATATATATATATATAGAGAGAGAGAGAGAGAGAGAGAGAGAGAGAGAGAGAGAGAGAGAGAGAGAGAGAGAGAGAGAGAGAGAGAGAGAGAATAGTTATCTGTATAAATTTATAAATTTTGGATGTTTTCTTGCAATCGTAACAGTTCGGACCTATCTGCGATCGGATAAATGCAATACGGTTTAATATGTTCAAATTTTGCACTTCTCCGTAAGTCCAGCCATTATTCTCAATCGCAGATTTATCCCACCAACTCCTATTGAAAATAGGGTGTCTGGCGTAGAAGTGCGTCCATGTGATTTAGTGTATGATTTTAGTGTTTGTATATTAATTCGATGTACAGCCTAGTGATTTTAGTGTTTGTGTCTTAATTAGATATACAGCCTCGTGATTTTAGTGTTTGCGTCTTAATTAGATGTACAGCCTCGTGATTTTAGTGTTTGTGTCTTAATTAGATGTACAGCCTCGTGATTTTAGTGTTTGCGTCTTAATTAGATGTACAGCCTCGTGATTTTAGTGTTTGTGTCTTAATTAGATGTACAGCCTCGTGATTTTAGTGTTTTCGTCTTAATTAGATGTACAGCCTCGTGATTTTAGTGTTTGTGTCTTAATTAGAAGTGCAGCCGTGTGATTTAGTATATGATTTTAGTGTTTGTGTGTTAATTAGAAGTGCAGTCATGTGATTTTAGTACCTTCAGTATGAAGTTTACTGTACTTTTTCGAATTTTGTTTTTTGTTTTGTTTTTCCTTCGTCTGAAAGACATGATAGGTTGCGTGTGTATTCATCATTCTCTGGTCTGTGTGTGTGTGTGTGTGTGTGTGTGTGTGTGTGTGTGTGTGATTTGAATTCTGAACGTATCTTTAACAATTGTTCAGTCATATCTCCACGATGTATGCAGTTTGTAGTGATGTCTAGCACTGGGGCACCATGCCGCATACATGTAAGTATGATGTCCCACCCAGTCACAATATCCTGACAAAAAAGGCTAGTCCTAACACTAACTTATTGCTGAGCGCTAAGAGAAGCAGCTGCTAGAACTATTTTTGTAAGTCTTTAATATGACTCAGCCGGGGATCGAAACAACGACCACCCGCATCCAAGGCGGACGCTCTAACCATGAGGCCGCCGGAGCGGTTGGGAGATAATTAAAGAACAATGGACTCGTTTATCCGCATTTCCCAGTTCATTATATATTATTAAAGTCCTTATGAGTAGGAAGACTTGCTCAACATGGAGCTTTTTAATTTTGAGAAAAAGACGAGATCTATATCCACCAGCACCCAACACTCTCGTCCAATAATAATAATAATAATAATAATAATAATAATAATAATAATAATAATAATAATAATAATAATAATAATAATAAATGATATATCCCTGTGAGTTTCAGTTTTATAATCTTATAGATATTATTAAAAAAGTATAAACGGTTTGTATGTTGATGGTATTTATATAGGTGCATCATCTCCGATACAGTTTGAATATTGCTGAATAAATACAAATTCACCGTTAGTGACGGCATTTTTAAAGTGCAAGGAACATTTAATGGTATTGTCAAAAAAAATCTCTGAGCAGGTGTTGATGTAAATCGATTACAAGTGTATTGTCATCCAGAAGTAGCGTACACTGTTGTATGAACATTATGACTGGATTGTATTTCTATATAGCTTTTAAAAATGGGACATAATCAGTGTCTACAGGTGGGTGGCGTAGAGTATTTTGATTCGAATAATACACAGATTTATAAGTTCCGAATAGTAGGTTACTAATAGTTTTAAGTTCATGATAACCTTTTAATATAGCACGCATAATTTGATTTAAGTTTTGCCTTTCTTCTTTTCCATA
The DNA here is from genome assembly GCA_016746295.1 of Potamilus streckersoni. Classification (NCBI taxonomy): domain Eukaryota; kingdom Metazoa; phylum Mollusca; class Bivalvia; order Unionida; family Unionidae; genus Potamilus; species Potamilus streckersoni. Next base: position 2,143,643 of record JAEAOA010001852.1, read on the forward strand.
TTCATAAGTCCTTGTATTTCTTTATCGTATTCTTAAAACGGCTACGTTCTTTGTATTGTCCATTTACATCAGATCTTGATCTGGGTTGCGAACTGACGAATATGTGATATGTAGTCTTGATGTTAATGTTCTGGAATATCAGACTAAATCAACTAGGCGTGATTTAACTTTCGTTTGTTTTTTTTTAAATATTTTATGTCATGGCAATGAAACATCCCTGCACCTTAAGTAATCTGTTTTTCAACCTGAAGTATACATGGATTGAATTATTTCATAAGAAACGTATTGTTATCACGGAACGCGGATTAAAGAAACTTTTTTCCCTGTGTACATAAAAATTTTAACCAAATTATCTTAATGTTTCAAGAGCTTATGTTTACATTTTGTCGCCACGAAAATATAGTAGTTAGGATCGATTTGGAAACTACTTGAACGTATGGATTTACCATTAATGGCGACAAAAAGTCCGGAAATGTTGCATTAATATTGCTAACGCCAAGGATATTGATTTTGTCATGCATATTTGGATTGAAGCAGTTGTCGCGTGATCAAACATGCGTCTGGATGCATTGATTCTGGCATGTAAACATCAGCTGGACGAGGACTAGTAGCTTGCATCACAATGTAGGACAACTTGATTACCATGTTTGCTGACAGCATGCCGTCCAGAAAGGTTAAACGGATAAGGAAGAAAAGAGCACGTAACAAGGTGAGGTATTCTGATTTTAAGGTATATAAATGAAGAATCTTACAATCCTTCAATGTCCTGTGGCATTTTGTCTTATCATGGTTTCTGAGTTTTAGTTATATTTCCTAAATGTCAGATCACAATCACCTTTGCTATTATGACTACTGTGGTATGAACCGCTTCTTGGTTGGGATTAAGTTTCCTATCCTGTTGATTTCATGTGGCTTCCTATGCATGGTACAAATTTCTTTTTTTGACAACTTCGCTATTTGTGCCAATACATGGTACACATTTTTGTGTGACAGCAAAACGGCTTATCTGCATTTAACCAATCTCTTCTAAGAAATGTTAAAAGTCCTGTGGACTATTTTGTAGGGATTGTGTTTGGTTTTTTTTGTCAGTATCAAGTATGTTATCTCTGTCTTAAGTCATATTCAGGATTTCTTATTCTTAAGATGACATCTGTGTATTGCTATACGAGAATCAAAAAATGTGTGATGTCCAACTCGCTTTCTTGCTTGTCGCACGAGATGACACATATTGGCAAAAACCATGACAGCTTAGTGGTTAGTACGCTGAAAAATGCAGGTTGGAATCCTGCCATTTGACAAACATGTGTTGACTACTGCTGTATGTCACTAAAAATGCATTTTAAACCAATCTCCACGGCACTAAATAACTTATATGTATTGCTATTTTGTTTTCAAGGTTTTAATTAGTTGGTTTTATCATTCATCTATTTGTAGGGAATATTACATTAATTATATTTTCTTTGACTATGTTGTTATTGTTGTAGTATTAGTGTCATGTCTATTCAGAAAATTCACAATATTAATATTTATACTTTTTATTATTTTAACTATTTTTTTGTAAAGCCGCACAAAGTAAGAGGATGTACGTATGTACGTGTATGTGTGTATAAATGTAGATAAGTATAACGTCGATACGAACGACTACGTGTGTATGGGAGTTGAGTACGCGTCTATGTAAAAGGTTAATTATGTAAATTTGATATTCTAAAGAAATAGCTAATACCAGAAAGATTTGTATTCACGCTTGAAGGATTCCGGTTAATGTGTATCCGGTTAATGTTTATGTGAAACGAGTATAAAAAGTTCATTAATCAAAAAGATGTCATGTTGTGTATAAATTATGTTGTGTATTAGTTACCAAAGCTAAACAATACAATGTATATTCACATGCGTTCAAATTTTGTACATGTTACATATTTAAATACCATTTGTTAGAATACAGTCTGTGCTTATCCTGTGAATCCCCGACTTATAGCCAATTAGGTTGTATTTATCAAACAGCAATATTCTGAATGTCGACCAGACGGTGTCTACAACTTAAAAGTTTACGCAAAAAACTACCTACCGACAAATTCAGACGTGTATGGCTGAAATAATAAGCGAAACGAAAGGATATCACTGAATATCAATTTGTTTGTACCTATATTGACGCAATCTTTAGTGGTCTCACCTTTATAAATGACTTGGTAAGGAGAAGTAATTAGTGTTAACCTTTAAAATACTTGAGTCGTCCCAGTTTATACATGGTGACATTCAAGTAAGCATTGTTTTGTCGATCTAATATCACTATTACGAATATTTACATGGACTGGTAACAAGGGGTTAAAATCTCTTGCCTTACATTTAAGTGTGCTTGAAAATGGATACTGATGAAATTCCTTCAATTTATGTCACCAACTCTACCCCACTTAGTGTTTGCAAACAACTGATTTTTTAATCATAATTCGTATCATTTCTCCATTGTTTACAACAATGTTAACATATTCTAAAAATTAGTGCCCTTTTATATTTAATATTTCCTGGTTCTTTTCGTCTCAAATGTAGGTTTCCAAAAACTTTTAAAATCTTCATCACACTTGGCAGACACAATTTTAAGAACGTCATCATCTTATCAATTAATGTATTGGTTTAAGAACAATTATAAGAAGTTGTCATTCTTTTAAGATGACATTATATGCAATACCTAGATTGCCGAGCTTCTACATTTGGTGACTTTTCCCAGTATTTTAGTTTTCCGGACCTCAGAAACAACTCCGGACTGAGGCTTTTCCTTCCCATACATTTAAGGCAATTTTTTTTTTATATGCTGCACATTTTCTGTAAACTTCTTTTGAAAATCAACTCAAAATAATATTGGTTCTGCAGGGATGGAAATATACTGAAAAAATAGGTCGTTGGAATTTGAAGAGCTTTTCGAGGAAAAAAAAGTTTTGAATATATTTCGTATTTACGTGCAGAAAAACAGCACCTACGCTGAAAGTTTCCTCTTTATAGCTGTTTGATGGACCTTGCACACATATTGGATTGAAATCTGGACCTTCAAAAGTTTGTGCAGCTTTTCTAGTCAGCCGTTTACGCGTCTATTGTTTCCTATCGAAGGTGACAAATCATAAAATTGGATTAGTTTAGCCTTGTAGTTGTTCGTATTTTAAATGTCCACATTGTTGGTGTAGGAAAAGTTATTGAATTAAACAAAGCTGGAAATATGAATTCATGAAAGTAGATGGGACATGAAGATGTAGTGTTGCGCATGTCAGTTGAATTTAAATTGTATCATAATGTGCGCTTGAGAATACACTTAGCTATCACGTATAAAACCCCTTCTATATTCCCTATGACTTTCTCAAATGGGGATTTTTGCACACGCGTGCGTCCACATGGAAACTTGGCTTTTCAAGCCTGCGTCGAAGCCCATGCCAGAAGTTCACGGTCCCATACCCAGCTGTTATGATGATATTCAATGAGACAGATTATGTTCCAGCTGGTTTACTCGATTTTTATTGCCTCTAAATCAATTACCTGTTTTGGGTTTCGTATCTGCGCACAGTCGCCAAAAGTTTTCCAAACGCTTTCAATTTCCGCCGACATGGTTTCGAATTTCGCCATGGTAATAGTTTTATCTTTTATAGTCACCGAGTATAGTCTACTAATTGTGTTGAGGCTGCTTTGTGTTGCAGTAAGAAAGTTTGACTAGATACGTACTCGTTGATGTAAACGGAACGAAACTAGTTTGATAACACCACATGTTACTCCGCTTTCTATCGAACTAGCCCCTACAACTATTCCGATTTGTGTATCTATAATATTTGGAACAATCGCGACTCTTGCGACACCAAGACTAACGGTTGTTCCGGCGGCGAGGTCACAAATAGCATCCTCAGCAAAACTTACGCGTTTTTATTCCTCTTGTTAAAAGGTTTTCTTGGTGATTTTCATCTCGCAGAAGTTGTTCCGCTTCAAATGTTTTCTCTTGTCTTTGACTTTGAGGGTTTGACGCAAATTCTTCTATTAATAAAGGGACCGCGTAGTATAATTGTTGAACAGACAGCCGTGTCCAGGTGCAACATACGGATGCACTTCTAACCAATTACCTTTTGTTACTGGTTCAACTGCCAAGCAATCATAAAAATATCTATCTGGAGAATATTCAAGACTCCGGCAATTGTGCTTTCTGGGGGTCTGACTACATCTACTTAGAACCATATTGATTATGCCATTTATTGGTGTCAGAAACTATCGTTGTCGTTTTCGTCCAGGAACTGTATCAGAGACAAATGAGTCCTTGCTGTGTAATTGTCGAAATCTTTTTTTCTTAGTTGGGTCAACATGATGGTAAGTATTACCGTAGATTTGTCACGAATTCCACTTCATCATGGTAGAAAACAATCACAGGGTTCACAAGGTCATTAAGGGTCATTGAAAGTCATTAAGAAATGAACACCTCTTTTCAAGGCCTTGAAAATCATTGCTGTTTCACTTAGGTCTTTGAAAGTCGTTGAATTATGAGAGATTTTGCTTAAAAATTAAATATGATGGAGAAGTGAATGTGCTGTTGAGTATTTTTTTTACGTTGTGTGACCATTTGAGGTATAGTCTAATTTTCTATCCTCTGTTGGCCACTCTGCCATTATCAGAATTGACAGAAAGTAATCAGACATTGTACATAGCATCACTGTCACCTGATGTAAATGATACATGCGCACTCTTTCACTTCACTGAGTGTCCCTGCCAAGCAATGATGGTTCATTTGTAGCAATCTTTTTAATAAATGATTATCACATAATGCCTGTAAAGAGAACATTTATCAATAGTAATCTGCAAGACAAGGACTTAATTAAGTGGTTGAGAAAAGATGCAACTTTGAAATAAAGAGTGCTTTGCTTTGCATCGTGTGGAAGATAAATATAGCTATTGCCGAAATGGACATTTTGCCCAAAGTAGCTATGCAAAAGTAAAGAAATACGTGGAAGTAATGAAAACAAACGAGCGTGCTGTTGCGATGTTAGTGTTTATAGGGTCATTAGAAACAATGTCGTTTCTTTCTCATCACTGTCGACTCGACTGTCAGTTTCAACAACTTCAGCGAGTTCCACAAAATGAACGACTGACAATGACGGTGCAGTTTAAGTGGCATGTTTCGTGCAGTGTGTTAAAGGTTTAAATATTATGGATGTTATGAGCCTTTTCCAGGCCGATGAAGTGAAGGGGACAATCACGCCAATGTCTCGTTCCAATGAAGGAAAGAAAACAAGAAAGAAGAGCAAGTTAAGGCACGATAGTTACACAGGAAGAGAAAAAACAGAAGCTAAGGAGCGTTTAATATTCGGGTCCAGTTATAATGATTTTATTATCAGTTGCCTCTCATTTTTCTATTACATTTGTATCTGTCTGTATTACTTTTGTGTTTGATTTTTGTAATTAGATTAGAAACCGAAAGCAATTAATACTGTGAGTAATCCTTGAAAACTGAAAAATGGTTAATAAAACGCGATTACATTTCAATCAACCTGATCTGGGTGAACCATGCAATCCCGATTGGTTTCGCATCTGATTACGTAGTATGCTTCCGGGTGTTTACCCGTTCTAACGCAATGTTTCCAGACTGATTTCGAGGTGCTGTTCACACACTTTGGTGATACCAAGCGTCGACTTCTATTTGACTTGGACAAAATTAGATTTGAGTTCATATTAGGGTCAGGTAACATCATCTTCGCCAGTTGTTCAGAATACGAAATTTATACGGAAAGATAGCTAAAAACAAAAGGTAAAGGTGGGTAAATACCCCAATAGATGTTTCGTCTTTCAAACAGAATTTCATTTCTGTTGACTAAAGGTAACGATGCTGTATATTTAAAAATTCTTGAACATTGCTGGTTTTCGTTAGCGCTGCATTAATACGATGTACTTAATGATATTGATACTCTACTTCACGCATCTCTAGATGCGATTATGATGGGCATATACGATTCAGACTAGCGCACCTTTAAAATTTGAGGTTTAGAATTATTAAAGGTACCACGTCAGAAAATAAAGCAAATCCACCATTTGCTATACCGTCTGTTTATACATCTGCTTTTTTCGTTGTTAAATTTTGTTGAATTGTCTCCATACAATATTCTCGAGTATTGGTAGGAGTAGGATTTATAGCACGTGGCTGGCCATTCCATCTATATATTGTTTCGTGGCAACATCAGATTTGGAGTATGGATCAACAGACCTGACAAAGATGGCCCTGGACCTGGCAGCAATGACCTACAAGACATGGCTCTTTCCTTTCCCTCCACCTTTGGTCTTTGCCTGGGACTGGCATGTTGTGTTTTTCTCGGACAGGTTAACAATGTACAAAACATCAAAGGTCTTAAAGGTTACGTAAAGGCCCTGCTTTAGGCTAAAAGCGAAGCCCAGTGCTAAGTACCTCCTTGGACAGCAATGTCACTAAAAAGTGGCATCCGCCTTAGGCGGCGAGCCAACCGGGGGGGGGGGTATTAGGGTATTAGGCCCATGCGCTGGGGCCAAACAAAACTGTCCAGCACTGGGACTTGGGTGAGCTCTGCCTCGGAAGGAGGGGTAGCCACTAGTCCTTCTCAGGACTATAAACAGTCGTAAAAGCACCTACGAAGTGCAAAATGCGACTTTAAACAAATATCAATCATCAATCAGAACCGTCAACGTAGTCTTGGATAAAGACACCACCAACACACCAGAGTATCTGATTTCCTGGTTTTTGCTGAATTCGGTCAGACTTTTAGCTATTAAGCCTTGCGGACTTAAAAAAAAATTTGATTATTTGAATACCAGGAACTTTATTTATATGTCATTGATCCAAAATAAAATTAATCTGTCTATCGATGTATTTACAGGCAGAATTATTCCAAACACGCTGAAAACCGTTATGAATTAGCAGTAATGCTTTATAAATAAAAAATCCCCCCCTCTCTCTCTCTCTCTCTCTCTCTCTCTCTCTCTCTCTCTCTCTCTCTCTCTCTCTCTCTCTCTCTCTCTCATTATCAAGTTTTCCTGTACATATACAGCGATTTATGTATCAGAACTTTCATTTCTACAAATAAAAATTAAAGAAAATCTGACCTGCTAAACTTTTATGAATTTCGTCTTAACATTGTTACGCATATTTGTATTTTAAACCGGGCATTCACTTTGAGCTCATAGTTTCACATTCAAACTCAGCAGTAATCAGTAATCATACTGTGTTTGATAACCATATTATCTGGAACGTAATGAATGCTTCAGTAAAAATCATTTATGCAATCATACGTATTATCGGATTTTCAATAACGCACGATTCCATTGGTCTAACCTTGGAATGCACTTTTTTAAAATGGAAATTCACTCCGTAAAATACGATACTGGTTTGGATCCACAGTGATCATTTGTAGTACGCGTGAGTAACCAACGTTACGTACTTAAAGGTTAAGTTCAGCGTTTATACAACCTTTATTATATGAGCTTGTTAGTCTGTAAATATTTGTTTTTAAGAACATATGCGTTTTTATAGTAGTACTTTACCTGCCACTGAACATGAGTTTTCGTCGAACATGTTGGATATGACTGATGCTAAAAATAATGTTGATGCAATCGGCTATTACTATAACGGGGGTCACCATCTGTTTAGTACTGAATTGTTCCAGTCGACAAATTAGAGATAGGTGTAAGAAGTACGCAGCTTAAGAAAAATAATAGTTTTGACATGCAACTTTGTAATAGCAATGTGATATTTTATCACTGTCCAGTATGCAACTCTGTAATAGCAATGTGATATTTTATCACTGTCCAGTATGCAACTTTGTAATAGCCATGTGATATATTATCACTGTCCAGTATGCAACTTTGTAATAGCAATGTGATATATTATCACTGTCCAGTATGCAACTTTGTAATAGCAATGTGATATTTTATCACTGTCCAGTATGCAACTTTGTAATAGCAATGTGATATTTTATCACTGTCCATTATGCAACTTTGTAATAGCAATGTGATATTTTATCACTGTCCAGCGGTGGAGGAAGAAAATTCGGGAGAGGGAGGTGGAGGGTGTAAAGAAGTGGATGAGTTGTTTGTGGCGAAGAAGCCCCTGGAAACTCCTGTATTTAAAACATTTTTAAGGCTCAAGTTGAACCATATGGTATAACGGTACCAATTATACAACCCCAGGTGGGCGGAGCTTAAGGTGTAGGGAACATTGCAGTCAGAAATAAACAACAAAACTAGCTGTGATTGGTGCATTATGTAAGAGTTGTACTTTCTGTTAGGCTTTTAAAAAAGTTGAGCCTCTTGGCAACATGTGAAATTATGTTAATTCATATCTAGATCACATTTTGTATTTTTTTTAAGATTTTTTTTTTTAAATGTGGTACACATGACTGAAAATGTGTCCGGTGTAACTAGATAACTCTTACCCCTGTCTAGTTCCAGCAGAGTTATCTCTCTTAAATGCAATGGAGTACCTAGTTTCGATGTTATCAAATTAACAATATAACACTGTTCTCTGTGACAGTGTGTGACATGCATGCTGAGGTAGGATAGAAAGAAAATTTATTTCGCAAAACATTAGCATTGCGGTCTATGGAAAAGCAATTGGTACCGTGATACCATAGACCGTTGCTATTGTTTCGCACTCATAATTAGGTGGAGATGGCTGTAAGTGTGGGTGTGTTCATAGTCCATCAGCATGATCCGCCTCTGTTTTAAAAGTTGATTTATTTTCTGACTTCCATTTTATGTCTTCATTAAACTGAGGCAAGTTATTTTTATTCAAGACAAATTACACAATGGGTATACCCAATACAATTGAATAAAGATAGCTGCCCAGCCACTGACCAAATTACAGAAATTGAGACAGTAAACCAAACCTTCATATAGTATTGAAGAATAAACTACTTTTTGATGCAATTCAGGCAAGATTTTGCTTGTTACTACTTTTACCTAACTACTTACTACGTGTGTGTATTTTTGTGCCTGTGAACGTTACGCTGAAGATTTAGACACGACAAAAATAAATTGTTGAAGTGGCGGTATATTAAATATTTTTACTTGTTAGTAATTACTATAATCTATCAACGTTCAGTAGCAGTTAGAGCTATTTACAAGATATAGTTTTTGTTGTGGTCACCAGAAGTCGTATTGCCTATTTGCATGTAATGACCAAAGCGTGGACAGAGACCTTAACATTCCACTACATATAAGCTTGTTCGTAGCTCATATATAACTTAACGTTCCACAACACATAGGCTGGTTTCATAGCCCATAGGGACCTCAACACTCCCACACACATAGGCTGGTTCCATAGCCCATAGGGGCCTCAAAACTCCAATACACATAGGCTGGTTCCATAGCCCATAGGGGCCTCAACACTCCAACACACATAGGCTGGTTCAGTTGTTCATCGAATAGTGTAAAAAGAAAAGAAAAATGTTTTATCAAATCAAGAACAAGGTTGGGTTGCAGTTATAATATTTAATGACAAAATGTGCAAACTAATACAATTAAAATAAGCCTCATCCAAAAATGGAAGAAACACTGAATTGTCAAAACACACATGTACGCCAGTTTCATTCCAAAGATAATTGCATCACCTTGCATGCCGCTTAAATGTACGAACTGTTGTGACGTTTTTCCCAACGGCGTCCAGTGTCTGAAATAAGATAGAAATGTTCAAGTTTAAGCTATGTTCTGGATACTACTTTCTATTTTTCCCGAATGTACTTTTTGATAGAGGCATTTTTTTCTTGGATTATTCCAATATAAAATATCACTGCAAGTTAAAGTAATGTATTCAGTTAAAGTTCAATGATTTTTGACTGTTGAAGTTCCTGCTTTTTGTCTCATTATTTGGTTGTTTAAAATGGTTGCGGATCATCCTATGTAGTTTAATATTAAATAGAAAGATTGATTAGATAAAGACAAAAGCAAATCAAAACATCCCGAAGCTATACTTAAAAAGAAAGATATTTTAATGCATGATAGCAAATATTTTCCACAAAGTCCGTCTGATTTACCGAGGCAGACAAACTTAAAGACTAAATAAGACCACGCAATCTTTCGCAATAAGGCTGTTACAGGATTTGCGAGAGAGGTGGGGGTGGGGTGTTATTGAAATTGTTATTGATCGCGGCCAGCGCAAAAGCAGTTAAATCCACCCACACGTTTGTGCTATATTAAAAATAGAAAAACTTATTTATGCATGGAAAATAATACATATTAATCAGAAGTATAACAAGTCAGTGGCGTCACTATGGTTGTGTCAACCAGTGCGGTAACTCATGGTGTCACCCCCATGGACCTCCTTCCTGCACACAAATTTAAAAAATAGTATAGATAGTTATGTGCGATAATTTATGGCGTCACCAAATGTACCCCACCCCCTTCCTGCAAAAAAAATTCAAAAATGTTCTAGACTGTCATTTTGGTGACATCCTCTCTGATGGTATCACCCAGTGCGGTCTGCACCCCCCACCCACCCACACTCTCTAGTGACACCTCTGTAACTGTAATTGTGAATTAGAATTATTTTACAAAAAGCTAATGTTGAGAAAATTTTGAAACTGTAAATCAGCAGCCAAACTTACAACTAGCATAGTGTCGTCATCAATGCATTCTCTGGTTACCACAGAGTCCACACCTCCCACCACTGTTGCCTTTTGAAAGTGCACTAGCTTTTTGTTTTCCAGATTAAAGACCGACTGAAATTAACAGATGGAAACTAATTAAGAAAATAAGTAATATTATATTTGTCCGTCTTTTTGAATGTCTTCACTATATTTAGAAGTTACCTCTCTTGCATTGGCGACACGAGGGTTCGAGGCTCTCGGGAGTAATGCTCTTTAGCGGCTCCCCTACTGAGGCGTCCAGATGCAATGCTCTTTAGTGGCGACTCTTCTGTACAACATGAAACGTATGTATGTATGTATGTATGTATGTATGTATGTATGTATGTATGTATGTATGTATGTATGTATGTATGTATGTGTGTGTGTGTGTGTGTGTGTGCGTGCGTGCGTGCGTGCGTGTGTGCGTACGTACGTACGTACGTACGTACGTATGTATGTATGTATGTATGTATGTATGTATGTATGTATGTATGTATGTATGTATGTATGTATGTATGTATGTATGTATGTATGTATGTATGTATGAATGCATGCATGCATGTATGTTGTTGTTCTGGGGCTTAATGCCATTTTTCAGAACACGATAGGCTATTCATGACTGCCAGTATTTATGGCGCAGGAAAAAACCAGGAAATCCTGGAAATAACCATCGATTCACGAGAAGCTACTGGCAAGCTTTCTCAAATATCCACATTCGCCGAATCTTAGACTCGAAGCCACGCAGACGGAGGTGAGATGGTAGTGATCCGTAACGGACAGCGCTTTAGACCACCCGGCCACATGTATGTATGTATGTATGTATGTATGTATGTATGTATGTATGTATGTATGTATGTATGTATGTATGTATGTATGTATGTATGCATGCATGCATCTATGCATCTATGCACATATGGAAATTCACAACTCTCGTTATGGGATTTTTGATCAAAAAACATTCTAATCAGTCACCTACTTATTAGGTTTACTTTTGCAAGCGGATTAATTTGTTTTAAATATTACGGTTGATATACAGTGAAACAGAGAGTTTGGAGTTTTCTTTCTACCTATCTACTTGAAAAAAAATGTTTGACATCAAAATATTTTCTTTCCATTATACATTTTCGACTGTTTGCGTTTGTGTTGATGAGCTTTGCTTGTGTTTAATACCTTCATTTGGCGGCCATCCCCGGTCGTTTCATCGAATTCTTCACCTAGTTTGAATTTTAGGTGAACATCCTTAAATGTTGAGATTATATCCAATGACCAGTCGTCGCCAATCTTTCTGATATTTTCATACGTTGTCAACCTTTTGACTGCCTGACGGATCAACATCCCGACACCTTTAAAAGAGGGTAAAAATTATAACGGTGTCCATCAACAATATGTAGATCGCCTAAAAGCCGTCATGGACATAATATATATGACCGATTAGTTTAGAAAAAGGACTTTCATTTTTGTACTGGTTCGGGATATATGATTATCGAGACAAACTTTTCTTCTTGCACGACAATGAGATATATGTTTAGGGTAAGCAATAATGGTACCTGCATCCTGGAGAAATTTGTTTTACATTACAGTGAGATATGTTCAATTTATGTAAGCCGATCTCTGCATCCGTGAGAAATGTATTCTAAGTTAAAAACGATTTTTAGTTGTTTGTTACTAAGCCCCATGAAACAACGTTCATTTAAAATTACTAAAGAATACATTTGTACAAGTAATTATATTTAGTATACATATGGGCAAAGATAACACATACAATTACTCGCCTTTCAACGTCATCATAAGTCATACACTGTGGTAATTGACACCGAAACATTCAATTTCCTTGGTTTTTGTTTTGCTTTGCAAAAATTTATACTTTAGACATAATTTGTAAATATGTTGTAAGATGTAAAATGTTTTGACCCCCTTACTTAATTTTTCAAAGTGAAATTTACATCTTTACTTATTATTTGTTTAAACCATTGATTGTAGTTATCGTGTATTTTCGGGATTGCACAGTGAGAACATGAGACACTATCATTTGTAATTCACTGACAATTTTGCCTTTTTGTTTAGGTATCAAATTATTTTTTATTTAATCTACATGTATCCTCTCTAATAAATTTTTAATTTTTTTATTATGCAATGTCATCATAAAACTTTGAAATATGTTGCAGTTATTTTTTCACTTACCAACAGCTTTTAAATATTCATCAAAATTTTGGTCATTTTGCTCTAGTTTCCAGTATCCAATTATCTTCGTCATTTTTTGGTTACTATTATGGCCTAAAAGACAGAAGACATTTTCAGTAAGGTCGCTGTCTATTATAATTGCAATTACACACACACACACACACACACACACACACACACACACACACACACAAGTCTGGTATCTTATCCTAACCTACCGTATACTACGTATGTTGATTTTCGCTTACCAATCTAAAAAAAATTCGTATTAATACGCAGTATAACAATCCTGGAATTATTTATATACGGTAAAGCTGCAGAAGTCCCTTCACCATCGGCACTAAAATGCATCGAACACATTCTCGCATTCTTGAATTGAGACATTCGTTTACCGGTCAATTCAAGTTCCGATTTTTCTGCTCGCATGAACCACTGTTTGCACAACAAATCATCTCTCCAAGGCAGACGATGGAATCTAATGCCACACCCTTGAGTGAAACGAGTTTTGCAACCTCTGACGTTACAAGTAGCGGGCATTTCTTAATTTGTTTTCATCTGATACGTCTAAACAACAATGTACACCATTTTGTTATGTACATGTGCCCACCAGCGTTTGATTGGCTGGGGTATAAAGTGATTCGGAAGGTTTTTTGGATAATTACGGAGCAACTCGGTTGAATCTGGTATGAAATGGGCTATGTTCTGTGGCCATTTTAAATTTCGTGCTAGGTATGGCTGTTGGAAAGATAATCATGCCATAAAATAAACAGGTGACATCAGACCCACATATTGTCCATCAGTATCAGCACAGATTGATGTGGGGTGGTTGATTTATCGGACTAGGGCCGGATGAGACTGCCTCTGATAATGACACTCACATTTACGGCTATTACGGACATGTACATTTCTTAGGTTATCACATTACACGGTACTTCAAGCAATTGACTGATTAGTCTCGACGATAATAATGTATAATCTCCTCTCTAGGAGAGGCAACTTAGAATATGATGTACATGTACAAGAAATTCTTGCGCCTTTAAACTGAGTATCTGCGCGTGTATTTTATGCAGTGA